>JAZKJV010001636.1:600000-1013906 GCA_037367405.1 Ottelia alismoides | reverse complement strand
TCTAAACAACCATTGCTTAAGACAAATTATCTCTTATGTTGAATTCAAAAGATTTCAATATAAGAGTATTTCGACATTTATACATGCTTCATTTAATTCATACAATATGAATATTATGGAGCTTCATGAATGACTAGAGTATAAATAGTATGATGATGACACTCATCATATCGACATACATTTTAACTCTTTAAGACTTTAGTTCAGGTAGGTACTCAAACATTTTGAATACATCATCTCTTATAGAGCTATCATTCTGCATGATGCAGTTAACCATGTCATTCATGATCAAATGTCGAGAGCACATATGTATGCCATAAACATCTTCTTAGATTCTTATAACGATTATTTGACAATTGCGATCATCATCGACGTGTCGCTTCCACTCGATGAGATCAAGACTATAGAGACATACAAACCTTAGGGTTGTAGACCTATTGTCTATTTAATTGTCATTCCTCAATATTATGAGGAAACTTGCACATTGCAACCGTATACATTATGTGTCCAACTGCAAGTACAATATTTTGATCATGGATCCAATCCATGATATTTTACTGGTTATTATTGAGTATAGTATTGAGTGGGTTTAATGAAGGATTATCTGAAATAGGAAATTTGCATAAATATATATATACACGTTGTACTTTGATTTAGGAATTTTTATATCAAAGTTGTCTTGCTATGTCAACATTGAAAGTTCATTCCCTTAATCACTTTCAATGTAAGAGATATACTTACCATTATATCTCAAGCAAGATCTGTGATCTCATTTCTTATCTTTGTCACATCCCAATAATATGAGAACCTGTAACTCGGATAAAAAGAAGCGGGAACACATTCCGCCATGCAAGTCGAACTTGCATCTCCTTATTCGATCTTTAACACCTAGGCCCACCACCCCTAAGGTGATGTTGACCCGCCATTAATTGAACCAACCGTCAACAGGAACACAACTCGCTATGCGCAATCCAATATCGTCCCAATAATATGAGGACCCGATATTAGGGTCACTACGCATACGTCCTTATTCTTTCGAGAAGCGAAGAGCCCGATCCAAATGGATTGTATGCAGGAGCTGTCACTTCGAACATGCGTCTCCTACATACAATATCTGGCGACGGAACCCTTCGCCTTGATGGGAGACCATGGATGTCACTTATGTGATCCTCCATCTCATATTCAAATTCTAATTAATCATTATGAATCATATTCATTATAATTAATTCTTCCAAGGAAAATAACAAGTCTATTCATAATAGAGTGTTTTAATTGTATATAATTGATTTAATCATATTCAATCAATTATCAGTCCAATTCAATCAACAAACTTGATTGTTACTTGAATATATGGTATTTTCTTAAAGTACGTATTAATTCGTATTTTAATAATTAAAAAATACACCATGATTTCTCCAGTATTATCGAGTCCCTACCCACTGTCGTGGCCAGTACCAACGGGAGTGGGACAGACCGCACACAGTGCAACCTGCTACCCCAACGCTCCCCGACTAGACACCATATCCACCTCAGGAAAGGATAATGCCAAATCGATCATTGTCTATTTAAGATGATCATCGGTTTTTCAACCGAAATTATACCATATAGTAATAATCAAAATCATTTTGATTATAAGGAAATTTACTAGACAAATTCCCAAACCTATTCAAGTAACATGTTTGTTGAATGTGTATCAAGTAACCAATTGATGATCTAGATCAAATCTAATCATTTATTGGTTGAGACAATGTCATTTAAGGAAATAATTATCCTTCAAATATTTCTCAAATATTATCCATAATTATTCTAGGAAATTAATCATTAATTTCACAAGTTTCTTAAATGACTATCACATGGTTCATGATTAGGATTGCAATTTTCAGCCGTGACCCTCATTTACTAAAATTAGCATATCTCATTTATTTTAAATCCAAATTAAGCAAAATCAGTTTCTGAAGTTTGCTAACTTGATTTAAAACAGAACCTATGTGATTATCACGCATTTTCAGGCATTTTAAAACAGTAATTAACTCCTTAATTACGTCATCATTCGCCAGTCCCGAAATAGTGGATATAGGTTCATTAAAATGATCATATCTTGAGTTAGCGGATTCCAAATCACGTAAATTCAAATCCCACGGTTTCACTAATTAATGGAGAACATTATCCAATTTAAAATTTCATGTTTAAATGTTTTAAACAGGGTTGAAATTTTATCACAGAACAAGGCTGCGAACCCAAATTTTCCTAGGTTTATGGATCACATCCAAAACCTCCAACCTGGCTCTAATACCACTTGAAGGATATGGGAAGATCCTCAAGCGCATCACGGAAGCGTGTGGATCGCATCGAATGCGATCGGGGGCGACTAGTCGCACTAGTTGCTCCGGGCAGCAGAATTTAAAATTTTAAATGATGAAATCACATTTTCCAAGAACCTTTCTCGGATCGTTTCATCTAAACCACAATTAAGTATAAGGTTTACCTCTTGAAGCGTGGTTGCGATCAAGTCTCTAAACGAAGAGACCTCCTGTCTCAAGTCCGATTCGACGAAGGAGACGCTTGCGAGCGCATTGATGAGACACGTGCTCCTCGCAATCCATGTTGACGATCCAAGCGACGAATCTCCTGATCTCGTCACACGAGATCCGACATCTTCTTCACAAGCGAAGCGCACCGAAGTAGATAGAGATCAACGAGCCAGTACTCCGGCAGCATAACGACGATGCCGTGACGACGACGACTCTCTCAATGGCTCCATGGTGGACGGCCATAAGAGAGAGAGGGAGAGAGGCACATGACGTGTAGAGAGAGAGGAAGAGAGCATTCGTTGTTGTCGTGAAACGTATCTTGAAGAGCAAGGGGTGCCTCTTCTTATATAAGGTTTTGGGAGTCCATGGATCTCAATCCATGGACAACACACAATTAATGGTTGAGATTGATTTGTGTTTCTTTCAATGGCTAAGATGTTGTTGTAAAAATACAACAACAATTGATTTAATTTGAATTAATTCGTATTGATAAATCAACATAATTAATTACAATTTAAATTACATTTGACTAGAGAAAAGATAATGAGAAGACTAAACCAATCCCCTAAAAATAGGAGGACAACTACCATCATCTCATGAGATCTCATTATCTCATGATATCTCCAAGATTTACAACAACAATTGTTGTAAATATTTTTCACAAAAATAATTCACAATTATTTTGTGAAAAACTTCAATCAAGCCATTGAAATTATGTGAATCTCATTCACAACCCAAAACAAAATGTAATTATATTTTCAATTATCATTCAATGTGAATGAAATCTACATTAATAATTAATCTACAAATATAAATCATAATATGCTCCCTTTAATATATTATAAATCACATTTGTAATATATCTGATTAATATGGATAGTGCTATCCACATTATTCATATCCATGATAATTAAATCACATTTAATCGTCTTGGATCTCTTTTCTCATATGCCCAAATAACATGAATCACATTCACATTATTCACGTCTTTGATGCTCAAATCACATTTAATAATCTCATATAACTCTCCTAATAATATGAATCAAATTCATATTATGATAATTAAATCACATTTAACTATCCACTTTCTCAATGCTCGGATACATATATCAACAATGAAATTATCCATGAACTCTTTAAGGGATAATGCGTTTTCTCCGCGAATACTTGGAGATAAGGACATGGCGATTGTATTGTTCCACGTATAGTGACTTGGATATTGAGATCACATCTCTAATCCAGATCTTGCGGACCTCCCATAGATGCTTGATTAAATCAAGACCGTAAATTTAATTTTCTCATTACATCTGAATCACATTCAGATCAATGTCTAACATTTGGACTAAGATCAGATTACTTCTCTGTGAGAGGAGTCACTAAAATCCAGACCTGTTTCATCACTCCCTCGGAATGGAAGCATCATGGTTATACAATCGTTTATGATCACATCACCCTCAAGAATTCCCAATACGTGTACATGATGCATACTGGAAGACTCAGAATAAACCCGAAGTATAAGATCAATTTTACACTTTCTACTTCAGAGTTTTATCATCAAATTTTTCATTCAATCATTGGGAGTCGGTATCGATCATATGCTTTCCAAAAACATATATCATACCCATGTGTTGATCATATACTTTTCCAAAAGTATATATTAAACCTACAAATTCAGTCAAGCTTCCAAAGCGAGACGACTGTGCACGGAATTTGATTCTTCCCAATATCTCATGAGTGAGCTCATGTCTTCCGGTTCAGTAATGAACCTGTATGATCCCTCTGAGAGATCGTATTACTCATATGCCCTTATATACATACCAGCACGCTGGTGTATAGACCTTTATTAGGTTATCAACCTATTGGTCTGCCAAATGTATATACTCAGACATATAGTAACACATCTGTCTCCAGTCAGAGGATGTATGCCTATATCGTGACAACATACGACATAGGACTTCGGTTATCTCGATCTCGTTTAGTCAACTCTTTGACCTAACTAATCTGATACCTCTGAATCTCTATTCCCATGCAGAGGACCTGCATCAAGAGGTCGGTCAGATATCAGCCAAGTGAGAAAGGATTGCCATCTCCTGCTCAGGATAGAGATCATCTATTAACAATCATTTGACGGTACTTGATGAGTCCTCAATCTAACTCTTTAGATATTCATCCACGCAGCAGCCTCTATGATTCCATACTTGAATCAACAGCTGTATGATCATTAAGATGGCCATGGTACATAACCCTAATTGTACTCAGGGACCTATTATGCAAATTAGTTATTCTTCATTTCATATCAGGGAATGATATTCGCAATAACATTTATTGCATAATGGCTCGCTGTGGGCTCGCATGTCAAACATCTCTTACGAAAAGGGTTTTGTACTTGTACTTGCACAAAGGGTTGGAATCCAGTTGGCGGGGACCATCCCCTTGGGGTCTCAATGAAATTCCACTTTTGGAACGTGTGAGAGCTGGGCCAATTGGAGAAGAGGTTGACGATCGGTTCTATGTTGGGGAATGGAACCTCGACATGGCATGTCTACAAGAAACTAAGATTAACTCTGGGGAAACTACGAGATGGAGCTCTGTCTTCGGTCCTCGTCTTACGGATTTCAGAGCGGTTCTGGCAAATGGCATTGCAGGCAGAATAATGGTTGCGTGGAACGGGAGTTTATTCGACTTGATTGATGAGGTGCGGTTGGTATGCTCCATCATTGTGCTTCTTCATTGTAAAGCGGGCCATTCCCGTATCGCGATCTCCTCGGTTTATGGTGTGTCTAGGACCTCGCCAAATGATGCTTTGTAGGAAGAGACGTGGAGCGTCAGGGATAGTTTCTTGGACGTGGTATGGATGGTGGGTAGTGACTTTAATTTCACTTTCTGCGCAGAAGATCAGCCTGGAAGGAGAGGTGCACATGATCCTGGTTCTGAGCTGTTTGCGATTGCAGTCGAGGAATTGAATCTGGAGGTATTCGATATGATGAATTGCGAGTACACTTGGAGGACTTCATCATCTTGGTTACGGATTGACATGTTCCTCTTGTTGATAGAAGCTCTAGAGGTGTTTAACTTGACGTCTGTATGTTCACTTCCTAGGTCAAGGTCAAACCACACTCACCTTTGCTTGGATACATGCATCGACCTAGGATCTTCTTCATATTTCAGATTTGAGAGAAGCTAGATGTTGGAAGAAGGCTTTTGTGTCTTGATCTCCACCTTCTGTACGAGTCTGGAGGTAGAGAGTTCGACTACGACGAAATTTGCAGCCAAGATGGCTGCTCCGGTGACTGTGTCACACTGTCACTGACTTCTGGAGTTTATAAAGGTGTCTAGGCAGAGGAGGGGCGCGAAGGAGTCGCGCCCAGGTTGAGATAGTGAGAACAGATTTGCTTGAAGATTAAAGATAGCTAGATGATGAGCCACAGGGTGGTGCAAAAGATCTTGGAGGAGGCTAGAAAAATAGAGGTCAAGTGGAGGCAGAGATCAAGATAGAAATGGTTGAAGGAGAGTGACGCAAATATCGAGTTCGTTCATGCTTTGCAAATGACAGATTAAGACGCAACTTGATCCCTTCGATTGAGATGGGGGAGGGGCAGAAGTTCCAAGGGAGGTGGAGATAGTAGGGTTGTCACAAGCCATTTCAAGAGCATGAGCAGGAGAACTCTACGTAGTGGTAGAGGGTTCGACTACGATGAAATTTGCAGCCAAGCAAGGTTGCAGAATCAGTAGTCGGTACCCGGTCGGCGGGGTCACTGACTATGGATTAATCAACAGTCGGACAACGAATTAGATTTAGTAGGCCATTAGTCGGTTTTGAATTTTTTAATTATTTTAAATATACAAATCATTTATATATATTCTGTTGGTAAAAAATGAATGACTTGTTCTATTCCATAAGCCCTAGGCTCTCTTATATAGGAGAGTAGCCTATGGGTAAATTACATAAAGAAGACAACTGAAAAATAAAATAACGAAAGGGTACAGGTACTTTATATGCGTCAACACTCCCCCTCAAGATGGAGCATAGATATCAATCATGCTCAGCTTGGACGCACACTTCTGGAATGGGCCTCGAAGTAACGCCTTGGTGAATATATTAGCAGTCTGATTCTCTGATGTGACGTGAGATGTAGCCATGAACCCCTTCTGAATCATGTCACGTATGTAGTGACAGTCAACCTCAATATGCTTGGTCCTCTCATGAAAGGCTGGGTTGTTTGCAATGAACAAGGCGGCCTGATTGTCACATTCCAACATCATAGGAAGCGATATATCAAGACATAGATCTGTAAGTAAAGATTTCACCCACATCATTTCTGTGCTAGCCTGGGCCATAGCCCTGTATTCGAATTCAGCACTGGATCTAGCTACTATTGTCTGTTTCTTGCACCTCCATGAGACTAGGGCATCTCCAACATAGACTGCAAATCCTGAGGTGGACTTCCTGTCCTTGGGGCATCCTGCATAGTCTGCATCATCACATGCTGTGATAGAGATCTCCTTTCCCTTCTTAAATAGCAAGCCTGCACCTGGAGATGATTTTAGATATCTCAGAATCATGTGTATTGCATCCATATGGGCCTGACGTGGTTGCTCCATGAACTGACTCACACGACTCATTGCAAATGATATATCAGGTCTAGTGATCGTGACATACAGTAATTTACCTACCAGTTCTCTGTACCTTCTCTTGTCCACCTCTTTTGTGTCATCATCATAGAGCTTCATGCTGGGATCCATTGGTGTCGTAGCAGGTCGACACCCTAGCATACCTGTCTCACTCAATAGATCTGTAACATATTTCCGCTGCGACATTACTAATCCATATGGATTTCTAGCAAACTCCAGCCCCAGAAAATATCTAAGGACTCCCAAGTCCTTGGTGACAAATTCGGTTCCCAGCCTCTCATTTGCCTGCTTAATGCCCTGCTCATCATCTCCTGTAATCAAGATATCATCAACATAAACCATGATTACAATGATACCTCTAGCCGTCTTCCGTACAAACAAGGAATGATCAGCGTTGGAGCGTTTATATCCTTCCTTCTCAAAAAGATCTGAAAGCTTCTGAAACCACGCTCTGGGGCTCTGCTTAAGGCCATAGATGGCCTTATGTAACCTGCATACCTTGGAACACTCCCCCTCAACAGCAAACCCAGGTGGCTGTTGCATATAGACTTCCTCTTGCAAGTCGCCATATAGGAATGCATTCTTCACGTCCAGCTGATAAAGCGGCCAGTCTCTAGCAACTGCAACTGATAACAGGATCCGCAGAGTGGAATGACGCGCCACAGGCGAGAATGTGTCAAGGTAATCTACCCCGTATGTCTGTGTGAAGCCACGTGCAACAAGGCGTGCCTTGTACCTGTCAATGGAGCCATCTGCATTGTGCTTCACTGTAAACACCCATTTGCAGCTCACCGGGCTGACATCTGGAGGTATAGGAACCAAGCTCCAAGTTCCTCTGGACTGAAGTGCCGCCATTTCTTCTTCCATTGCTAGCCGCCATCTAGCATCCTGCAGAGTATCATGATGATTCCGTGGAATGTCTGTAGCTGAAAGTGCCAAAGCAAACGTCCTGAAGTCTCCAGATAGCCTCTTAAAGGACACGGCTGCTGATAATGGATATTTGGCACAGCTTCTCTTCGGCTTCCGTAGAGCAATTGGAACATCCAAATCATCTATATTCTCATCAGGCTCCTGCAATACATCCTGCTCAGAAATGTCGTCAGATCCATCAACATTAATATTTTCATTACATATCATAGGCGAGCTAGTTGACGGGTCAGGACCATGAGCCGGAGGAGGCCGCCGGGTGTAATAGAATGGTAGTGGTGAGACAAGCGGTGGCGGTGGTGGAGGTGGCGGTGGTGGTGGTGTGGGTATCTGAGGTGGTGGTGTCATGTATATGGCATCAGGGGGTATAGATGGTAGCTGCTTGTCTCCTGATGCTGAAAAATACATAACAGATTCAAAAAATGTAACATCTGCACTGATCATATACCGCCGACGCACAGGATCAAAACACTTGTACTCCTTTTGAGTTCTGGAGTACCCAACAAAGACACACTTGACAACCCTAGGAGAGAGCTTGTCAGTACCAGGCGACAACTGATGGACGAATGCAACCGACCCAAACACACGAGGAGTAAGAGTGAACAGATCCTTGTCAGGATGAATAAGTGAAAACGGAATCTGTTCATTCAAGACAGACGAAGGCATACGGTTGATTAGGTAACATGCAGTAAGAACTGCATCACCCCAGTAAGAGTAGGGAACATGACTCTGTATAAGAAGTGATCTTGTGACATCAAGAAGGTGACGGTGTTTTCTTTCAGCAATCCCATTCTGTTGAGATGTAATTGCACAAGATGTTTGGTGAATAATTCCTTTTGAGGAGTAGTAATTGGCCAGAAGGTTGGTGCACAACTCTAAAGCATTATCACTTCTCACAAGCTTGACAGATGTGGAGTAAACATTTTGTATTTCATTCAGAAAATGAATAATAATATTTCCTGCTTCAGATTTATTTTTCATCAGAAACACCCATGACACTCTAGAGAAATCATCCACAAATACAATGTAAAACATGTGTCCCTGATGATCGGGAACACGACTCGGACCCCAGACATCGATATGAAACAACTCAAACTTGGAGTTACTACTCCGACCTGGACGAATGGGAAAGGACGACCTGTGATGCTTTCCCAACTGACACGCCTCACACTGAATAGGTGTATGTGAGAGACCATAGGGTAGAACTCGACGCAACTTCTGAAGCGGTAAATGACCAAAACGCAGATGCCATAATAAGGTTGATACTTGTCCAGAAGAAGATGAGGTTCCAGCAAAAGGAGTCTAGTTCAGTCGGTAGAGGCCTCCTTGCTCATAGCCACGACCAATCACGTTGCCCGTATGAATGTCCTGAAAAATCAAAGAAGATGGATCAAAAATCGCCCGACAATGTAGATCCTTCGTAATCTGACTAATTGACAACAAGTTCATTGAAAAATCTGGTGCATGTAGCACGTTCTTGAGCTGCATAGAAGATGTCAATCTAACCTCCCCCTGATCAGTAATGGGGAAATGAGTGCCATTGGCAATCACCACTGTCCGACCTGGAGGGATCTGAGTGTATCCTGAAAGCAAACTCTGGTCGCCACATAGGTGATGTGTAGCGCCCGAGTCCATAATCCATGGTAAAGTATCTGATTTACTACTGTTCAGTGCAAGTATACTACCTGAAGTACTGGTAGACGCAGAGGCAGGAGCAGCGGCATCAGAATGACTCTCTGCAGTCGGTGCTGGTCCAGATGGTGGAATAATGCCCCTCAGACGGGCAACAAGATCGTCGAACCGTTGATCCAAAGTAGCCGCAGATGGGGGCTCTATCTGCTCAGCAGCTCTCGCGGATGCAGGAAATCCATGCTTTGAATAGCATGTATCTTCATTGTGTCCGACTCGGTGACAATAGGTGCATGTCGGCCTAGTGCGGCCACCCCTTCCACGGGGTCCACGTCCACGGCCCTGGTGATGAAATCCGCGACCTCTGTTTGCTGCCATGGCTGAAGAATTCTGACTCGCAGCTGTTGAAGGAACTGTAATCCGACTCAGTCTATGGAATGCTTCCTCCATGGGAGGAATAGTAGAATCGGCTAAAATCTGTGATCGTGCCGCCTCGTACTCAGGATCAAGTGCAGCTAGAAACACGCCCACCATAGTCGCGTTCCTATATGTCTTCTGTTGTTCTGGCATGGCTGTCAGGGGAATGAAGCTATAGAGCTTCTCGAACATCCCTCTTAGTGATGTATAGAGGGAATGAAGGGGGCGACCATTCTGCTTGATGGTGAAGATATCATGATGGAGTTGCAGAATCTTTGTCTTGTTCTTTGCCTGGGAATATGTGGCTGCCAGAATGTCCCATATATCCTTCGCTGTGGGTTGATGGAGGATGTCATTGGCAATCTCAATTGCCAACGTACCAGATAGCCAAATCTTGGCGTATGCGTCATCAGCCTCCCAGGAGGCATTGGTTCCAGTCTTCTCAACAGGCTCTGGTTCGGTAAGAATGTGCTTCTTACCCGTAGACTTCATCATGCTCATGAACTGCATTGCCCACAGTTCATAGTTGGTACCATCCATCTTCACAATAGGCGCTGGACCACGGAATGCGCCATTAGATGGGATATCTGCCTTGCTCTCTGACATACTGGATACTGAAGACTGGAACGTCTGACAAATCAATCCGTGATTTGTCTACAATGACATAGACGGGTTTAGTTGCACGTCTAGACCTCAAGCAACTAAACCCATGAAGATGTGCGTGCTACGGTCTTCACGCGCACAAGAGTCACGCACTGATGGTCACGCGCATGAGGCTGTGCACAGGGTTGCGCACAGGGCTGCGCACAGGGGTGCGCACAGGGTTGCGCACAGGCGCTATGCGCTATGCTGGAGGTGCTATGCACAAGCACGTTGGTGCGCAGGCGCTGGAGGCGCAGGCGCTACGTGCGCTATGCGCGCTGTGTGCGCTGCAGGCGCACAGGAGGGTGCGGGCTTGTGCGCACAGGCACAGGAGGGCGCTGCAGGGTTGTGCACAGGAGGCGCACAGGCGCTGGAGGGTGTGCGCACAGGCACTGGAGAGGCGACGCAGGAGCAGCACACGCCCAGGAGGAGGCGCGCGTGCAGCAGCACAGCCGCGCGTGCGGCGGCGGCGTAGAGGCGGCGCCAATCGAGAGGGAAGGAGAAGGAGAGGCCGGCGGGTGGGGTGGGTTAGGGTTAGGGTTTCGAGAACTCCGGTCTAGGACCGTCGCTCTGATACCATGTTGGGAAAAAATGAATGACTTGTTCTATTCCATAAGCCCTAGGCTCTCTTATATAGGAGAGTAGCCTATGGGTAAATTACATAAAGAAGACAACTGAAAAATAAAATAATGAAAGGGTACAAGTACTTTATATGCGTCAACATATTCTTATATAGTTGCATATATTTTTACATTTCTATACTTTCATAATGAAACACAAGAAGTAATTGACTTTAAATATAACATTAAGAATATTAGAATAAGTTTGCTTTTAAAAAAAATAAAAAAAAGCTCTATGAGTAGTCGGCCTGATTAGTCGGGTTAACCGACTAATTGTTGATGAGGCCTAGTCAAGTCAGCTACCCCCCAACCCCCCGATTCGACTAGTCGGACCGACTAGTCAGCCTAGTCGATCGACTTTTACAACAGAGCGACCAAGCTGGTCGCTCTGCGTAGCAGACTTCTGGAGTTTAGAAGGTGTCAAGGGCAGAGCGATGGCTGCGAAGGAGTCAAACCCTGGTTGGGATAGTGAGACTGGATTTACTTGAAGATGAAAGAGATCTAGACGACGAGAAGATTTTGAACCATGGAGTGGTGCAAAAAAATAGAGGATAGAAAAAGGGAGGTCGAGTGGAGGCAGAGATCGTGGTAGAAATAGTTGAAGGAAGTGACACAAATATCATGTTCTTTCATGTTGTTGCAAACAGTAGAAGAAAGCGCAACCTGATCCACTCGATTGAGATGTAGGGGATGGAAGTTCAAGGGGAAGTGGAGATAACAAGGTCTGTCACATGCCATTTCAAGAGCATTAGCAAGAGAACTCCACACAGTGGTTCGAGGTGGTTGGGCCTGGACATAAATTTCATCTTAGAAGTTGGCACGGAGGGGCTTACATGACCCATCTGGGGTGCTTGAGGTTCGTGAATCCCTATTCGCACTCAACCCAAATGGTTGTCCAGGTTCGGATGGTTTTTCGATTTTTTTCTATATATAATCCGTAGATCTCTTTGAGGATGAGTTAATGGAGGTTGTCTGGGAATCTATGAAAGGGAATTCGGGTTTCGATAAACTCAACCGCTCCTTTTTCCTTCTCCTTAAGAAGGAGGTTGTGACCAGAGAGGACGAGTATCATCCAATTGTCCTTTCAAATGCTATATACCTCATTCTGGCTAAGACTCTGGCGAACCAACTGAGGGCGGTGCTGAAAAAATATCATATCGCCGGCTCATAGTGCTTTTCTCCCATGTTGGTAGTTGATGGATAGCGTGGTGCTTGCTTAAGGATAGTGGTAGATTGGCATAGGTGCAAAACAAAAGGAGTGCCATGGAAGGTGGATTTTTCCAAGGCATATGACTGCATGGACTGGCGTTTCATTTGGACTTCTTTACACATACATGGTTTCCCTAGATAGGTGGATTGCTTGGATAGTGTATCACGATCGCGTCTTGCGCATGTTTGTTGAATGGGCAGCCTGGGTTTTTTTTTTCAATGCAACGAGGTGTTCGACAGGACTGCCCTCTTGCTACCGATGCTTTGTCAGTCATGGTTGAGCACACAGTCTTGGGTGATTTTTGTAGAGGATTCTCAAAGGGAGTGATCTCTCTTCCCATCCTTCAATACACTGACGATATGATCATCTTTGTCGATGGCGGTGGCATCTAGCTACCGAGGCTTATCGGTAGCACTTAATCTTTTCAGGGTAGTGTCTGGGCTGAGTGTTAACATGGAGAAGTTGAAGTATGTACCTTTCGAAAATCAAAGGAGATCAAGACTTGAGTGGACTGGTTGCGCTACCCACGGGGCCATTTGCCTATAAGATATCTTGGTATTCCGTTGGTCACCGAGAAGTTGAGGTTGATGGGTTGGAAGTTGATGATTGAGAAGATGGAGCAGATATTAGCAGGTTGGAAGTATGTATGCTTATTTAAGGGTGGAAGGCTTACTGAATTTGGTTCTATCAGCTATCCCTATTTTTTCCCTCTTTTCAGACTGCTTTCGGTAGAAATAAGGAAGAAAATGGAGGGTATCATGCAAAGATTCTTCTGGTCAACCTTCGGGGGGACATGTGATATCTCTCTTGTTGATTGGAAGATGATTACCTGCTCAGAGGAGGATGAGGAACTTTGGTTCCTGTCGACCCCTTAGGATCCGGGTACCCGTTTACGACACAATTCGCAATATCCATTTATTGACATCGCATTAAAAGCATAAATTTATGGGGAAATTTTTCGCGCGGCAAATTTTCCACATGACATTCACATCCACAAGTTAATAGAGAAAATTGGCACCAAAATCTTATTTCATTAATTTCCATATGATTTTACAACATGTACAATGTCCGACAGTACATACAACATCCCAAAAATTTGACTGAAGAGAAGAAGCATTTTACAATATCAATTGAACTAAAAACTGTAACAAAAATCACATACCGTCTGGTATATACCTTCTCTCCTGGAACCATGTATCGCTACTAAACAACAGACTATTTGCCTGCCAAACATATTAGGAAAGAAGAGGCGTCAGCAGGCGCTGGTACCTCCCAAAAACTTATAAACATAAACAAGGATTTAATATGTTCAAAAGTAACTAGTAGAAAGGTGGAACAACTCAATTTAATTTTATTTCTACTTGCAAACGTAAAAGGTTTCCAAATTTCTGGTAAGCACCTCTCATGATTAGCCATTAACCTAACATTTTCCACATACGCATATTTATAATGTAACTAATTGATCATAAATAAGTATATTTTATTTCCCATATTACTTAGAGATCATATTTGTGAATTTTGATGATGGGAAAGATGAGATAAGAAGATATAATGATTTATTAAATTCTTAAGTCTAGTGGATAGTCTGTGGTCTTGGTTCGTGTGAAACCTTACACTATGACTCTAAGACTTGAGGAAAGTCTTAGGGTCGGGGTGCTTCCGTAGGCATGCGGTATAGTATAATGCATCCTAACTAAGTTCCCAACACGTCCACTAGCTTATTAAGATTTCGAATTCAGATTATAGTCACTTCCATTTACTCAACTTAAACTGTGATCTTTATAGGGATTTCGAAACAGATTATAGTCACTCCCAATCATCTAAATTTTCAATTGTAGTTTCTCCAAACCTTTACAGTAACTCTCTCAGATGTACTCTCAATGATGTAGATATAGATATAGATATGGATGATCTGGATGTAGAATCGCCAAGTCTGTTGGCGAAAGAAAACTCAAGCGGTGAAGAAGCCTACAAATGGCTCTTCCGTCTCGCCCTCTAGTTGGAAGAACGGTCCAATAGAGGGATAGGTCTACTCCCCAACTACGCCACTGAGACGGGTGAGAGGGACTTCCCGGAAAAGTCACTCTAGAAAAACAGCCCGACCGGTAACGGGCAACCGAGCTCGTACGTAAAACTGAAAAACCGAGGATCCCCCGCCTGGGTATCCTAAAACAACGAGTCAGCGGAATGGTCTAAAGTCGGGATCCCAACGAGGCGTAAAAACACTACGAGCTCGTGTAAAAACCGAAAAGGGCCTGGGATCCTAGACCTGCGCACTTGGCGGCCGCTGCCCAACCAAAGCTTCCTTTCCTCCGCCCGGTTGAGGGTCACCGCACCCTCGCACGGTCAGGTGTAAGAGCCACTATGACCGGCATTGTTAATTGATATAACTAATACTCAACAACCCATATATACGGGAAAACAACCATTATCGAAGCTTCAGAGACCTTCCTTATTTTACTAAAGGAAGTTATAATATGGAGATGAGACATTGCCTTATATCAAATCAAAATGAATTCAGTGTTGTAATGATTTTTATTTCCCAGGATTTGATTTATGGATCTTTGATTACAAAGGTCTCTATTTATAAGTGTCTATTAAAGGTGTTGCATATATTTCCAACCAGACTTGATTGGTTGATATAGTATAGTATGATTCTTGGTCTAAAGGTTTGCACATCATGGAGGACACACATCTTCTAGATGTGTGCACTTTCTCTATAAGCCGCCTTTCTAATTATATGGTTTGATGCAATATCTATAAGAGATTTAACTCAAAAGATTGTGTTTTAGCTATATCCCCAAATCCAAGGAATTTCAACTTTCAATATCTCCGGAAAGACTTAGGAGTTTGTTTACTAGAAAATGCTTAGTGCCTTGAATATGAAGCGTGTACATCAGCTTGTAAAATATGGAAATATTGATGAAAAGGGTCTTAAATCAACTTTGTTATATATTAAAGAAGAATGGGTATGTGGCATATGCCTTCGAGATCTCTAAAAGAATTGTGTATTGAAACACCATTCCATGTATTTACAACATTACTCTTGTACGATTTATGTGCATTGAAAACAACCAACACAATTACAGGATTTGGCTATAATATTATTTTTCTGTGAACAGTATGCATATTAACATCTATAGTGATTTCTATATAGAAAATGTCATTTAATACTCAACATGAACTTGTCTACCATATTCTAATGTATTTAAACCACAAGTCAGCATATGCATGAGTCAAAAGGATAATAAAAATAATAATAATTCGAAATCAAGGAATATCGGAGTGTTAGAATGTGATAATTTGCATATTATCAATTCTTGGCCACTAAATCACATATATTTGCATATTATCTATTCTTAGAATCATAACTTCTAATTACTACTGTTAATAGTTACTACAGTTAATTTTATTTATTTTTAGACACTGACAGAATCATATCATAGTGGTCTTTAAAGAATTTAATTTAAATCGAAGACTTTTGAGGTATAACTTATGAGTGTATTAATGAAAGAAGATGTGAAAACATATAGATTCAGGAAGATATCAGCATGATTTTATTGGTGAATATGGTAGGCTTGCTTCAAGGGTGAATAAGAGAGTTTTACATTTTCATTTGCATAAATGGTGCAAAAGCCAGAAAAAAAACGATTCATAAAATTAAAGTATAGTCCAGCACACCCACTTTATCCAAAATCCCAGTAATGATATATTGGCTGGCTTTTTTTAAGATCAATAGAACTTTTCTAAGATCAAAAATAAGAGTTTCATGTACATGATTCCAGCAAAAGAGGAGGAATAAATTGTACAAATAATCATAGATAGCATGCATGGCAGCAATAAGGTAGGCTGGGGATGGTACCTTTCTATCCAAGATTGAAGATTAAAGCTTTGCATGCAGTGACATTTTTAGGGCTGCAGCTCCAGCACCTTCAATTTGAAGCAGAAATGGCCGTTGGAACTTCAGAAGCAGAAATTTGGCTTCTAATTGAAGCTGAAATCCCTAATATTTTGGGCAACAAGAGGAAAGGGGGGCTGGAGACCTTCGTTGGAGAAGAATAGGAGAATTTGGGAGAGAATAAAGAAGAGATTTGGGGGTGTTTATACAACTAAGAAGAGAGGCTATAGGGATTTACAAGTGGGGGGTTTCTAAGTGCCAAATGGAGGAAGGAGTCAACCCAAGTGGCTAAGAAGAAATAAAAAGAGAAAAAAAATATTACCAACGGCTGATCTGTACTGCCTGAAAAATAATAATAATATATATTTCTTTAAACCATTTTCTCTTCTTTTATTTGAGATATTAAAGTCATCCGAATTCGCGCATCGAATGTCAGATCTCGATGTGAAATAGCTCATTTTGACCGTCGCTGAATGACGGTCAATATGAGTATAATATTGATATACTTTTGATCGGGTTTGGATACCCGAAATTTTCGAGATTCAGTTTTGGTTTGAGATTATATTTTGTGATTTAAAAATATCAAACGACCTCCGATTGACGAACGGTCGATTCCGTTGCTCTTGTATCGTCGAATGGATCTAATAACGGTCTCGATTCGTTTCACGGTATCCGAATTTGCGTCGCGGCTTTTTCATGGCGCGCATTACGATGCGACCGATTTTCGGTCGATTTCATCCGAACGACTTTTGATTTACGATCAATTGATCGTTTTAGGTTATCTAATATTGTCAGATTACTTAATTGGGTTATTCAGACCATATTTGCGTCGAGTTCGGTTTTATGCGGATCACGGATGTTACAATTATAAAAACCTCAAAGGGAGTCTCGTCCTCGAGACTCGAGTTAAGGTCATTAGGTATATTGTTTGAATTTCATATGGCCATAAAAAACCTCAAAGGGTTTTGAACCCATAAAAACCTCAAAGAGAAAATAAGCCATATATTTTATCATAAATCTAATTACAAAAGCTTGCATTGCTTATTACCTCAGAAAAGCTGCGGGTATCGTGCCCGCATGTCAGCTTCGATCTCCCACGTCGCCTCTTCGATGCCATGTCGGTGCCATAACACCTTGACCAATGGAATCTATTTGCTGCGAAACTTCTTCACAGTGTTGTCGAGTATCTGCACCGACCTCTCCTCGTATGTCAAGTCTGTCTTCACGTCAAGATTCTCGTAGTTGATGACGTGTCGAGGGTCGTGCACGTACTTCCTCAAGTTGGATACATGGAAGACGTCGTGAATAGCTGATAGATGTGGAGGAAGGGCTACTCGGTATGCCACCTTCCCTACTCTAGCCAGAATCTCAAAAGGTCCAATATATCGTGGCGCCAACTTGCCACGAACACCGAATCTCTGCACTCCCTTCATGGGAGATACTCGCAAAAATACCCAATCTCCGACCTGTATTTATAGGAGTTTTATTAATATATGAGATTAAGTTAAATTTGCAATAAAAGAAAGAGAAGAAGATTGGATACCTGAAATTCCAAATCTCTTCTCCGACGGTCTGCATAGCTCTTCTGGCGGCTATGTGCCATCAGAAGCCTTCGTCTCACAAGATCAACAACTCTCGCGGTCTCTTCCAGAAGATCCACGGAGTAAAGAGCATGATTTCCCACCTCACGCCAACTGAGAGGTGCAAGGCATCTCCGCCCGTATAGGGCTTCGAATGGTGCCATGCCAATACTGGAGTGATAACTGTTGTTGTACGTGAATTCCACTAATGGCAGATGATCCTTCCTGGACCCTTTCCACTCCAAAGTGCAAGCGCGGAGCAAATCCTCTAGTGTCTGAATGGTACGCTCACTCTGACCGTCGGTCTGTGGATGATATGTAGAACTCATCCTTAGCTCTGTTTAGCTCTGTCTGTAGTGCTGACATGAACTGATGCCAATAATGCGAAGTAAACCTCGAAACCCTGTCAGACACCACCTCGCGTGGTATACCATGTAGTCTGATAATGTTCTGCACATACAGCTTGGCCAACCTGGATGGAGTGTAATTCGTGTTGATAGGTATGAAATGGGATGACTTGGTCAACCTATCAATAACGACCCAAATGGAATCATAGCCACCTGGTGTCTTCGGCAATCTCGTGACAAAATCCATAGAAATGCTCTCCCATTTCCACTCGGGAATGGAGAGAGACTGTAGTAATCCTGGTGGTCTCCTGTGCTCAGCCTTGACCATCTGACAGGTCATGCATCTGCTGACATGTTGCGCCACATCGCGCTTCTTCCCATCCCACCAGAAATGTCGACGCAGATAACGGTACATTTTCGTACTGCCTGGATGGATAGATAACCGTGAACTGTGTGCCTCATCTAGAATGTCCCTGCGAAGCTGCTCGTCATTGGGTACAACAACCCGTCCTGCCTTCCATAAAATAGATTACATCACAACAAAGTCATCAAATTCGTCCTTGACACGCATGTATCTGTCTCGGATCCAAGTATCTGTCTTCTGTCCCTCTACAATACGATCCCAAAGACTACTGTATCGTGGAGGTATGTCGGTAGAAATGGATGCGCTCTCCTGAGGATACCAATCTGTCAAAGATGCAAGCATATCCCATGTATATAACCAGTTCGCCGTACCATCAGCATGCGCTCTCCTGCTAAGTGCATCAGCCACCACGTTTCCCTTACCGGGTGGAAAGAGATCGTGCAATCATAATCCTTCAGTAGCTCGAGCCATCTGCGCTGCCTCATATTCAGCTCTTTCTGATCAAATATGTACTTCAAGCTCTTGTGGTCTGTGAAGATCTCGAAATTCACCCCATACAGATAGTGGCGCCAGATCTTCAAGGCAAAGACAACTGCCGCCAACTCTAAGTCATGTGTGGGGTAGTTCCGCTCGTGCAGTCTCAACTATCGTGATGCATAAGCAATCACCTATCCTCTCTACATCAACACTGCTCTTAGACCTTCTCCAGATGCATCTGTGTAGACTGCATAGTCCTGAGTGCCTGAAGGAAGAGCAAGAATGGGCATTGTAGTTAATCTCTCCTTTAGTGTCTGGAAGGTCTGCTCACATGAATCGTCCCAAATGAATGGGACTCCCTTCTGCGTCAACCGTGTCAATGGATAGACGATGCGTGAAATCCGCTGACGAAGCGTCTGTAATAGCCCGCTAATCCCGAGGAAGCTCCGAAACTGAGTAACTGTCTTGGGCTGCTCCCAAGACATGATTGCCTCTATCTTTGCAGGATCAACTGCGATGCCTGCTCCAAAAATAACATGCCCGAGAAATGAGACCTGGGATAACCAGAACTCACACTTGCTCAACTTGGCATATAGCTTGTGCTCCCGCAATTTATCTAAGACAATCCGTAGATCATTCGCATGATCCCATTCATTCCGTGAGTAAATGAGCACATCATCAATGAACACCACCACAAACTTGTCCAAGTATGGATGGAAGATCCGGTTCATCATATCCATGAAAGCCGCATGTGCATTGGTGAGCCCAAACGACATCACCACAAACTCGTAGTGTCCATAGCGCATCCTGAAAGCAGTCTTTGGAATATCAGACTCTCGAATCCTCAGCTGATGGTAGCCTGAGCGAAGATCGATCTTCAAAAAACCGAAGATCCCTGGAGCTGATCAAACAAATCATCGATGCGTGGCAAAGGATAACGGTTTTTCACCGTTCTTCTGTTTAATTTCCTGTAGTCAATGCATAACCTCATGGATCCATCCTTCTTCTTGATAAATAGAACCGAAGCACCCCGAGGTGAAGTGCTCGTCCTCACGAATCCCAAGTCAAGTAACTCCTGCAACTGCACCTTCAGCTCCCTCAACTCGGCTAGTGCCATGCGATATGATGCCATAGAGATCGGCTGTGTATCAAGCAGCAATGTGATCTCGAACTCGATCTGTCTCTCAGGAGGTAATCCCGGTAGTTCATCATGGAATACATCTGGGTATTCAGATACTACTCGGATATCCTGTGTCATCGACTCATGATCAGATACCTCCCGAATAAATGCTTGATAAAAATCACAACCCTGATCAACAAGTCGTTGAACTCGTAACACTGAAATGTAAGCCATGGTGGAGTCATGTAAGGTACTCTTAAAAGTGAACTCGGGTAAATGCGGGATCCTGAAGACAACTGTCTTCCCAAAACAATCAACAAGTGCATGATGAGCAGATAACCAATCCATACCTAAAATCAAGTTGAACTCATCAAGCTGTAGAAGTAGACAATCTGCGAATCTCGTGACCGCCAATCAGTACGGGCAAGTGCCTGACTATCAGTGAAATAATGAACAACTGACCACCTGACCCTCGGATGTGATATTGGGAAAAGAGAGAGTCTTTATGACTCTACCTAAAGAAGCAAGTAGTCTCGAAGCAAGGAAAGAATGTGTCGCTACATAATCAAATGAAACATGGAAAGGTCGGCTCAAGACTGAGACCATGCCTTTTACCATAGTAGCTGCTGAACGGGCCATTCGCAGATACTTATCATATATGCTTTTTCTCTTCTTGGGATATAATATGAAAATTAATGAAATTGGTGACATCTGTGATAATTGAATCTGAATGTCATATTTCCCTTGGACTCATGACAAGTCGGAAGACTGTCGCTATCCGAGAACTTAATGCGATCGGAATTGAAATACTGCGAATGTGTGTATTGGGGTACCACTGCTCTGATACCAAAAATGTCGACCCCTTAGGATCCGGGTACCCGTTTACGACACAATTCGCAATATTCCATTTATTGACATCGCATTAAAAGCATAAATTGATGGGAAAATTTTTCGCGCGGCAAATTTTCCACATGACATTCACATCCACAAGTTAATAGAGAAAATTGGCATCAAAATCTTATTTCATTAATTTCCATATGATTTTACAACATGTACAATGTCTGACAGTACATACAACATCCCAAAAATTTGACTGAAGAGAAGAAGCATTTTACGATATCAATTGAACTAAAAACTGTAACAAAAATCACATACCGTCTGGTATATACCTTGTCTCCTTGAACCATGTATAGCTACTAAACAACAGACTATTTGCCTGCCAAACATGTTAGGAAAGAAGAGGCGTCAGCAGGCGCTGGTACCTCCCAAAAACTTATAAACATAAACAAGGATTTAATATGTTCAAAAGTAACAAGTAGAAAGGTGGAACAACTCAATTTAATTTTATTTCTACTTGCAAATGTAAAAGGTTTCCAAATTTCTGGTAAGCACCTCTCATGATTAGCCATTAACCTAACATTTTCCACATACGCATATTTATAATGTAACTAATTGATCATAAATAAGTATATTTTATTTCCCATATTACTTAGAGATCATATTTGTGGATTTTGATGATGGGAAAGATGAGATAAGAAGATGTAATGATTTATTAAATTCTTAAGTCTAGTGGATAGTCTGTGGTCTTGGTTCGTGTGAAACCTTACACTATGACTCTAAGACTTGAGGAAAGTCTTAGGGTCGGGGTGCTTCCGTAGGCATGCGGTATAGTATAATGCATCCTAACTAAGTTCCCAACACGTCCACTAGCTTATTAAGATTTCGAATTCAGATTATAGTCACTTCCATTTACTCAACTTAAACTGTGATCTTTATAGGGATTTCGAAACAGATTATAGTCACTCCCAATCATCTAAATTTTCAATTGTAGTTTCTCCAAACCTTTACAGTAACTCTCTCAGATGTACTCTCAATGATGTAGATATAGATATAGATATGGATGATCTGGATGTAGAATCGCCAAGTCTGTTGGCGAAAGAAAACTCAAGCGGTGAAGAAGCCTACAAATG
Organism: Ottelia alismoides; assembly: GCA_037367405.1. Classification (NCBI taxonomy): domain Eukaryota; kingdom Viridiplantae; phylum Streptophyta; class Magnoliopsida; order Alismatales; family Hydrocharitaceae; genus Ottelia; species Ottelia alismoides. The sequence goes on along the minus strand of JAZKJV010001636.1, from coordinate 991,542 downwards.
GCTCTTCCGTCTCGCCCTCTAGTTGGAAGGACGGTCCAATAGAAGGATATGTCTACTCCCCAACTACGCCACTGAGACGGGTGAGAGGGACTTCCCGGAAAAGTCACTCTAGAAAAACAGCCCGACCGGTAACGGGCAACCGAGCTCGTACGTAAAACTGAAAAATCGAGGATCCCCCGCCTGGGTATCCTAAAACAACGGGTTAGCGGAATGGTCTAAAGTCGGGATCCCAACGAGGCGTAAAAACACTACGAGCTCGCGTAAAAACCGAAAAGGGACTGGGATCCTAGACCCGCGCACTTGGCGGCCGCTGCCCAACCTGAGCTTCCATTCCTCCGTCCAGTTGAGGGTCACCGCACCCTCGCACGGTCAGGTGTAAGTGCCACTATGATCGGCATTGTTAATTGATATCACTAATATTCAACAACCCATATATACGGGAAAACAACCATTATCGAAGCTTCAGAGACCTTCCTTATTTTACTAAAGGAAGTTATAATATGGAGATGAGACATTGCCTTATATCAAATCAAAATGAATTCAGTGTTGTGATGATTTTTATTTTCCAGGATTTGATTTATGGATCTTTGATTACAAAGGTCTCTATTTATAAGTGTCTATTAAAGGTCTTGCATATATTTCCAACCAGACTTGATTGGTTGATATAGTATAGTATGATTCTTGGTCTAAAGGTTTGCACATCATGGAGGACACACATCTTCTAGATGTGTGCACTTTCTCTATGAGCCAGCTTTCTAATTATATGGTTTTATGCAATATCTATAAGAGATTTAACTCAAAAGATTGTGTTTCAGATATATCCCCAAATTCAAGGAATTTCAACTTTCAATATCACCGGAAAGACTTTGGAGTTTGTTTACTAGAAAATGCTTAGTGCCTTGAATATGAAACGTGTACATCAGCTTGTAAAATATGGAAGTATTGATGAAAAGGGTCTTAAATCAACTTTGTTAGATATTAAAGAAGAATGGGTATGTGGCATATGCCTTCGAGATCTCTAAAAGAATTGTGTATTGAAACACCATTCCATGTATTTACAACATTACTCTTGTACGGTTTATGTGCATTGAAAACAACCAACACAATTACATGATTTGGCTATAATATTATTTTTCTGTGAACAATATGCATATTAACATCTATAGTGATTTCTATATAGAAAATGTCATTTAATACTCAACATGAACTTGTCTACCATATTCTAATGTATTTAAAACACAAGTTAGCATATGCATGAGTCAAAAGGATAATAAAAATAATAATAATTCGAAATCAAGGAATATCGGAGTGTTAGAATGCGATCATTTGCATATTATCAATTCTTGGCCACTAAATCACATATTTAATATCAATAGGGTCTTTGAATCATAACTTCTAATTACTACTGTTAATAGTTACTACAGTAAATTTTATTTATTTTTAGACACTGACAGGATTAGAATCATATCATAGTTGTCTTTAAAGAATTTAATTTAAATCAGAGACTTTTGAGGTATAACTTATGAGTGTATTAATGAAAGAAGATGTGAAAACATATAGATTCAGGAAGATATCAGCATGATTTTATTGGTGAATATGGTAGGCTTGCTTCAAGGGTGAATAAGAGAGTTTTACAGTTTCATTTGCATAAATGGTGCAAAAGCTAGAAAAAAAACGATTCATAAAATTAAAGTATAATCCAGCACACCCACTTTATCCAAAATCCCAGTAATGGTATATTGGCTGGCTTTTTTTAAGATCAATAGAACTTTTCTAACATCAAAAATAAGAGTTTCATGTACATGATTCCAGCAAAAGAGGAGGAATAAATTGTACAAATAATCATAGATAGCATGCATGGCAGCAATAAGGTAGGCTGGGGATGGTACCTTTCTATCCAAGATTGAAGATTAAAGCTTTGCATGCAGTGACATTTTTAGGGCTGCAGCTCCATCACCTTCAATTTGAAGCAGAAATGGCTGTTGGAACTTCAGAAGCAGAAATTTGGCTTCTAATTGAAGCTGAAATCCCTAATATTTTGGGCAACAAGAGGAAAGGGGGGCTGGAGACCTTCGTTGGAGAAGAATAGGAGAATTTGGGAGAGAATAAAGAAGAGATTTGGGGGTGTTTATATAACTAAGAAGAGAGGCTATAGGGATTTACAAGTGGGGGGTTTCTAAGTGCCAAATAGAGGAAGGAGTCAACTCAAGTGGCTAAGAAGAAGTAAAAAGAGAAAAAAATATTACCAACGGCTGATCTGTACAGCCTGAAAAAAAATAATAATAATATATATTTCTTTAAACCATTTTCTCTTCTTTTATTTGAGATATTAAAGTCGTCCGAATTCGCGCATCGAATGTCAGATCTCGATGTGAAATAGCTCATTTTGACCTTCGCTGAATGACGGTCAATATGAGTATAATATTAATATACTTTTGATCGGGATTGGATACCCAAAATTTTCGAGATACAGTTTTGGTTTGAGATTATATTTTGTGATTTAAAAATATCAAACGACCTCCGATTGACGAACGGTCGATTCCGTTGCTCTTGTATCGTCGAATCGGATCTAATGACGCGGTTCGTTTCGCGGTATCCGAATTTGCGTCGCGGCTTTTTCATGGCGCGCATTACGATGCGACCGATTTTCGGTCGATTTCGTCTGAACGACTTTTGATTTACGATCAATTGATTGTTTTAGGTTATCTAATATTGTCAGATAACTTAATTGGGTTATTCAGACCATATTCGGGTCGAGTTCGGTTTTATGCGGATCACGGATGTTACCGTTCCGAAGCCTGGAGGATATAAACAAGGCCCTCCTCAGTAAGTGGGTTACTCGCGTTTGGGGTGATTGCAACAGCCTGGTTTGCACTGTTATCCGCAAGATCTACGCAACTGGCTCTTTTTGTCATGTTCCTGGGGATCTGGGATTGGCATCGTCCTAATTCTGGAGGGGAATTTGTGGTTTGGCTTCGGTGATTCATCCCTTCTTGAGACCGATTTTAGGAGACGGCTTGGGTTTCAAGTTTTGGTCCAATGACCGGTTTGTGGGAAGGGCTCTTTGTCTGTGTCTCCTGCATCAGATGGCTCTTGCGACTAACCCGGAGGCCTTTGTGGTGGACGTGTGGGATGAACACTCATTTTTATCCTATTTTTAGGTCTAAGTTGTCTGATCAAAGGTTGGGGGAGCTTGTGCGGATGCTAGAGGAGCTAAAAAATGTGGCTGGGCCCACTGAGGGCAGAGTTTGTTGGTGCTGGCAAGATGGTGTTTTCTCAATTGGAAAAGCTTACAGAGTCTTAAAAGGATCTTATATATGACCCAGGTGGATGCGAGTCGGATTGTCGGAGAGCATAAAGATATTCATGTGGATTTGTAGAAGGGGAAGGCTACTGACTTGGGGATCGATTGGCACATTTTGCCACAAATACCTCCTCATCTTGTTTGCGGTGTCTGGAGGAGGTGGAAGATACAGATCACTTGTTCTTCAAATGTAAAAGCTCTGTTAAAGTGTGGTCACTTTTTGGAAATCAGACAGCTCGGTGTGAAAGTTTTGCATGCTTCTGGGCACTCATTGGGGCGGGTTGGAGAAGCACAAAGGAGGAGTGGACAAGGTACTTAGCGCTTATCTGGGCAATTTGGATTGCTAGAAATAGTGTGGTGTTCCATCGTGAGCTAATATATGGGAAAAAATGTAGTGGCACAGACTAAGGCGCTCGCAAAGAGTTGGCTTATGTAATCTCCTTTCCGATTCTTAGCCTACTATAGGCTTGTAATTTCGTTTTAAGTGATAAATAGTGATGTTTTTAAACACACACCTATACGGTGGAGGTCCTTTTTTCTTTCAAAAAAAGTCTATAGCATGAAACTTGGGACCCAATAGGGGGCAGTCACATAATAGTCCTCGTAGGATTACATATATAAATAAAGTGCTTGGAAATAAACTACAATATAAAACGACATCATCTATCGAATGCCATCAACAAAACACATAATTCATTTGGAATAAAAAAGCCCGGAAAAAGACGCAGTATGCATTTCATGAATATTAGTTTCATTCAAGTTGTCGATTGTTATATACAAACTTCAGACGATTGTTATATACAGACTTCAGCCCATAAAACTAAATTTTAAAATATGAGTTAATAAAAGAAAACAAGCACAAGAAATGATAAATAGAGGTAGCATTAAAATAGAAAGTATGTAATGTCCTGGGCCTAGACTCGAACCGTTGTTGATGAAGACTAACCGCGATAACTTTTTGTCTTTGTGCCTAATTGAAACTGTTGAAAACCACCCAAAAAGCTCAAACTCTAGTTATCTTGTAGACAACAATCCAAAATATCCATATGACAACATTCATTATGGCAAGGGAAATTCTATTCTTATTTTATCATGGTACAGAGCCAGGTTATATTCTTTGACATCTCTTCTCCACGTTTCCTTTGATTTACGTTCTCTCCCTCGATCCTAGCACTTGCATGCGACAACCACCCTCGCCCCCACCCCTTTTACCTTCTAGACACAACAAGGGTCGAGAGTAGAACCTCAAAGTTGACGAGGGTCTAGAGAAGAACTCCATGATGGTGACGGTCCCCTGTGGTGCTAAGAGAAGACCGCACACCCCAACACCTGTGAACCCTCCTCCCCCTGTGAGGGCCCTAGCATCAGCTGCATGAATTCTATCCAAGCAACGATGATAACTTGAAGAAGGCAATGTTGAATTTTTTATTTTCCTCCCTTTCAGAGGGATGCTATCTTTCTTTCCCTTTGTACGTGAATTCTCTTCATCGATCCGGGATTGACTCTTCCCCCGAAATTCAATTTGAAAGTGATATCTTGTTGTTGGATGGAAATCCTTTTCGTAGATGATTTGATAGTCAATGAACAACTCTTATTATGTTTCACACTTGCGTAAGTCTTGATTGATGATTTGGGGGGGGGGGGGAGGAGCAGAAAGATGAACTTGTTTCATCCTTCAGATCCATAAAAGGTTTGTGCCCAGTTGTCAAATTGGATGGAACCATCTCCGATCTACATGCCATGCAATTCTATGAGCACAGTAGAAGGGTACAACAAAGAACATATGCTTACATGACCCGACTCGACCGATAAAATCGGAACTAATTCATCATGGAAACAAGACAGTGCATGTGCCATAGTATGGCTGCCGAGCCCTCTTTTTCTAGAGATAGCTAATGACATTCTTAATCAGCCAATAATGAAGGAGATGTGGGATATCTTGGTCACAGCATATTCTCAAGCCAAGAATGAAACTAAGATACTACAATTTCTTCATGGCATTCTTCTCATGAAATAAGATGGCTGTCCTCTGTATACGTATTACACCACCACAGCTACCCTCTTCCATGAAAATGTGATGAAGGGAAGATCTACAAAAACATGCTTATGGAGGGTTGCAAGCCTTGATCTGATCTATGATTCAACCCGTAACTTAATAGTTCCTACAGACCGCTGATGGAGGAAGCCTACAACAAAACTAGCAGGATTGCCATTTATGGTATCGCATCACATGGTAGAGGAGGTTTCACATCTGATAGAGGACATGGTTGAAAAAGAAAAGGCGGTAATCGTAACAGACCTCATCCTCACTGCACATGCTCCGATGACTTAGCTGCACAGAAGGTACATACTGGAAGAAGCATAATCGACCTATTGTAGCACACCACACAACTAAGCATATGTTGATACAACAATTACTACGACAGATGATTGGAGGTATTAGAATCTGTCACAGCTGAGGGAGTTGGTCTCCTCTCCCACCACACTATTTACTTTTGCATTTTCTGTTTTTTCCAATTGCTGTTGCCCATCAGGTATAGGCTGTTTTCACTACTTGTCAATAATGATGTCAAATGGGTAGTTGATTCAGGTGCTTTCTCCATCTCAACTGGAGCAAGAACAAATTCATTATTTATAACTCCTCTTCGGCACAGTGTGTGAAGTCAGATGATGGGCATCATTCACCTGTTACAGTTACAAGTGATGGTTAGGTTCTGATAAACATCGACATGTGGTTGTTTCATATTCTTCATACCTCAAATATCCCTTTGAGCTGGCTGTCTATCAGTTAGATTACTCTAAAGATCTTAATTGTGTGCCATCATTATAATTGTTTTTCTCATGTTCGAGATGCCCTTAGGGGAAGGTGATTGGATGGGGCCATGAGCATGGTGGTCTCTATAGGATGGTGCAACCCTGTGTGTTGGCATTTCTCGTACACCAACGGGCAATTCTTTTGCCTATCTCTGGCATCTACATTTTGGACGTCTCCCTATTCAGGCGATATGCCATGTTTTTCCTCAGATTTGGTTGGAGTTTCAGTGGGAACATGTCAATTAAGGAAGCACCATCCTCTTGTCTCCGAAATCATCTTCCTTTCAATAGGAGTTCATGTTATGAATTGATTTATTTTGACGTATGGGTTCTCCGTCGTATCTCTGACCTTTAGGGCCATATGAGTTCTAATATGTGGCACTCTGTGGAGATGACGAGGGGGAGATTTTTCTTCCATTTCGAGCGGAGCTGGCTCCTTGAGGATGGCTTCAAGGACGAGGTCGTGAGGTTGTTGAACGAGTCGGCGCCGGAGGGCTCTGCAGTGGTTAGACTTGCGACTAAGCTTCAGCTGCTGCGCAAACACCTTATCAATTTCGGCAAGGACTTAAAACTCAGAAGGAAGGCTAGGCAGAGTTTCGCTCAGGCTGGGGTGCCCCAGTTGGATGCTTTGGATGACGAATGTGGGCTCACGACTGAGGAGTTGATTGAGAGAGCTGGACATACTGCGGATCTATGGCAGGAGGACAAGAAAGAGGAAATAGAATGGAGGCAAAAATCACGTCAGCGTTGGCTCAAAGAGTGAGACGCTAATACAAAATTTTTCCATGCAAGGCATCAAGGAGGAGAAGAAAAAACTTAATCCACGAAATCGAAATTGGTGGGAAGCGTATCACCAGGGAGACACAGATTGGGAGGGCTCTGAGGAACCATTTTCTTCACGCGTCGAGAAGAAGGAACAACGAGGGTTGGGGGTGGCCGGGGCGAGGTGCATGCTTTTTAACTGAGGATCAGGCTGCTTCTCTTATTGCTCCGTTCTCCGAGGAGGAGGCTAAGAGGGCGGTATGGGGTCTAAATGCCGATGGCGCCTCGATCCCGGACGGATTCCAGGTGTTTTTCTACAAAGAGTTTTGGGGTATGATCAAGGATGAAATCCTTCAAACGATAAATGAATTTAGAGAAGGCAATAGAGGCTTCGAGAGGATTAACAAGGCGTTACTTTTTCTGCTCCCTAAGAAGGAGTCACCACTGTCTGTCGATGACTTCAAGCCGATCGCGCTCTCCAATGCCATTTACCTATTTGTGGCCAAGATCCTGGCTAACAGACTGAAGTTGGTGATGGACTCTGTGGTGTTGCATGGGTAGTCGACGTTCACCCCGGGAAGGCAACTTGCTGAGGGTCTCGTCATGGCATCCGAAATCTGCCTGGAATGGAAAAGATCTAAGAAGAAGGGCTCATTGTGGAAAATTGACTACGCAAAGGCTTACGACTGCGCTGAGTGGAGGTCCTTTGGACGTCCCTTCAGAAGAGGGGCTTCCCCGACTTGTGGGTTGACTGGATGAAGCGTTGTATGACCACCTCCTCCTTCTCGGTCCTAATTAACGGGAGGTCGGAGGGGGGATTCTTCCAACCACAATGTGGGGTGTACTGGGGATGCCTGCTGGCACCTATTTTTTTGTTCTTGTCACGGACGCTCTGGCTGTGCTTCTGGAGCGGGCGGTTGAGGTTGGCTGGTGTGAAGGCTTTCGGATGGAGAACATCTCTATCCTGATTCTATAATATGCGGACGACACGCTTCTATTCCTTGGGGGGTCTACGGAGCAGAACACCAATGCGGTGCAGATTGTGCACATATTCAGCAGTATCTCCGGACTTCAGATTAATAGGAGCAAATCGATGGTGGTGCCGTTTCATCTGGGGGAGGTGGAGCGTTATGAGATAGAGGCGGTCACCGGCTGCCGGTCGGTGAACTACCCATTAACTACCTGGGGCTTCCCCTGGTTGCGGAAAAACTAAAGAAGTCGGACTGGGATGGGGTGATCCATAAGATGGAACAAAGACTCGCCGGTTGGAAGGCGTCCACGCTATCGAGGGGGGGAAGCTCATTCTGCATCGGCATGTACTTTCGGCGATCCCAATCTTCTTCCTCTCGACCCGTCTAATGCCGGTTGGGGTTCGGAAGAAGGTGGATGCCTTGGTGAAGAGATTCCTTTGGTCGAGTAGGAATCAACATAGATTTGGGCTGCACCTTGTGAGTTGGGAGGAGATCACCGGGGAGCAGGAGGAAGGGGGCCTCGGGGTGCGGGACATTGATATCATGAACAAGGCCTTGCTCGCTAAATGGGCGATGCGCGTTTGGGGGAATTCGAATGGGCTTGTGGTCTCCCTGATCAGGAAATTGTACGCGGTAAAGGGGAACTTGTGGCGGGCACGACGCGATACCAGTCACGCGCTTTGGGCGGGTATCCGCGCGGTGTTGCCATGTTTAGCGCAGAAGATGCACCCGTGTGTCGGGGATGGAAATGATTTTAGATTCTGGATTGACAATTAGTCGGGAGATGGCCCCTTGAAGGATAGATACCCGCGTTTATTCATTCTGGTGTCGGAGAAGGAATGCTCACTTGCACAGGAGGCGGATGCAGATAATTGGTGGCCACGTTTCAGCAGTGTACTGTCTAACCAGCGCACGGAAGAGTTCATCAAGATGATCGGGGAGATCCCACACCCGACTGCCTCTTCTGGGGAACACGACCACTTCTCGTGGGGTGGCTCGGGCATGTCGATGAAGAAACTGTATAAAGATTTGCGTAGTGACTTGGGTATCCAGGATATAACGTTAATACAGGATCTGAAAATTGTGTGGGCGGCTAACATCCCGAGCCGCGTCAAATTCTTCCTGTGGTGCTTCAGAAACGATCGACTGATGGATAAAGCAAGGAGGAACCGCCTTCTTCACCTGGACGACGTATCCAGTGACAGATACCTTGGCGGAATGGAGGACTCCAATCATCTGTTCTTCACGTGCCCATCCTCGGCTCAGGTGTGGAGTGGGATTGGGTCACGGCAGGCGGCTCGACGGAGTTTTGGTTTTCCATTAGAGCTGTGGGAGGGAATTTTCAAGCTGATTGCGCGAGGCCTTTCGCTGTTTTATGCGGGATCTGGCTCGCAAGAAACGAGACTATCTTCAGAAGGCAAACACCTAGCTGTGAGAAGGTGATTTGCCATATAAATTCCTTGTATAGCCTTTGGCTATCACGCTAATTTACTTCAATTACCATTAATGGAATCTCTTTGAGTGGTGAATCCTGCTTTTGGGATCTTACCCACATTTTCATCAAAAAATGTTGCAGGAGATGATTTTTCACGTGTTCCTTGGGTTTTTTTTGTTAAATAATAAATGTGAAGTTAGAGATATAATAAAGCATTTTATATTGGAAATTAAGAATTTGTTTTTAGCTCATATCAAATAAGTTTTTTTGTCAAACTTTTGGTGTTCTATAATTCTACACTTTGTCAGGGAATTCTTCATCTTACTTCAAGTCCTTACACCTCTCTGCAGAATGGGGGTCACTGAGAGGAAATGTAGACAATCTTTGATTTATTCAAACTCTTTTTTTCATAGTCGTACACCTAACTCATTATTATAAAAGTCGATGTTCGGCATTCCGACGGAAGGGTCACTAAATAAAGAATAAACTATATTCGAATAACTAATAACATATTTGATTATCTATTTTCATGATTTGATTATCTATTTTCATGATTTTAAATGGAATATTTATGTCTAACAAATATAAATTTTTATTTTTATACATGCTTGCCATTAATTACCAAGATAAAAACATCAATGGAATTACAACCCAATTGTGCACATCTAACATTTATTTACATTAAAGAAAAGTATGAAAATCCAAAAAATAATAAAATATTATTTTTCATTAATCAGCTGAATAATTGGCCAAAGTTATACTATTCTATTACCCCACCGTATAGCATAGTCAGATCGACTAATCGTTCTAGTTGGGTGACTATTGCAATAGTAGCCTAAATCATATTTTGGGGATGTTGTATACTGCTAATCATTTGTATGTCTTCATCAATGCTTAATCATTTGTATATCCTCATCAATGATTAATGTCGAAGTCCCATTGCAGGTCCTCTTACCCAGAGAGATATGTTTACCTATACCTCCTGTTTTTAGATGTATTGCATTTGTTCATATATTCTCTCTTGGGCTTGCCAAACTATCACCTAGGTCTGTCAAGTGTGTGTATGTTGGGTATTCTAGAATCTAGAAGGGATATCGGTGTTATGATCCAATTCACACGAGTTTCCATGTGAGTGCTGATTTTTTTTTTGAGTCCATTAACTTCTTCACACACACAAGGTCCATGATGCTGAATTCAGATTCTTTTGAAAAGAGGTATTCTTATCTCATATTTTGAATCTTATGCTTCATGCCATTAATCATGTGCCTCCAGACTATGCTCCCACGTTTGATAAGATCTATGTCAGACGATCCACGCCTTTAGAAATCACGCCAATGCCTCCCTACCTGTCAAATCATCTGAATCAGTGACATGTAGTGAACACTTGATGTCTATTGATGACATTGATATTGATGTTACTTTGCAAGACTAAGGTACTCGTCAACTATGAGCCTATGATAGGACTTCGGATAATTTTGCTTTACGTATACCATTGCTGAAGGGCAACGACAAGTGCATTAAGTACACATTCACAAGCTACTACACCCTTGAGTGACTTTCCCAGGAATATTCGCAATTCAATCATGGACTTTCAACAATAATGATTCCTAGGACATATCATGAGGCATTTGCAGAGAACATATGAAAGACATCTACGGTTGAAGAGATATGCCAACCCTGTGTTCCAAAAACACGTGGACTCTTATTTTTGCTCTTGATGATGTTACAATAGTCGGCTGTAAAAGTTGACAATCTAATCTCTAGACAATCGATGTTTGTCTGGGATGTTACAAGGAAAGAGTGGTAGCAAAATGGCTGACATAGACCTTTGGTGTTAGTTACCATGATACATTTTCTTCAATGGCTATGCATGCTTCTCTTTGGATTCTCCTTACCATTATGGTAAAGAAAGATTAACCTGTCTTTCAACTCGATGTGAAAAATTCCTTGTTATATGGTGATATGGAAGATGAAGTGTGTCTATGCAGCAACCAACTTCGGTATTTGCTTGTCCTAAAGTATTCTAGAGATGATCGAGGTCTTGGGATTAATCAGAGGAAGTTTGCTATCGATCTTCTTGAGGAAGTTGGTATGACAAACTATAGATCTACCAATGTACCTATGGATTCTAATCCGAAGTTGTATAAGGAGGATAGATAGGAAGTAAACACTCGCAGATATAGTGAGCTTCTCGGATAACTCCTTTATATAACACTTACAAGGATTGATATTTCGTTTGTTATGAGTCGTCAACCTTTATGGCTTACCCTATATAAGTTGATATCGATATTGTCATGATGATCCTAAGATATTTAATGACTTCACCAAGAAGAGTCATATTTTTTAAGCTCTTTATGGTTATGTTGATGCTGACTATGCAGGTTGTCCAGTAGATAGTCCATCATGGGTTTTGTATTGTTTTGGTGATTCTTTGGTGACATGGAAAGTAAGAAGCAACACGTTATATCCATATCTTGTGCAGAGTTAGAGTACATGTCTATGGATCAAGCTACTGCAAAAATGATATGGGTCAAGTTAATAGCAATAAATGTAAACATAAAGATTCCTCTCTCAATGCAAGTGTGACAATCAAGTAGCTCCGTTCATAGCAAATAACCTAGCTTTTCATGAGAGAACCAAGCACGTTGTGGTAAACTGATGTAGTGACATTAGAGATATGTTACAAAAGGATCTCATCTCTACCACTCGTATTTCATCCTCAGATGTCAAAAACTATCCTTAACAAAGCTCTCCCTGGAGGCTAGTTCAAAAATGACTGTCCAGGCCTAGCATGATGGATATCTACGCTTCATCTTGAGGGGGGGGGGTGTTGAGGATTGCGCTTGTGATCTTTGTATCCTTTTCTAATAGCTAGTTTATGTTGGGCTCCCATATAGTTTCGCAATAAGCTTTCTTCCTGATGTCTATTTATTCAATCTTGATTGATTACATGATTTTTTTGTTAAAAGAATGCTCTTCATTGTCCTTTTTTTCCTCTCCTTTTCGATCAATTTTTTGTATGTTAACAACACACTTTTTTATGTCTTTGCAATCTTATGAATATCAATTGATGTTTTCTATTTTCAATTTCTTAGGAGAGATTTTATTTTGGGGATCACGTTTTGCCTTGCTTTGAAACTGGGATACCATTGTTAAAGCAGCGCCTTCAACAGCTTCCCGATTTTGACAATGTATGCATTCTTGGGGCTTACTATTGTAGTTAAGCTTATTAAACGAGGATACTATTTTAATTACCTTTGCTGTTGCTTCTCTGTGATACCGTTTTCCCAGATTACGATAGCATTCCCAGATGACGGAGCATGGAAACGATTTAACAAGCTTTTTCAACATTTTCCAATGGTTTGGTGGCTCTGCAAATGCTAAATTTCAGTTATTCTTGTCTTATGCTATTCACCCAGTTTCTTTTGTCAAAGGTCAGATTGTTTGCACAAAGGTTCGTGAAGGTGACAAAAGAATTGTCCGGCTGAAGGAGGGACATGCTGAAGGGAGACATATCGTCATTGTCGATGATTTAGTGCAGTCTGGAGGAACTCTCATTGAGTGCCAGGTATAACTTGACCTTGGTTATAAAGTTGGAGATTGAGCTTAGGCTTATCATTTTCTGATTTTATGCTGACGTAATTAGGAACTTTATTGAGATTCTTGTGCTACTTTGCTTGTTAGTTCCAAACATCAATTAGAAGACTTGAGTAATTTACCAAGAAGTCCCTGAATTGGGACCCTTTTTTATAATATGGTTCACAGGCTTTACAGCACCCAAATGTGGTCCTTCAAAAGTGTTTTTATTATTGGTAAGTTACATGTTGAAATAGTACGATCTAAAATCAATATGCCTATCCCCATGCGAAGTCATGTTGGTTGCATTGATTGATTGACTCCAAACAGATTTGGAATGAATCCTATTCGGGTTGTCCAAGTAGGCCTCTTATCTGACCATATCCTTCCAATATTTCTTCATCTCCCTCAATCGCTCTTAGAAGGCCCATCATCCAACTTCTCAGGCCATTTAACCAACTCATACTTTCTGCAGAGATGGTGTAACAAAATTCAGAGGGAGAAATTCAGAGGGCCTGGATTACGTTATTATCTACTAGTTTTTATTCTATTCCCTCCAAGCAGATTTGGAATATATCATACTCAGGATGCACATTCCAAAATAACCTATTATTTGGAATAGTGAGAGAGAGAGAGAGAGCGAGAGAGGGAGATGGAGAGAGAGCAAGAGAGAGAGGGGGGGGGGATGGAGATGCATTTGGATCAGAAGGGGGCTTCTGATGAGCGAGGTTTTCTTGATGATGCTTTTCACCTCTGAATGGGTGGATTATATAGGGCATAAGCCCTTACACCGTCCGACCCCTTCTTTCAAGCCCTTGCGGTTAGGGTCTTTGCGAGATCCGGACTCGCCACAACCGCCATAGGAAGTTGCTTGACCACACGGTCATCCGATACCATTTAATATACTTACTGCAGAGATGATGTGACAAAATTTAAAGGGCATGTATTAATTTATTATCTATAAGTTTTGACTCTGTGGCATCCACACAGATTTGGAATATATCATACTCAGGTTGGACGTTCCAAACAAGGAAGGCCGTATCGATATCGATATCGTTTCGGTCCACTCGAAAAAGGATATATCGCCGATATATCGACGATATCGGTGGAAATGTCGAAAATGGTTCATAAAAGCCAATTTTTTGCCATTTTTCAGAAATTAACGTCATCCAAGATATCAAGCGAACAAATAACATACAAATAAACACTTATATCACACATATCGGTCATTTATAGACCATATATTGCACATATCGGTATCGGTCATATCGAACATATCGATATTAATATTGATTCTTGATTTATAAATATTGGAAATGGATTTTATTCAAGTTCTTATAACTTGAAATACTACAAATATACACCTAGAAAATACATATAGATCATTTTGTGAGGACTATGATCCTTATAGTGCACATATTGGTCATATCGAACATATCGCTGATATTGTTAGTTGTTGACATAATACATATATTGAAAATGGAGTTCATCCAAGTACTTTGATCACTAAATAATTTACAAATGTACTCTTACTCTCTTAGATAACACATATCGATCATCTATAAACCTTATATCGCATACATAGATACGACGGTACTGTTAGTTGTTGACCAATATATATTGAAAATGGAGTTTATCCAAGTTCTTAGATCACTAAATAACTTACAAATGTACTCTTAGATCGTACATATCGATCATATATAAAGCTTATATTGCATATATCGATCATTTCGAACATATCGATATTAATGTTGATTCTTGACTTATAGTTTTTTTGATGAATTGACTTATAGATATTGGAAGTGGATTTCATTCAAGTTTTACAACATGAAATAACTTGTAAATATACACCAAATTGAAGAACCATTGTATGCACCCTCCTATCGCATGCCCTACCAGTACTGGGGTCTCGCTGCCCAGTCAGCGAGCCTGGGGGCGCTGGAGGGGGCCCAGGTTGGCCCCCCTTGTGGGGGTGCGGGGCAGCGCCCCCGACCCGGAACAAAGTATATAAATCATAGATTGTTTTAATACAAGGTGTAGTTAGATAGGTAGTGGAATCAAGCTTGCATGAATAATATCATTGATATATAGGGATATCAACGAAATATCGACGATATCGGTCGATATCCTGTATTTTTTGTACTGAATCCATTCATTTTTGACCGATATGGGCCGATATGGCGATATATCGCCGATATATCGCCGATATCCCTGTAAAAAGATATACACTCTGATTTCGATACCCCCAACCTCTCGATACCGATATATCGGCGATATATCGCCGATATGGTCTTCCATGATTTCAAACCTCTTATTTGACCATATCCTCCCAAAATTTCATCTTCCTGAACCTTTCACCAACCCATATTTTCTTCAGGGATGATATAACCAAATTATTGGGGTCTCTTCCACATTATTATCTTTCGGTCTTGACACTAACATTGAAAATTCTTTGATACTCTTATCATGGATTCATTTATTTATGTATGATCATGTCTTACATTTTTATCTTCATTTTTGTTGCACATACAATGTGGTGTATGTGTATGATTGATGATTAAAAATCCATTAAAACATGTGATGCAACACATAAAGGGCAGAATTTTTGGGTTCTTTAGAATTTGTAATTGTACCTCTTTTTTATGTTTTGGAGCTTATCTATAATTTTCTCTTTTATATTTTATTATCCCACCCCTCTTATATAAGGGGATGGAAGCCGATATGTACGATAGTTGAAGTTGAATACAAATTTGGGAGTCCTCTCCGTCCCTTGCCTTCTCCCCTTTGTTCGACGACTTCTTTCCAAACCCTAGGCAGCCAGCTGGCTCTTATATGCTCCCACTCTTTCTCCTCCAAATCTCTCCACCCTCAAAAGCATGTTGCGTCAATTGGTATCAGAGCACGGAGAATGAGTTGTTCCAACGATATGACGACCTGTCGATTAGTGGTGAACAGAGTTTGAGTTAAGCCGTCTCTGCCATGGCTCGCGTTCATGATACAAGAAGTTCAAGAAACAACTCCTATTGAGCATTTCAGAGGTGGTTGGACCCATTGTTCGAAGATTTGACCAATATCCAGCTCGTATAAAATGAAATGGAAGACACTGGTGTAATGGATTCCCCACAACCACAATCAGGGATCGAGATTTCTTCTCCAGCACCACAACCACCATGGTTACCATCTCTTGAATCCTACCACCGCCAGCACCACCATCACCTCTTACTCCTTGTAGCCACCAACACCCTCGCCCTCCACATCTCCCCACTCACTGTAGAGATTTATGTTATGTTATGTTAGTATGTATCGTTTCATATTTTCAATTTTTCTTCTGGACTCTTATGTAATTTACTCATGGGTTCTCACTATATAAGGGAGCCTAAGGTTATATGGAATAAACAGTTTTACTCATTTCTACCAATATGGTATCATAGCCAAAACCCTAACCCTCATCCCACCGCTCCTCCCCCTCTCTCTCGGCGGCGCCGCCCACTCATCCCGCCGCCGCCCCCTTCTAGCCCGCAGGCCCCCTTCCGTCGCTCCTCCCTTCCGCAGGCCCCTTCTAGCCCCCAGCGGTACCTTTCAGCCCCCCCCCCCCCCCGGCCGCGGTCGGCCACTATCTCGTCATGGATTTGAGTGCATAAAAGTCTACATATGCACTCAAATCCTATCAAGTTTATGTAGACACCGGTTTCTTTTCTACAATCCCTAGCTTTCGTCTCCGGCGATATATCAGAAAGTAAAGTCGATATGCCCTCCATAGGCGCATTCAAAGGTCCAGCGCAATAGTCAAGTGGATGGGACGAACTATGAGCTCTGGGCGATGCAGTTCATGAGTCTCATGAAGTCGAACGGTAAGAAGCATATACTTACCGAGGATGAGCCGACAGAGAAGACTGGGATCTATGCCTCCTGGGAGGCCGATGATTCTTATGCCAAGGTTTGGCTACCAGGAACACTGTCGTTGGAGATTGCCACTGATGTCCTCCATCAGCCACCGCCAAGGCGATGTGGGATATTCTGGCTGCCACATTTCACAGGTGCGGAACGAGACCAAGATGTTACAGCTCCAGCATGATATTTTTACAATGAAGCAGAATGGGTGGCCGCTTCACTCTTTATACACGTCCCTGAGGGGGATGTTTGAGAAACTATATAGCATTATACCACTCACGGTGACTCCAGAGCAGGCTGAGCAGCAGAAGACCTTCCGGAATGCTACCATGGTGGGCGTACTACTAGCAACACTTGATCCTGAGTATGAGGCAGCCCGATCTCAGATACTTTCCTATGCTACTATTCCTCCTATGGAGGAAGTTTACCAGAGGCTCAGTCGCAGCTCTGTTTCTTCCTGCACTTTTACTCCACCCTCGTCGGCGATGGCGGTATCGCGAGGGAGAGGTGGTCAGTCTTCCTTTCGTGGACGTGGACCTCGTGGCCGAGGAAGTCGTTTTTGCCAGCCGTGTTCTTTCTGTCATCGCACATGTCACTCAGAGGATACATGTTACTCTAAGCATGGGTTTCCAGTATCGGCACGTGTAGCCGAGCATGTTACATCTCAGTCGGGTTCCACTACAGATCACCTATTCAAAGAGCTTGTCGTGCGTCTGCGTGATATTATGCCTCAATCATCTACTGATTCTCCAGGTGGATCTTCAGATGTTGCTGCTACAGCAACTGCCAGTACTTCTGCCACTGCCAGTACCTCAGGTAGTGCTACTGCCTTTACATCTTGTCATGATCTCTCAGATTGGATTATGGATTCCGGCGCCACCCATCACCTCTGCTGTGACAGAGATAGACTTGAGTCATACAGGGACATCCCACTTGGACGCTCGGTGCTCATAGCTGATGGGACTCATTCCCCCATCGTTGGACAGGGGGAGGTCACCTTGTCACCTTCTATGCATTTACAGAATGTTCTACATGCTCCTGAGTTTTCCAGAATTTATTATCCATTAGTCAGATTACGAAGGATCTGCACTGCCGCGCTATATTTGACCCATCATCTCTCATTTTTCAGGACATGCTAACGGGCAGGGTGATTGGATGTGGCTCTGAGCAGAATGGTCTCTATCGTCTGGTCCGGAATTCATATGCTGGCGTCTCTTCTCATTCAGCCGGATCAGTCTCTCCGTACACCTGGCGTCATCGCTTTGGTCTCCTCCCGCTCCAGAAAATGCGACATCTCTTACCTCAGATCTCTCTGAGTTCATCGTTTCGTTGTGAAGCTTGTCAGTTGGGAAAGCATCATCGTTCTAGCTTCCCTAGTCGTCAGAGTCGAAGCAATAGCTCCCCATTTGAGTTGTTTCATATTGATATTTGGGGTCCGAGTCCATGTTCTATCTAGTTGTAGTTGATGACCTTTCTCGTGTATCTTGGGTTTTTCTTTTAAAGAATAAATCTGAAATAGGGGATGTAATTAAAAATCTTATCAGTGAAGTGCAGAATGTTTTTTCTTCTACTATCAAATATGTTCGTACGGATAATGCATTGGAATTCTGCACTCGTTCTCTCTCCCAGTTTCTTTCGTCCAAAGGTATTATTCACCAAACCACCTGTGCTTACACATCTCAACAGAATGGAGCGGCAGAGAGAAAAATCATCACCTTCTTGATATCACTCGAACCCTGCTAATCTAGAGTTGTGCGCCTATCACCTTTTGGGGGGATGCTGTCCTTACAGCCTGCTACCTGGTCAATCGCATGCCGTCCTCTGTTCTTGGTGAGAAAATTCCTCTTTCCGTTATTTTCCCTGATAAGGAAATATTTTCACTTACTCCTCGTGTCTTTGGTACTGTTGCATTTGTTCACCACTTGTCTCCTGGACTTGACAAACTCTCTCCTAGAGCCGTCAAGTGTGTCTTTGTAGGTTACTCTCGGACTCAGAAGGGTTATCGCTGTTATGACCCCATAAACAAGAAATATTTTGTCAGTGCTGACGTTACATTTTTTGAGTCCGTTATGTACTTCTCCCCTGCAGGTGACATGTTGGTCTCTTCCACATCTATGATGATGTCTATGTTCCTCCTAGTCTGAGTCCACCTGCATTCAATCCAGTTCCAGTTGTCACGCCACCACCATCACCACCTCCTCCACAACCACCTATCCCACCATTACCTAAATTCTATATACATCGGCCAGGTCCTTCTCAGACTACACGTCAGGCATCCATCACGCCTCAGGTATGTTCAGATGCTATTACTAATGATGGGTCAGATAATGTGTATGTGCAGGATTCTTCGTTGCAGGAGGAGGATGCACCATCGAGTACAGTGGACGGTAACCTTGATGTCCCTATTGCTATTCAGAAGCAGAAACGTACTTGCGCATCTTATCCATTTGCTTCCCAGGTTTCCTTTCACCGTCTCACAGGTGACTTTCAGAGGTTTGCTGCAGCTTGTCTTTCGTGGAGATACCACGTACTTATCAAGAGGCTATGAAAATTGACTGCTGGAGATTGGCTATGGAAGAAGAAATGCATGCTTTACAGTCTCGTGGTACATGGAGCCTGGTTATCGCTCCATCAGGCGCATCTATTGTTAGCTACAAATGGGTGTTCACAGTTAAATACCATGCAGATGACAGTCTTGATCGGTACAAGGCAAGACTTGTTGCGATAGGTTTCACACAAACCTACGGTGTAGACTATTTGGATACATTCTCTCCAGTGGATCGGCACTCTACTCTTCGCATTCTTCTATCGGTTGCTACGTGGCTGGTCCATATTTCAACTTGATGTCAAGAACACATTCTTATATGGAGATCTGCAGGAAGAAGTCTACATGCAGCAACCACCGGGGTTCACTGCTGAGGGGGGATAATCATATGGTGTGTAGACTTCACAAGGCGATATATGGCCTTAAACAGAGTCCAAGGGCGTGGTTCCAGAAGCTTTCCCACCTAATTGAACGACAGGGATTCAAAAGATCAAATGTGGATCATTCGTTATTCATACAGAAGACTTCTAGAGGTACGATTGTCATTATGGTATATGTGGATGATATTCTGGTTACAGGAGATGATGTTCACGAAGTAGAGATGGCAAAAGCATTCTTGGGCCGTCAGTTTGTCACGAAGGATCTTGGTACCCTAAGATATTTTATGGGGTTGGAATTTGCCAGGAATGCACAGGGTCTGGTGATGACCCAAAGGAAATATATTACAGATTTTCTGGTTGAAACATGCATGGTTGGATGTAGACCATCGAGTACTCCTATGGATCCAAGTATGAAACTGTATGACAATGATACTGAAGAAGTAGACAGGAGAAGATATAGAGAGATGGTGGGTAAGCTTTTTTATATCACTATAACTCGACTCCATATTGCTTTTGCAGTAAGTCGGGTGAGTCAATTTATGGAGCAGCCAAGACAAGTTCATATGGATGCCATATACATGATACTGAGGTATCTAAAGTCTTCTCCAGGCTCAGGGTTGTTGTTTAGAAAGAACATAGATTTATCTATTTCAGCTTGTGCAGACGCATATTATGCAGGGTGCCCTAAGGACCGTAAGTCTACTTCAGGCTTTGTCGTTTTGTGGAGAGCTCTCTGGTTTCTTGGAAAAGAAAGAAACAAACTGTTGTGGCGAGGTCTAGCGTTGAATCTGAATATAGGGCCATGGCGCAAGCGAGCACAGAGATGATGTGGGTTCGAGCCGTATTAGAAGACTTACATATAGATGTACCTTTACCCATGCAGCTTCAGTGTGACAATCAAGCAGCTTTGTTTATTGCCAACAATCCATCATTTCACGAAAGAACAAAGCATATCGAAGTAGACTGCCACTACATTAGAGATATGATCCAGAAGGGCTTGATTTCTACTTTACACGTTAGTTCAGAGGATCAGACTGCCGACATATTTACCAAGCCATTGCTCAGAGGACCTTTCAGAGATGTTCTTCCAAGCTTAGCATGATTGATATCTATGCTCCATCCTGAGGGGAAGTGTAGAGATTTATGTTATGTTATGTTATTATGTACCGTTTCATATTTTCTATTTTTTTCCTGGACTCTTATGTAATTTACCCATGGGTTCTTTCTATATAAGGGAGCCTAGGGTTCTATGGAATAAATAGTTTTACTCATTTCTACCAACACTCACCCCACTGTCGTTACAGTTTAACCTCGACGCAACTCCTAGTTGTTACTGCACCCCATCTGGTCCAGTCGATGCACGTCCTTCGTGCTGCTGCTGTAAGCACCCACCGCGCAATTACTATAGCCAACATCACCGTGGGGTCCAACCTGATCGTCAACATCGAAGCCAATACCTCCCACCTCACAAAAACCAAAGCCGTAGGTGCACGGGTTACTGCAGGTGTTGTGCACACTAGCATCACCGCCACTTATGAGTTAGGGTTCTTCCGCCACCTGGGACATTCCTTCGTCATCACATGTTTCAAGGAAAATGCGGACACCGATCTTACTAGTAGTTTTATTACAACGAATGCATACATAAATTTAAGAAAAAATAACAGATGTCATACTACAAGATCACATAATACACTAATCACTTAACACACCACTTAGTAGTATTTCATTTTTATTTGGGAATCGAACCAAGAATTCTTGGGTGGATTCATGTACCCTGTGATTCCTTCCTCCATATTGTGTCCTCGAGTCCCTGTATTCTACGTAATCCTCGCATCTTATATAATGGTACATGATTTTTTAGTCCATTAAATACTCCCTATATTCATGCTCAGTCACAAGTATAAGGAATCCAATTGTAATGCCCTGTATAATTCCTGGCTCTTGCGTTAGTGTCCGGTATCGTACTAATTTTTTTTAATGGAACTCTCTTGGTGGTGACCCCCAAAAAGGGGGGCCTATTTTTCATTCAAAAAAAAAAGTCTAAGGAAGCCAATCCGAGGATAGCTGCCTCCAGAAAAGGGAAACGAATCATGAGGAGGTTGACACGAGGATGATGCAACTTGAGAATCATATAATGATGATGATTTAGCAAGAGAAGATACCATTTGTAGGGATTGAGATGGAGGCATTACATGATAATAATCTGGAAAAATATGCCATATCTTGCACAATTCTACGAAGAGGTATCTGTATAATACTATAGATTTCCTTGAAATACCTCGTAACTACCACTGTGGCAACCATATCCAGGAGGGAAAACACCGTATGATTCATGTTGTGCTTGAGATTCATATCCACTGAAGGGGTTTGATGTTGCTCCACCAACAAATATCAAATCTCCAACATTCACACTCAATGAATCCACCCAAGATATTTTAGATTATCCATAATAGTGTCGTCATGGTGTTGTCCTTGCGATTGTGAGTGCGGGTATGAGGGATAGGGGAAGCAATTCATCTGCTCTGTAGGATCTTGATCTCAATTTTGACTTGGAATATATATTAATAGTGTATGTTTGTGTAGTGACCCATATATTCTTATCCAACATGTAGTCCTTCAAATCTAGACCCAGTATCATATGCACCCAACCATAGGTTGCCCCTTCATCTTGCAAAATTTCTCCTATTGTTACATCATCACCTCCTCCATTGCCACCTGATTGGAGGGGGAGTATAAAGATCACTTTCCAATCTTCCAACTGAGTCATGATGTCTCCCCAATATAGCCATGTAATCTTCAACATGTGCCTCCATTTGTGATGTAATATGTGTTTTTGGTCCTCTCTCATCGAGTAGAAGAAAACTATTGTAATCTATCAACTTTTGTAAGATATCTTCATCCTCCTCATCATCTTGAATCTTGAAGATGTATGTAAGGTCGATGTGATTTATGTAGTCTTGCTTGTCATGTCCCTCTCTTGCATGCTTTTTCTTCAACCTGTGGTCTTTGTAGATATGGACAAGACCATACAACTTCTCTACTCGTAACAAAATTGGTTTTTCATCATGGATTTAAGCAAATACTTAAATTTTGTTGGGGCGTTCCCTAATGGTGACGTGTTGCATCGCCTGAATGCAATGAGAAATTGGCAAGGACAGCTACATCGCTGCCCAATTGTAGTTCGAAATTTGCAAAGGTTCTCGCATGAGGAACGCATGCAAGTAAATAAGCTAGTTTTGCTGCTTCGCCATCTAGATGCAGCCTAAAATTTGCAAGGATTCTCGTATGATGGACGTATGCGAGTAAAGAAGTTAGTCCAAAAGAAGTTGCAAAAGAAGTTGAGGATAGGTAGTTGGAATATTGATACTTCGACTGGAAAATTCATGGAGATAGTAGATACGATGGGAAGAAGGAAGACTCAGATACCATGTCTGCAATGGACATAATATGTTGGAGAGAAAGCAAGGAAGATCGACAAGACATGCTTTAAATTATGGTATTCAAGTAAAGGGGGTAGAAATGATGTTGGAGTGGTTGCCTATAAGGATTTGGAGGATATTGTGGTTGAGGTGCAAAGATTTGAGGATCTGATTATTTTGCTAAAATTGGCGCTGGTAGAAGAGTTATGAATATAATCTAAGTTTATGTGCAAGTTGGTTTAGAGGAAAGGATTAAACAATCTTTTTGGGAGGATTGGATAAGATTATGCGATGAGGAGAAGAGATCAGTTGTGTTGCAGAGACTGCACAGTAATCCCAAAAGAGAGCTTGCCATCTCAACATCGCTTGCTAGTCATGGATGTACAATTAAAAGGGTTGGTAAAGAAGAGGATTGTTCTCAAGATCATTAGAACTAAATGGTGGAATCTTCAATTTAAGCAATCAAGCTTCAAGGAGAAGCTTTTAGAAGACTTATCTTGGGATTGTAACAGAAGTGCAAACAATATATGTGAGGTGGTAGCATCTTGTATCCGAAGGGTAGCCCAAGAGATGCTAGATGAATCTAATGGAGGAGTTCCATGCCAAAAAGAGCCTTGATGACAGAGTGAAGGGGCGTAAGAGAAGCTTAAAATTAAAAGAGCTTCTTTAATGCTGTGTAAGTTTAGAATTGAGGAAACTGTCACAAAATACAAAATCGCAAATAAGGAGGCAAAGAAGGTTGTAAGTGAATCTAAGTCGAAAGCTTATGAAGTTTTTCAAGTGAGATACATCAAGGACGTTGAAGGACATGTGCTTGTTACTCAAAAGGATATAAAGACTAGATGGAAGCAATATTTCCATAAGCTTTTCATCGAGGAAGCGAATAAAGAGATTATTTTGGGAGATCTTGTTGGTAGTGAAT
The DNA here is from genome assembly GCA_037367405.1 of Ottelia alismoides. Taxonomy (NCBI): domain Eukaryota; kingdom Viridiplantae; phylum Streptophyta; class Magnoliopsida; order Alismatales; family Hydrocharitaceae; genus Ottelia; species Ottelia alismoides. The sequence continues at coordinate 967,523 of JAZKJV010001636.1, read as the reverse complement.
GTTACCTGAATCGTACAAGCTATAGACAGATACAAAGGAAGGAAGTAGAGGATGCTTTAAAGGTTATGAAACCAGAGGGACATGATGACATTTCTACAGAAGTTTGGAGAGTTTTAGGTGAACGATGTTTGACTTGGCTCATAAGTTTATTCAATATTATTTGACGAGGCAAGAAAATGTTAGAAGAATGGAGGAGAAGCATTGAGGTTCCTCTTTATAAGAATATATGAGACATTTAAGGCCAGGAACCCTTGTTGCCTCTTTATAAGCATTGATGGCTCGAGAGAGAGAGAGAGAGCTGAGGAAAGGTCCCTTGATGCTCGAGGGAGACACACGGAGTTCGCAAGAGTGGATTGTGGAGGAGAGAGAGGAGGGCCACCGCTAGAGAGGTTCGCTTTATGGGAGGCGGTCTTGATGCCACGGAAGGTCGTGAGAATGCTCATCCTTCTCCGCTACGATGCTTCAAATGCAACTCGGTGGGGCACATGGTGAGGTCGTGTCCCATGTGAGATCTTGTTTCTACCGTTGTAGGGTGGAGGGTTATTTGCGGAAGTACCGTACCTCGGGGCCCTCCAAGCTGGTCACTAGTGGCTGGTCTGTGAAGATGAAGAAGGATGTTGTGGCGAGCCTTGATGACCCTTTGGAAGGGGTTCTGATTGCAGAAGGTATGGCTGAGGACTTGACGATGGTGGTTGTGATTTTCGAGTTCGATCACAAGACATGATGTGTGGAAGACGTGGTCTGGTTTTCGGTGAAGTCCTTTTGCGTTAATGGAATTGAAGTGGCGGAGTTGGCCGGGTTCCTGGACAATGGTGGTGGGTTGTTTCCACCATCGGTGCGTTGGCGAGAACCCCACCTGCGTGATGGGGCGATGGTGACCATCTCATGATGGAGGATGGAGATGAAGGGCCTGCAGGTGAGGTGTCATGACCTCCGCTCGGATAGGGACGCTTTACGACCTGTAGGGGAAATTGGAAGATTCTTCAATTGGGGCTAAGGTCGAGCGAGGGGTGGGATGTGATCGTTCAAATGAGCGACACTCGAAGGACTATGCCACCAGAGATCATCTAGTGGGTCGGAAGGGTGGAGTTGGCGCTTCTCTTAGCGGTGATAGAGGAGGAGATGCTTACATGGACTGTTCCAATGGTGCTAGAGTGCCATGTAACTGCAACTAGGGGTTGGTGAAGGATGAGGGTTGGTCGGAATCTGTTCGTCGATCGGATGGTCAAGTGACGAAGACTATGGTGGCAGAAACGACTCCTCCGCAACAGATGAAGCGGATTCCTTGCTCTTTAACGGCAGTTCCGCCCCCAAAATCTTTGGGCGAGATATAAGAAGATGATTGATAGCATTCCTTCTTTCGGGAGTATCAATCGTTCAGTGGGGCTTGATCTTGTGAAGGGGCCCTTGACAACTATAATAAGAGATAGTGATACGGGTCCTAACATGGCTACTAGTGGCCTCATTGGAGCAAAGGGACCATACGAGTTTGATCCAAACTTGGGTTCATTGGGTTTCAAGTCGGTAGCATGTTTTTTGTAGCTGGGCTCTCCCGCTTTTGTTTTTTCAGCACAATTAACTAGAGATGGGCTTCTGAACAAGCCTTGTGTGATCGACTCGACCCTGGAACCCCCTAACCTGAGCGGCATGGGTTAAATTGGGGTTCCCTGGCCTAGCGCATTGGGTGGGGGATTCTCTTTTGTCCCCTCTTTTGTTGGCGTAGGTCCATCGAAGGTTGTAGGTGGAAGAAGTGCAAAAGAGAAGGCAGGAATCTCCAACTTGGAGGTAGACGAGGAGGTGCATCAGGAACTTGGTGATCTTCAAACTAAGCAGGTGCAGGGAGTGGTGTCCTTGGCGAGATGTCGAAAAGTGGAGCAGCATATCCTTGCAGCGGAGCGAGCTCGAAGAAAGGGAAGGCTATCGCTAGGGGATGGCGGCCGAATGTTGAAGGGTGATCATATGTTATCCTTCTTCCGCAAAAGGAGGAAACTAGATGTAACATCCGGATCTACACAAACCCGAACCCAACTCGATTAGGGTCAATATAATTCAATAAAGTTATTAATCATCGTTAAATAACATAAATCGATCAATTGATCGTGAATCAAAAGTCGTTCGGGCAAAATCGATCAAAAAATCAATCGCATCGTAATGCGTGCCCGAAAAAGCCGTGACGAAAATTCGGAAACTGTGAAACAAACCGAGACCACCCAAAAATCCGATTCGACAAAATAAGACTAACGAAATCGACCGTTCGTCGATCGGAGGTCGTTTGATATTTTAAAATCGTAAAATTTAATGACCAATCAAGACCGTATCCCGGAAATTTCAAGAATTGATCGTCGACCCGAAGTATATGGATATTATACTCATATTGATCGTCGTTTAGAGACGATCAAAAAGAGCTATTGTACACCAAAATCCGACACTCGAGGTGCCGATACGGTCAACTTCGGTTTTCTAATTATAAAAGAGATGTTTGGTAAAAATAATAATAATAATAACTGCAGGATTGCTGCTGTACAGTAGACATTTGACTCATTTGACTACTTCCACATGGCCTCTTTATTCCCTCCACACTTGGCATACAAATGCTCCTACACATGTCAACTCCAAAGGGCTTTCCTTTGGTAATATAAACCCTCAAATCCTCTCCCAAATCTCCCCCAAAAATCCACCGAGAATATTACCTCTCTTTGCTGGAGCTGCAGTCCCTCAGCTCTGGACCATTTATGCAGCCTTCTTTGGGTACCGATTGCTGCTACTCTTCATTTGGTTCAAGCTCCTGATGTTATGGCCTTCATCCAGCAGCCAAGCTGGTGCTGTTGTCCCTCCAATTGAGCTGAAGCTGCATGCAAAGCTGCATGCAACCACTGCCAGATACTCCTCCAAGAGCAGATGTCTGCTGCATGCTCCTAAAGAGCCATCTATTGTTGCATGCAAACCCATTTCCTCCAAAAATTTAGAAGATTCAAAGGTAATTGTCTTTCTAAAACCCAACGTATGAACCCCTTTCTCTTTCTTTACTTCCTCCACCTTTCTCCAAATCACCTTCTTAAAAATTCCATTTGGAGGAGCCAAGCCCCTCCACCTTTTTATTTCAGCATACAACCATCACTATGCAGCCAAACTGGAGGTTGTTGAAGTTTCCAACCAATGCAACATGCTGGAGATCAAATTTCTAACAAAGTTTAGAAGGGCATGGAGCCTTGCAGTAGCCTTATTTGCTGTCCAAGCAGCTGGACAACCAACTGCTGCTACTGAAAGCTCCTTCATGCTGCTGGAAGCCTCCAAATGAGGCTATTGCATGCTTTTTGATCTCCAAAACCTTGGAGATCTAAGGTACAATTTTCCCCCCTCCTTTTGCTGCCTTCCATGCATGATTTAATCTCTTAAATTGGATATGAAATCAGAAGAGAATGTGGAGTTTTACACCTGCATCAGTATAAATACCTGGGTAATTGATTGTGGCATACATATAACAATTGAGAGTCCCATTATTCTTATTAAAGCTGTTGTGGGTGTTTGACATCTTCTACAATCCGTGCAACTATATTCTATTTAAGGATTACTGGTCTCTTCGGCAATATTTTGTGTGTAACATGGTGTTCTGATTGATGTGATGATTACTGCATACAAAGCGAAGCAATATTTCCGTTATGGATATGTCATTTATTGCATGTCCGATTACTTTTGCCTTTCCATTGTTATAACACTGGGGTTGACAGTTCAAGACAAATTCATTGATGCATCTGTCGCCATAATGAGAAAAGATGAAGAAAGTATACACTATTGCATAAAATCTGTCTGCAAATTTGATCAATCTCTTTGCAGTCTCCATCTACGAATCTTGAGAAGTATCTTGTGATGACACGTTAACTCATCCAGACTGCCAAGCCCTGACCAGTAATGATTTAATACAAGAGGTGGCTAGTATCCTAACTTATCTTGATGACTTGCTAGCCATCATGATTACAGTTGTATGCATGTATGAAGCAACCTTAAGTGTCAAAAAAAACGCAAAACAGATACCAGTAGAGAGCATATTTACTCACTTTAGGAGGAAATCATCAAAGCTATCTAATCATGGTAGAATAGTGATTATATTTTTTTTACACTTATTTGATTCAATAGAACTTAACAAAATAGATGATTTGTAATGTTAGCCCTAAAAAGGTCCTTTCGTGCCTTTCCTTAAAAAAAAGTTTTCAGTGAAGATAACTAGACTGTTAGACCTTGGCAATAAGCTAAAGGAGTATTGTGGTATTATATTAGATCCTTATATATTAAAAGGGATTGTTTGTGTTGCTTCATGGATCTCTATTGTGGAACTTTTACAAAAGCAAATCACCTATCTGCCTTTGTGGAAATTTAAAGTGTAGTAATATGCTCCTTCGCCCACATCAACAAGAATGTGTATCTTATTCCATTTCCCTCATAATCAAGAGCTAAATAGTCCAAAGTCCTAATGTGGTAGAAGCATTTTGTTTCCAATTGTATATAATTAAAGTTGGAACAATTGTGCTCCTTGATCTAGTATCTATATCTTATTTCATCATCAATCTCTCAATATCTTCTTGATAGCTTCCACCAATTGTAGCCCCAACCATCTTCTGAATTGCTATTGTCAGGGAACTACGGGACCTTCAAGTTCCTTTGACTGAAACTGCTGAAAAGGTTGCTCTTTCTTCAATGCCTTTTGCTCAGCACACTACTTTCCTCATGAGGTGCTTCAATTCCTCACCAAACGAATGAATCCTCTGCTAGATACTAATTAGGAAGGCCCAATACTATGCCTAGCATTTGGGTTCTTTCTTTTACGTGCAATACATCATTGTGATCTTTCGTGAGATTGGACTGACTATTATGGCAAAGATAATGGATCATAAATTATGGATCGTCATTCATTATGATTTGCGACAAGATGCTTAGATCTGTAAAGTTAACCACATCAGAGACCAAGAAAGAAAGAAGAATCAAGTCAGCACGGTGATTCAGTGATGAATAATAATTAAGAGTGCCAGTCAGGGTGACCTTTACACCTGATTGTGCGAGGGTGCGGTGACCCTCAGCTGGGCGGAAGATAGGAAGTCCAGTTAGGGCAGCGGTCGCTTTGTGCGCGGGTCTCGGATCTCAGTCCCTTTTCGGTTTTTCGCGAGCGCTCGTAGTTTTTACGCCTCTCTGGGATCCACAGGTTTTCTTTTAAAGACCAGTTCCGCTGACCCTTGTTCTTTAGGGTACCTAGGCTGGAGGACCATTGGTTTTAGTTTTTCGAGCTCGTTAGCCCGTACCGGTCGGGCCGGTTTTTCTTTTAGAGCAATTTTTCCGGAAAGTCTCTCTCACCCGTCTCAGTGGCGTAGTTTTGGAGTAGACCTATCCCTCTATTGAACCGCCTTCCAATTAGAGGGCGAAACGGAAGAGCCTTTTGTAGGCTACTTCACCGCTTGAGTTTTGTTTATTTTTCGCCAACAGACTTGGCGATGCTACATCCGAATCATCCAAGTATACATCTGAATCCTCTATGGCTACATCTGAATCAGTTACAGTTGAATCTGGAAAAGTTACATTACAGTTGAATTTGGAAAAGTTACATTTGAGATTGGATTGAGTCACAATTGAGTTTGGCTAAAGTTGAATTGCAGTTGAATTGGTTACATGGAAGTTGGTTGTAGTGAAGCTTGGTTTCCATTAAGCTAAGATCCATCATATACCCTTACTATGATCAATCCAAAAGATTCTTAAACATCATTATAAGCATTTAATAGAGAAAATGATCATATCAGAGTCTCATCATTTACATTCTCAAGACCAATCAAACTTATATTATAATTAATAAAAAGGCAATGACTTAAATATGGACCATATGATATTTATATATAAATGATTATGTGGGTAATGAGTGTAGGATGAGTAGACTGGGGTTTTACATACCAAACAACTTGAAAGCCTGTTTCATTGCAAGTAGCTTTAAATTTTAATTGTCAAGGCCAAATTACTTGCTTTCTTTTGGAACCACTAAATTCCTGTAAATTTTAATTAATTAGATGTACTCAACGTTTGTTGATGTTCTTTTCTCCCTATTCCATGGATTGCAGGCAAAATACCTGCACCGTTGTATTGGGAGAGTTGAACATCAGCTTCTGCAGTTACAATTATCAAGTACGTATGCTATAGTTTATTCAAAATATTTTATGCTTCCATTTCTCTTCTGCTAAAATTGGGATGCATGTATATAATGCAATTTCGGCTGTTACATGCCAACTGCTACGGAAATTTATGCAATATAATTGTGACATAGTGTAGTTCTGTGGCTTATTAGTTAAATTGTGAATGTCATTCGTTCAAAAATTTTTTTTCCCTAATTTTAAGAACTAAAATGTGATCTTTAGCGAACATGATACTGCGGATGATATGTAAATGGGTATTCCAGATCCGAGAAGGAGCGGGCTTCACACTAGATGAACACATGTAGTTGTAGTGGAGGTTGGAAGATAAAGCCGTGGGGACCTCGCTCTCTAAGTCAGGCAGGACCACCTTGGTTGTGGTACCGGCTTTAGAGAATCAGGTAGAGGATGAGGGATGCTCCTTTGATGATTTGAACTCTGCAGTCGACATTCACATGCGAGTTGCAGAATTTCTTGGGGCATTAGTGCTTTTCCGTTAACCTTTTGAGTGGATCATCATAAAGATTGTCTCATGGAATGTGAGGGGATTTGGGGATTGGGAGAAGAGAAAGGAGATTCGGAAGTATCCGAGTTCTTAGAGTGTTGATGTAGTGTTCTTACATAAGTCCAAGATTGCAAATTGGTATCCTTTGGTTTGGAGACTTATGGGCTGCCATAGATTATCGGAGTTCAAAGCAGTTACCGACAATGGGGAGTCGGTGGGGTGATGTTGGCTTGGGATGGTGATTTACTGTTGGTTGCTGATGAAAGATTGGGTCTTAGGTTGGTTTCACTTTTGTTGGAGCTGGTGGGCTACTGCTCACCTTGTTGTACGGTATATCTGGGGGGAGAGGGCATGACCCGATCGTGTAGGAGGAGGTGAGATCAACTAGAAGGGACTTCCCAAACATCCCTTGGCTTGGCGATGGTGATTTCAATGTGACACTGTTGCCTTAGATCGCTCAGGTAACCATGGTGGGCTAGATCTAGGGTTGGATGACTTCATGGAGTTTATTGAGTGAGAAGGCTCTAGAGGTGTTTGATGCAACGAATGGGAGGTACACCTGGAGGAACACTTCCTCGAGATCCCGTCCAGATCATTTCCTTGCACCTGTAGAAATGATGGAGATGTTCCTGTTGTATGCAATACGAGCCCTTCCTATATTGAGATCGGACCATATGCCTATCTGCTGGGAGTTAGGTGAGGGGACGATTCAGGTTTGAAAGAGCTTGGTTGCTGGATGATTGGTTCAGTACCAACTGTTAGAGGTCTTTGCGGGTGGAGGGTTTAGCTATGCAGAGGATATCTCGTAGGGTTAGGAGAGGTGCTGATAAAGCAAAGGAAAGAGGTTCATCGAAACATGGGTGAATGATGTGACAGTGATGTGAAGAAGATTTCTAGGTTGGATAGGGTCGAAGACATTCGTGATCTTATCCTGAAGGAGCTGCAGTCACGAGGAGACCTTTAAAAGGTTGTTAAAGAAGACGACAAACAAAAGGAGGTGGAATGGCGACAGAGGTCTAAACAGATGGGTGAAAGAGGGAGATGCTAACACGAGGTTTTTCCACGCCACGGCTAGTGGAAGGAGGAGGAGAAACTTGATACACGAGTTGCAAGTGGAGGGAGAGAGGGTGCATGGAGACATGACGATAGTTAAGGCAATTGTGGAGCACTTTCAGAGGTTCAATAGGAGGGTACCATCTTCTGGGGTGAGGTGGCTTAGGAGGGGAGCCAAGTCCTTGTGATTTGGTTAACTGGAGGCGTTTATTTTAGATTTTACTAGGGAGAAGGTACGTAGGGCAGTTTTTGATTTGAATGCTGATGGTTGTCTTGGACCAGACATCCTTCCAATTTTTTTCTTTAGGGAGTTCTGGGAGGTTGTGGAGGATGATGTCATGGGCTGATGTTTGAGTTCAAAGAGGTGAATGGAGGTCTGGAGAAAATGAATAGGTCCCTGCTCTTTTTGCTGTCGAAGGATGGTGTTATGTGGGTTAACGAGTTTAGACCCATAGCAATGTATAATGCTATTTATTTGATTGTAGCCAAGCTACTGCCTAACCGACTCAGAGGAGTTTTGGACAATCTTGTTCGACCAGCTCAGTTTGCTTTTATCTCAGGTCGATAGTTGCTTGAATGAGTGATTATGGCTTCGCAAATGGTGTCAGATTGGAAGAGGAGAGGGGTCGTTGGTTTCATCTAGAAGGTGGAGCTTTTGAAGACTTATGAAAGTTTAAACTGGAAAATTATTTGTACATTGCTGGTTAGGAGGGTCTTCCTGGATGTTTGGATAGACTGGATAAAGAGATGCTCAGTACGTCCTCGCTCTCGATGCTGGTTAATGAAAAGATGGAGGTTTCTTTCAGCCGCAGAGGGGGGTGAGGTACGGGTGTCCCTTAGCTCTCCCTGTTTTTTGTCCTTGCAGCGGACACATTAGTAGTTATGTCAGGGCTTACAGAAGACGAAGGTTTCTTTAGGGGTTACTCTAGAGAGGATTTCTTGATATCGATCTTGCAGTACACGGACGACACCATTTTCTTCGTAGAAGGGGATGTGAGGGGATTTAAGGCGATCAAGATAATGTTAAATATTTTTGTTGACTTGTCGGGTCTGAAGGTTAATGGTGCAAAGTTGGCCTCCATACCTTTTAGCCTTAGTTTAAAGGAGGCTGCTTTGTGTAGGGAGATTTTGGGGATGCCATAAAGAGATTGCCTGTCATATATCTAGGCCTACTGTTGATATGTGGGAGACTTAGGCAGGTTGACTGGTTGCCGGTAGTGGAAAAGCTGGAGAAGCTGGCAGGCTTCGTATCTCTCAAGAGGAGGGAGACTAGTTTTGATGACGGTTTTTTTTGAAAGAAAAATGGGTAGAGTCCTAAATTGGGGTCCATCACCAAATTATATTAAAACGAGAACCATATTACAGGGACCAGGCCTGACATAGGGCCCTACAGTTTTCCAATACATTTTTCGAATAGAAACACTGACCACGAAATATGACCTTATTCCTAACACACCAAATTCAGAGAAGAGAAAACGGAAGGGAGCAGTCCTCGTAAGAGTTGCCACATTGCATACAGAGTGATCTCCATAAATGAGTGTTGCTGTCAACCGCTTCTAGTGAAGGGTGTCCTCGCAGCGACCCCTGTTTTCTTCTTGTCCATGAAGGGTCCTACCTATAGCAATTCACAGGAGGTTGGAGTCATTGATGCAGTGGTTCTTTTGGTCATCTAAGCATGATGGGAAGGCTTTGACGCTTGTGGAGTGGTCGATGGTGACTACACCGATCAAGGAGTAAGGGCTTGTGGTTTTGCGGATTGGGGATAAGAACAAGGCGTTGCTTGCGAAAGGGGTGATGATAATTTGGGGAGGTGGGAGTGATCTGCTATGTAGACTGGTTAGCTCTGTATATGATGTGTTGCCCAGCCTTTGCGTCGTATCTAATAATGTTGTGACTTCTCCAACCACTTTCTGGAGAGATGTTTGTTCAGTGCCGTCGATGCTGACGGACTCGTTACGACCTCTGTTGGGAGATGGACGAGGTTTCCGTTTCTGGACTAGTGATTGGTCTGAGGAGGGCACATTCTGTGATTTGTACCCAAGGCTTTTTGTTGTGGCAGTGAATGAAGAGGTATGTATAGCGGATTATTGGTCTAATGATTCTTGGACCCTTGTGTTTGTAGCTAAGTTGTCAGATCAGAGAGTAGAGGAATTTCTTTGTATCTTTGGCAAGCTGGTGTGACTGAAGGTGTTGACGAAAGGAAGAGATTCATGGCGTTGGAGAGATGAGGTGTTCACTGTCAAGAAAGCGTACAAGATGGCATCCACTCTGCCAGCTTCGATGGACACATAGACTACTCGGAAGAGTCGGAAATGTGCAAGATCCGAAGTTGGAAGATACCGTCAAGGGTTAAGATTTTCTTATGTTTGTTGTGAAGAGAGGGAGTCTTGACAGCTGCGTTGCAGGCCATACTTTTTCCATGAGTAGGGGAGGGTTGCACTATATGCGGTGGAGCGACAGAAGATGTTTAACACCTCTTCCAGGGCCCTGGCTCAGTGGACTCATGACGAAATGCGAACATCCCATGCATCTGATGGATTGATAAAGATTCCTTTTGGAAATCGCTTGGTAGGGATTGGTTAGGTTCAGATGAACGACGGGTAAAGGTGCACGCTAGTGTGGGCATTGTGGTTAGCTAGAAAGGTCGTTGTCTTTGTGGGTGGCAGATTTTATTTTGAAAATGTACTCAGGCATGCCAGAGCCCACTATGAAACTTGGCGTATGTTATTAACTTACTACTTTTTAATATATATACATATTTTTGGATATGCCTCTAAAGAGGTTTATCTCATTCTTTCTAAAAAAAGGGAGACATTCAAAATTTGTTCGAATTATAGAGGCATTAAACTGATGAGTCATACTATGAAAATCTGGGAGCATGCCTTTAAAAGAAGGTTGAGGCAAGTTTCCAAAGTAGCGGAAAACCAATCTGGATTCATGCCAGGTCGCTCTACTATTAAAGCTATCTACTTGTTGAGGAGAATAACCGAGATTTATAGAGCTAAAAAGAACCTCCATATGATTTTATTGATTGGAGAAGGCTTATGATTCAGTCCCAAGGGAGATATTGTGGAGAGTTTTGGAGAAGAGACAAGTACATGTCCTATACATTAACCTTATAAAGGATTTATATGATAGGGCTTCATCTTTTGTAAGGATCCAGTCTGGAAAGACTGACTATATTAACATCAGCATCGATCTACATCAAGATTCATCTTTGAGTCTCTTCCTTTTTGCTTTGATTATTGACGAGTTGACTAGCCACATTCATGATGATATACCTTAGTGTATGTTGTTCATCGATGATATAGTGTTGATTGATGAGACATGAGATATAGTAAATGAGAAGTTGAAGGTTTGGAGACATGCCTTATGGACTAAAGGATTTCACATAAGTAGGGCTAAGACTATATATATGGAGTGTACATTTGATGAAAACAACGGTGAAAGACTTAAGGTGAAAATTGGAGATGATAACATTTAGAAAAATTACTTTAGATACTTGAGATCTATATTGCAACAAGATTGGGAAATTGATGGAATGTTACTTACAGAATAAATGCAAGTTGGCTAAAGTAGATAGGGGCCTCTACTATTCTTTACGATAAGAATATCCTTGTGAAAGTCAAAGGAAAGTATTAAAAGCAGTCGTGAGACCTGCTATGCGCTATAGATCAGAACGTTGGCATGTGAACCATAGACATGTGTAAAGAATGACAGTAGCAGAAATTAAAATGCTAAGGTGAATGTATGGTAATACACGAAAAGATCACATTTGGAATGATGTGATCCGAAGAAAAGTCAGTGTAGCTTCAATAGAGGATAAGATGGGAGAAAACTGCCACTTACGATGGTTTGGTGATTTGTAAAGGAGGTCGGTTGATGCGGCGGTTCGAAGATGTGAGATTTGGGATGTTGAGCCAGCTGAGAGAGCGCGAGGAAGGCCCTATAAGTATTGGAATGAGACTATATGAATAGATCTTTATTTTTTGGATTTAAGCTCGAGAATGACCCAAAATAGATCTGAACGAAGGTAGAAAATCTATGTAGCCGACCCTACATAATTTTAGGAAAATGCTTTGTTGTTGTTGTGGAGTGGATGAGGTTGAATATGCTCCAATTTCTCTTGCATCCTCCAGCGGATGTAGTTTGTGACAAAACCTTCACTACCACCTGTCACATGTTAGGAGCATCTAATCCATAAATATCTACAACTTACCATCAAGAAAGAGTTATTTTAGCATTAGAAGTTATGTAATAAATAAGGTAAAACCATATAATTGATACGTCAAGATTATACATACCTAGAAGAATATTATTGTGACTGCTAACCGTGGTCATTCTTCCAAAGAACCCAAAGCTTCCATAAAATGTTTTATCTACAAGATAATAAACATCGATGTCTATGATCATGTTAAGAAGACATCAATGATCAGGATTGCTAAATAATTTATACCACATTCATGCAATTTGTTTGCACATCTCGTCTTTACATGTTTCTCCACCACAATCTGAAGAGTTGATAAGAGCGTTGAATGAGTGCTAAGGTTGTACTTGTATTGGTACCTCGGGTTAAGATAATATGTTGAAATAAACAAAACAATTACTATCTTAATGGTAATTCAATGACGAGCATAACATTTTTGACCAGCGTTTGTCGATCATGCCCAACCAAGTTTAAAATTGAAGAGCATAACATACAAAATGCATACCAACTTGGTGGATTGGACGTGATAACATTTTTGGCCAATGTTTATCGATTATGCCCAACCACACCTCATAATCTTTTCCTATATTTTCTTTCATTGTCTCCCCCATCTCTCGCATTATTTCGTATATCGCACCCAAGGTTAGTTTTTTATCACCATCCACTATTCTCAAGACTGAGACTACCTATTCCATGATCTTTATTGCCTGAGCGACATCGTCCCAAAAGCTGACATTGTTAACCAAGGTCTCTGCCATTCTTCCTTGATCTGTGCGAACCTAAGGAATCTCGAACCATGCCCCTCAATAACACATTTTCTTCAAACCAAACTTGTGAGTTTAAAATTGGTTGCAAGTCTTGTAATTTTGAGCCTTCCAATGTGCCCTCATACACCTTTTCCAACAACACCGTAACTTTAGAATGGTTGTAGATGAATGTTGTGATCAATCAATCATGCATCATCAATCAAATTCATAATGATTTTCCTCTTTCCAAAATCTTTGAGGATCATGTCAATGCAATGTGCAGCGTACGGTGTCCAGAAGATGCCATACTTGGAAGACATGATCATCTCACATGTTTTTTTGAAGTTTCGACCACTATCAATCACGACTTGCACACTGTTTTCGCGACCAACCTTCTGTATGACATCTTTTAAGAGTTCACGTATATACGTGTGACTCGTGACATGCTCAGATGCTTCAACATACCCTATAAATACCATCTTCTCATCACAATATTCGAGGAAATTGGTGATTTGTTGCCTCGTATAACTCATTTAACCATCATATATAAGGGTCTCACCATATAAGACCACTTTTTCTTTAATTTGGCAAAGTATTCACCGATTTCCTTCTTTACGTGGAGATATTTGTTCATTATCTTGTAAGGAGCTGGATCTCTCATGTGTCCTCCCATTGTAGCAATCTCATCAATTGGATGTTGCAAGAAGGGTCCCTTTGCCACATTTGGAGGAATTCCATATCCTATAAACAACTTTGTAAGAACCCTTCCTACTCGCCCACTCACATTATCGAACAACCCCTTTAATGTCTTTTTCGTTGGATCTTACTTGGAATATAATGAACAAAGATGATCTTTCTCAAGAACGGTTCCATTCTTTTGTCGTTTTGCTTCTTTTATGGGTACCTCAGGTACATTTCTTCTGCTTCCATTGCCACTTTTTGCTCTAATATTTATAGGGAACCTTGAATTGCCACAAGGTCCAAGTACATCTCGATCACCCAATTCTCATCTCTCATGCTCACTCCTCAAAGGGTCGCGTAATGCCATCTTATATGCATTCCTCTCCATTGTGGTTTAAATATCAGGTGGGTATTGGAAATCATCATGATCATGATCATCACCATCGGAATCAAAGAGGACATTGAATTCTCTATGGAACATGAATTCATTGAACTCCTCGTCTCTTTGCACTTTCTTCTTCTTCTCCACCTTCCCTTCTAAGAAAGCCTTCATTTCAGCTTAATCTTTTTAGGACATGCATGATATTAGTTACATTCACGCAACCGCCAACAAGATGTTGTTTTAGTCTTGTGATTCCACCTCCTTTAATTCTCTTCCCACAAAAGTTGTGTTGAGGTTTGGACTTGTTTTCATCATGAGTAGTAGCATATTTCCGTCTAATCTCTCCAACAGCCGCAATGTGATGCTCAAATCCAGAACTGAAGTCGGCATCAGAGTCAGAAGCCATTATCTTCATCTCAAACATGAAAAGATTGGTGACACATGTGATAATACAACAACAACAAAGCCTTTTCCCACCTTAAGTAGGGTCGGCTACATGGATTCTTTGCCTATATTCAGATCTATCTTGGGTCATTCTTATGCTTAGATCCTAAAAACTAAGATCCCTTCGTATAGTCTCATTCCAACACTTCTTAGGCCTTCCTTGCCCTCTCTTAGCCGGCTCAACATCCAAAACTCACATCTCCTAATTGGTGCATCAACTGACCTCCTTTGCAAATAGCTAAACCATCTTAAACAGTTTTCTCGCATCTTATCCTCAATCGGAGCTACACCAACTTTCCTTCTGATTGCATCTGTTAGAATACTCAGATGATTTATTCCATAGAGTCCTCGGGTCTCTTATATATGGAGAGAGTCCTTGGGTAAATTACATGAGAGGTACATAAAGAAACTGAAATATAATAAAAGACACAAAGACGAACAACTATCTCTACACTCCCCCTCAAGATGGAGCATAGATATCTATCATGCTCAGCTTGGAAGAACATCTCTGGAAAGGTCCTCTGAGCAATGGCTTAGTGAATATGTCCGCTGTCTGGTCCTCTGAACTGATGTGAGACGTGGAGATGAAGCCCGTCTGAATCATGTCCCTAGTGTAATGACAATCCACCTCTATGTGTTTTGTTCTCTCATGGAAGGCTGGATTGTTGGCGATGAATAATGCTGCCTGATTGTCACATTGCAGGTTCATAGGCAAGGGAACATCAACATTCAGATCTTCTAAGACTGCTTTAACCCACATCATTTCTGTGCTTGCCTGTGCCATGGCTCTGTACTCGGATTCGGTACTGGATCTCGCCACAACGGTCTGCTTCTTGCTTTTCCAAGAGACTAAAGAGCTTCCTATGAAGATAGCAAATCCAGAAGTAGACTTACGATCTCGTGGACATCCTGCATAATCTGCATCTGCACAGGCGGAAATAGACAGATCTGTACCTTTCTTGAATAGCAACCCTGTGCCTGGGGAAGACTTCAGATATCTCAGTATCATGTACAAGGCATCCATGTGTACTTGCCTCGGCTGCTCCATGAATTGACTCACCCGGTTTACTGCAAGGGCAATATCCGGTCGAGTTATAGTGATGTATAAGAGCTTACCCACCATTTCTCTGTACCTTCTCTTGTCCACCTCCTCGGTATCATCATCGTACAGCTTCATACTCGGGTCCATAGGTGTACTTGAAGGTCTGCATCCAGTCATTCCTGTTTCAACTAGCAAGTCTGTGACATATTTTTTTTTGAGTCATCACCATTCCTTGTGCATTTCTTGCAAATTCTATCCCCAGAAAATACCGTATTGTGCCTAGATCCTTTGTAATGAACTGGCTGCCCAACATGGACTTGGTTATCTCAACCCCCTGTGCATCATCTCCAGTAACCAATATGTCATCAACATATACCATAACAACGATGGTACCTCTAGGGGTCTTCCGGACGAACAATGAGTGGTCCGCATTTGATCTTCTGAACCCCTGTCGTTCAATAAGCTGGGAGAGCTTTTGGAACCATGCTCGAGGACTCTGTTTAAGGCCATAGATAGCCTTATGAAGTCTGCACACCTTCTGAGTCTCCCCCTCAGCAGCAAACCCGGGTGGCTGCTGCATGTAGACTTCCTCCTGTAGATCACCATACAAGAAAGCATTCTTAACATCAAGCTGGAATATGGTCCAGTCACGTACCACTGCAACCGATAGAAGGATGCGAAGTGTAGAGTGCCTCGCCACAGGTGAAAAAGTGTCCAAATAATCTACCCCATATGTCTGTGTAAATCCTCTTGCTACGAGCCTGGCCTTGTATCTGTCAAGACGACCATCTGCATGATATTTGACCGTAAATACCCACTTGCAACTCACCACAGATGCACCTGGAGGAATAGGGACAAGAGACCAAGTCCCTCTCGATTACAAGGCACACATCTCCTCTTCCATTGCTAGATGCCAGCATTCAGTCTTCATGGCATCCTGATAAGTCCGTGGAATCTCCACTGACGATACAGCAGCGGCAAACTTCTGGAAATCCCCAGTGAGACGATGAAAGGAGACATGAGAGGCCAGGGGATATGAGGCACACTGTCTTCGCTGCTTCCTATGAGCAATAGGCAAGTCCAAGTCATCCAAAACAGTGCTGACTGGTTGATCCTCCTCCTGTGGTAAAAGCTCATGCACAGGTGCATTATTTAACCCATCATCAGTGTTAACATCAGTACATACCTGAGGCGTGTTGGATGGTTGACACGTAGCTTGAGCAGGTCATGTCCGTCTCGTGTAGACCTTAGGGAAAGGGACAAGTGGGGGTGGTGGCGGAGGAGGTGGTGGTGGTGGTGATATTGGTGTCGGTGGAGTAGAGGATGGACCCAGGCTTGGAGGTGGTGGAACATAGACATTGGAATCTGATGATGTGGAGGAGACCAATCTGTCACCTGCAGGGGAGAAGTACATGACAGGTTCGAAAAATGTGACATCTGCACTCACATAGTACTTGCCATGGACAGGGTCATAGCAACGGTATCCTTTCTGAGTCCTGGAGTAACCCACAAAAACACACTTGATAGCCCTAGGGGATAGCTTATCAAGTCCCGGAGATAAGCGGTGAACAAACGCAACAGTGCCAAAAACCCGAGGTGTTAGTGTAAACAAGTCTCTGTCAGGAAAGAGAACAGAGATTGGAGACTTTTCCCCAAGAACAGTTGTAGGCATTCGATTGACAAGATAGCACGCAGTAAGTATAGCATCCCCCCAAAAAGTTAATGGAGCACAACTCTGGATAAGTAATGTGCGAGCAATATCAAGAAAGTGTCGATGTTTTCGTTCTGCAACCCCATTTTGTTGAGAGGTGTAGGCGCATGTGGTTTGGTGAACAATGCCTTTAGATGAAAGGAAGCTAGCAAGAGAGCGAGTGCAGAACTCCAATGCATTGTCAGTACGCACATACTTAACAGTAGATGAGAAAACATTCTGGACTTCATTAATTAGATTTTGAAGAACATTTCCTGCTTCAGATTTATTTTTAAGAAGAAAAGTCCACGACACTCTAGAGAAATCATCAACCACAACTAAATAGAACCTGTGCCCCTGATGATCCGGGACACGACTTGGACCCCAAATATCTATATGAAATAATTCAAACGGGGAGCTACTGCTCCGACTCTGATGACCGGGGAAGCTAGACCTATGGTGCTTCCCTAACTGACATGCTTCACATCGAAAAGAGGAACTCGGAGATATCTGAGGCAGGAGGTGACGCATCTTTTGCAGCGGCAGATGACCGAACCGAAGATGCCAGGTGTACGCAGAAACGGAGGCCTGGGAATGCAAGGAGACGCCAGCGTAGGAGTTACGAACGAGACGATAAAGGCCATTGTGCTCAGAACCACAGCCAATCACCCTGCCCGTCAGTATGTCCTGAAAAATAACAGACGATGGATCAAAAATAGCACGACAGTGCAAATCACGTGTAATCTGGCTAATAGATAAGAGGTTCATAGAGAATTCTGGAGCATGTAGCACATTCTGTAAGTGCATAGAGGGTAGCAAAGCTGTCTCCCCCTGACCGATGATAGGAGACTGAGTGGCATCAGCAATGAGTACAGAGCGACCTGGCTGAACAGCTCTGTAGGACTGCAGAATATCTTTCTCACGGCATAGATGATGGGTAGCTCCAGAGTCGACAATCCATCCTGTGAGGTCATGACTATGAAATGAGGCTGAAGAACTACCTGAGGCACTGGCTGAGGCCGATGTACTAGCTGAAGCCGAAGCCGCAACATCAGAAACGTCTGCACCCTCTGATGATGATGATTGTGGCATAATATCCCGAAGTCGTGCCACCAACTCTTCGAACCTGTGATCTGGAGTAGTTGCTGTTGGACCCTGAACATGATCAGCAATTCGTGCAGAAGGAGGAAAACCATGCTTGGAATAGCATGTATCCTCCGAATGACCAGTGCGGCGACAAAATGAGCACGTAGAACGTATGCGGCGGCCACGTCCACCACTTCTCCTGCCACGAAACGAGGACGAACTACCACGTCCCCTGGAAACTGCCATTGCTGACGGAGTCGCAGTCGCTGTATTGGACGAAACGGGTACACGACTGAGCCTCCTGTATACCTCTTCCATCGGTGGGATGGTGGCATCTGCTAGGATCTGAGCGCGTGCTGCCTCGTACTCCGGATCTAGGGCAGCGAGTAATACGCCAACCATAGTGGCGTTGCGGAACGTCTTCTGCTGTTCCGGCGTGGCTGTAAGCGGAATGGTGCTATAGAGCTTCTCGAACATGCCACGAAGGGACGTGTACAGGGAATGAAGAGGCTTCCCATTCTGCTTCGTGGTAAATATATCATGCTGCAACTGGAGCATCATCGTCTCATTGCGGACCTGAGAGTACGTCATAGCCAAAATATCCCACATCGCCTTAGCGGTGGGCTGGTGAAGGACATCATTCGCTATCTCCGTCGTGAGCGTACCTGAGAGCCACACCTTGGCGTACGCATCATCAGCCTCCCATGAGGCATAGATCCCTGTCTTCTCCGGCG
This sequence comes from Ottelia alismoides, assembly GCA_037367405.1. Lineage (NCBI taxonomy): Eukaryota > Viridiplantae > Streptophyta > Magnoliopsida > Alismatales > Hydrocharitaceae > Ottelia > Ottelia alismoides. The sequence goes on along the minus strand of JAZKJV010001636.1, from coordinate 948,789 downwards.
GTTCATCCTCGGTAAGAATATGCTTCTTACCACACGACTTCATGAGACTGAGGAACTGCATCGCCCACAGTTCGTAGTTCGTCCCGTCCATCTTGATGATTGGTGCCGAACCTTTGAAGGCACCTATGGCGGGCATATCGAGCTTCTGATCTGACATACTGCCGGAGAAGAACAACTACTGATAGACCAAGAAAATACTGTCTACCAAGACCTTGTAGGATTCAAGTGCATAGGTAGACGATTATGCACTTGAATCGAACATGACGCCGAGTCCTAGGGAGAAGGCGGCACCCCGGCTACGAGTAGAGGCTTTGGAAGCCTCTACTTGAGAAGAACGGCGGCTGGGCGGCGCTAGGGGAGGAGGGGCCGGCGCTGGGGAGCGGCGGCGGGGGGGATCCGGCGGCGGGGGTGAGTCCCGGCGGCAGGGGCTGGCGGCTGGTGGGGCCTGGCGGCGAAGGAGATGGGGCCCGGCGGCGAAGGAGAGGGGGCCCGGTGAAGGAGAGGAGGCGGCGGCGGGGGGGCTTCGAGCCCGGGGGGGTTGGGCGGCGAAACCCTAAAAGAGGGGGGAGGCGGCGGTGGAGATGGAGAACCCTAGGTTAGGGTCATGGCTCTGATACCATGTTAGAATACTCAGATGATTTATTCCATAGAGCCCTCGGGTCTCTTATATAGGGAGAGAGCCCTTGGGTAAATTACATGAGAGGTACATAAAGAAACTGAAATATAATAAAAGACACAAAGACGAACAACTATCTCTACAGCATCATTCTGAATTCGATCTTTACGTGTGTGTCCACACATCCACCTTGGCATTTTCATTACTGCTACTGCCATTCTCTACACATGTCTATGGTTCACAGGCCAACATTTTGATCCATAGAACTTAACAGGTCTCACGAATTCTTTGTAAAAATTTCCTTGATTTTCAAAGGAATTTTCTTGTCACAAAGAACAATAGAGGCTCCTCTCCACTTTAGCCAACCTACTTTTATTCTATTAGTAGCATCTCCATCCATTTCCCCATCATGTTGCAAAATAGATCCAAAGTATCTAAAAGAATCTCTCCTCTGAATATGTTATGGTCACCAATCTTCACCTCGATTCCTTCGACATTGCTTCCATGAAAAGTGCACTCCATATTTTCAATCTTATCCCTACTTATACGGAATTCTTTAGCCTCAAAAGCATGTCTCTAGATCTCATGCTTCTCATTTACTCCATCTCTAGTCTCATCAATCAACATAACGTAATCAGACACCAAGTTATCTCATCCTGAATGTGACTTGTCAACTCGTCCATAATCAAAATAAGAAGGAATGGACTCAAAGATGAACTGTGATGCATACTAATGTTGATGTTGAAATAGTCAGTTTTCCCAGACTGGATCCTTACACAAGAGGAAGCCCTAGTATACATATCCTTTATGAGGTTAGTGTATAGGATATGTATTTGTCTCTTCTCCAAAACTCTCCAAAATATCTTCTGTGGGACAAAATCATAAGCCTTCTCCAAATCAATAAAAATCATATGGAGATTCTTCCTTTTAGCTCTATAAATCTCTATCATTCTCCTTAACAGTGAATGGCTTCAATAGTTGAGCGACCTGGCATGAATCCGAATTGATTTTCTTTTACTTTGGAAACTTGCCTCAACCTTCTTTCTATCACATGTTCCCAAATTTTCATAATGTGACTCATCGGCTAAATACCTCTGTAATTTGAACAATTTTGAATGTCCCCTTTGTTCTTATAAAGAGGCACTATTGTGCTTCTCCTCCCGGCATTTTCTTGCTTCGCCAAATAACATAAATTTGTAGGCCAAGTCAAGCCACGCTCACCTAAAACTCTCCCTACTTCTATAGGAATGTCATCAGGTCCTACACCTTTCCCAGATCTCACAAACCTTCAAGGCCTCCTCTACGTCCTTCCTTTGTATTCGTCTATAGCTTGTTCGATTCAAGTAATTGTCACTACTAGCAAGATCTTCCAATGTGATCTCTATTTCCTTCCCCAATGAAAAGCTTATGGAAACACTGCTTCCATCTAGTCTCTATATCCTTCTTAGTAACAAGCACATGGCCTTCCTCGTCCTCAATACATCTCACTAGAGAAAGGTCTTTGGTCTTTCTTTCTCTTGCTTTGACTAACCTGAATATATCCTTCTGGCCCTTCTTAGAGTCGAGATTTTTTGTACAAAACTTCATAAGCTTTTGACTTAGCTTCACTTACAGCTTTTTTTGCTTTATTCTTCGCTATTTCATAGTTTGTGATAGTTTCCTCTGTTCTATCCTTAGACATAGCTTTAAAGCATGCTCTTTTAATTTTGAGCTTCTCTTGCACCCCTCCACTCTACCCCCAAGCCTCATTTTAGCATGGAGGTCGTCCCTTTACTCGTCTAGCATCTCTTTGGCTACGCTTTGGATACAAGATGCTTCCACCTCCAACATCTCGTTTACACTTCATTACTATCCCAAGATAAGTCTTTAAAAACCTTCTCCCTGAAGCTTGATTGCTTCAATTGAAGATTCCACCATCTAGTTCTAGTGATCTTGGAAACCCTCCTTTTCTTTACTAGCTATTTTATTTGTACATCCATAACTAACAAGCAATGTTGGGTTGTTAAACTCTCTCCTAGGATTATTTTGCAGTCTTTGCAACACTACTGAACTCTCTTTAATGCAAAGTAATCTACCGTGATATTAATAGAGAAAAAATATGCCAACAAAGATGACAAGCAAAACGATATCTTATGTAAGAAATTAAAGTTTGAATTGAAAGCTTCGAACTTGTATCTAAGCAAATTACTTTTAACTCTAAGATAAAACCATTAATTCTAAGAATAAAATAAGACACACCCATACATACACTCAAAAATACATAAATCTTTCTAACATGTATGTCTAATAGATGTATTGTAGAGCTTGTGATCCTAGATTATATATGTTACACGAAACACGAGCAAAGCAATTCAAACCCAAGAAAAAGCATCACATCCACATGCACAATTTATATCCAACCCAATAGCTGGAAAATACTTACAATCACAAGACTTGGAACGTTGCTAACAACCAAGATTGCCACAATCGGATGTACTCCTCGTAGTAGAGATCAACAACAAGGAAGAGAGTTCGAGAAATGAACATGTTTCTAATGGCTTGTGAATTGTGCGATGAAATGGTGCAATGCAATGTATATAGACCTCAAGGAGTACCCCGAAGTAGCCTAAAATCTCTGAATTAGTGGTCTAGGTGTGCAAAGCATGTGAAGACATTTCGATCGAATGGGACCAAAAGCTACTAAATTTCGGGGGACATGTAGACCGATGTCATCATCATACTAAAGTCGAATTTCGAATTTCGTTCGGCGAAAATTCGACAAATTTTAAGACGATGATTTAAGCATGACCATATGAGAGAATGCCTCATTGTAATTGGTCTTCTCTCTGTGTAGCCCTTGGCTACGAACCGTGCCTTGAACTCTACCTTCTCTTCAGGTCCTCTTTTGAAGATGTTATTTACACCCTATCGGTTTAACCCCTTTAGTTGGATCTTCAAGAGTCTATACACCATTCTTGCATATGTTGTTTACTTTAAACTTTATTGCTGGCATCCATCTTTCCATGTAATGATCTGCCGAAACTTCATCAAATGAAGAGAAGTCATCATCATGCTCTTCTAATACATAGAATCAATATTGTTAGGCGGTTTTACTACTCTCAAATTCTGTTTAAGAGGTATATGTGTATCATCTTTAATTATCTTTTTGTTTTTGGTATATGAACTTCATTCGTATCACTAGACTCCTTGAGTTCCTTTACTTCATTTTTATCTTGACTCATGATGAATTAGTCCTTTAGAAATTTTTGCGTCCTTAAAGACAAATAACTTTTGAGCCTCATGGTCATAAAGTAGGTATCCATTACCATTCTTTATATACCCAATGAAGTAGCACTCTCGGGTGCTAGAATCGAGCTTGCTTAGAATCTTGTTTAGGACATAGGTGGCATTCTCTACTGCATGTTCCCAAAAACTAGAAAGTAATTTTGCTTTACTCACCATTGATCTCACTATGTCCAACATAGTTTGGTCGTGTCTCTCTGCAACTCTGTTAAGTTGAGGAGTACGTGGAGGAGTGAGATTGGAAATAAGTCCATGTTCTTTAAGGTATTCTTTAAATTCATGCAAGAGGTATTCACCATCTTAGTTAGATCGGGTTCATTTGACCTTCCTAGTTGTTTGGTTCTTAACCAAAGTCGTGGGTTCTTTGAGCTTTTCAAAGCTTCATACTTGTGACATAATATGAAGATGGAATTGTACAGTGAATGATTATCAATAGAGGTCACATTATTGATGTGCATTATGTGTTGCAGTACTGAATGGATCATATACATCGGTATATATAAGATCTAAAATATCTTTATATCTTCCACCTCTTTTAGAGAAGGATGTCTTGAACATTTCACTTTGAGTACAATATTCACAAGTAGATAATCTTGGACTTTCAGAAGGTCCATATTTTACATGTTTATAGATCATATCAGTAGGCATGTGTCGAAGTCTTGATGTTAGATCATCTTAGATGATCCTCATCCTCCATTGATCTTTAAGATTTTGATTTCCAACATTAAAAGCATTGATGACACATGCATCAATGTCTAATTAATATATCCCATTGGATTTTAAATTTTTTTTTGAGGAAAAAATGAACATCATAAAAGGCCCATCTAAACTTTGTATTGGATGTTAAAGTATCATTTAAAAATTTATTTATCTAAACCATTTATGATTAGTTTTTTTCTTATATCTATGTCTAACAAGTTTAGAAATATATAGCGGTTCTTTCTAGCATATGGACCAAATAGACATTCTATATGATAAATGACTTTCCCAGTCCCACTAGAACGTGGCTGACAATTAATTTCATTAGCGATCGTTGCAACAATTGCGTCGGATCCCATGTGGACGACTATCTACCTTTAAATTAAGTCTTCTGGCCTTCTAAAATATTTGCAACAAATTGCAAGTACGGGTAGAGGCTTCGGATATAACCATCCAACAACCTTCTCATCTAACGAGCTACTAGATTTTAATGATGAATTATAGATGCAAGATATGCCAATGAACTACCTGTGTCCTCTAGGGAATAAAGGTAGACTGTATACTCGAACTTCATGTATTTCGACTTGTAGTAGTGGCAATCATCCAATTATTTGGATGTTATATATGTGGAAGTTACAAATGTGTGGTTAACTCCTTCCTTTCTTCTTCTTATGGGTCAGATCCATGCTTCCACAACGCTTCCCTTATTTTTGAACAACTATTTCCTAGATAGCGGGTCTTTTCAGTTGATTATGTCCCTAAAGGACTTCAGTCATGGAGAGTCGTAAAAATTGTGATACAATCACAATTTTTATGAAAGTATAGCTTGACTTGTTATATATTAGCCTTTCTCAAAATAAATTTGGCAAGGTCGAACAAAATATTGAATAGGGGTTCTTCCTTAACTTTTAAGGTGTCAATTATGTAACCACCACAAGAGTACATGTCTAAACACTAAATTATCTTAACTGAACTAATATGAATGGATTAAATTGTAATCAAGCAATTAAACCGATTCTTTGAGTGTCATTGATTCACAATCAAGCATGCACATAATAGAAAATATAAAACAAATGGATGTTTTAATTATACATATATCTAAATGAGAGTACCCACTTAATGGTCTAGTGGTAGTGCAGTGTGCCTGCAACCCAAAAGACTAGGGTTCAAATCCCCCCTTGTGGGGGTTGCGTTAGGTAGTCGACAACCAGCGTAAAAACTAATCGAATCTTTCAACATGGATTTGAGCAAGAATCCATGTAGCTGACCCTACTTATAGTGGGAGAAGGCTTCACCTTTTTATATATCTAAATGAGAATTAAAATGATTTTGATTTCCAAATTTGAAACCTATGACCATCGCACTTTAAATTGTAAGGCACCATATGACATTAACTTAAAATTTATCGCAACCTTAAATATTTCTAAAATATTAAGTGCAATTCCATGTTTGATTATATTAAAAATATTTCGCATCAATTTTGAGTTCGAAAATAGGAAAAATAAATCATATTTTATTGACTCCTCTTCCAACTCTGCCCATGGAGAAATTCAATTTCTCAAGGACGTATGGTAGGAATCACGTGAAACTTTTTTTTATTGATTGGGGACTTGATTAATGACTTATGAATCATTACTTTAAAAATGTTACATGACTCAAAAACACTAGCAAAAAATTCGATAATGATTTGCTACGATCTTTGCTGGATAAGTTTGCAAGCACATTCTACATCTAAATCTTCGACCGGACGCCATCAACTTTTGGCGGGTCTTTTGTGTATGGGTCTAAACCTTATAGACCATAAATATCCCAAAAATATGGTTTTAAATAGGGGTGGACATCAGTAACATCATGTCACTGAGTTATTTGAAATTCGGAAGTTATTACAAAACAATGTATCCACAATGGAAAAATTATAGTTTTTGTTCTTTAGACTTGTTGAGAAGAGAGATGAATGGGATGTTTATTCCATGGAGCTAGGGTCTCTTATATAGAGAGAAAAACTGAAAGAGTACAAGGGTTACAGAACCTGAAAGGTCACTGGGGGTTATGGAACTCCAAGGGTCACAGAGGGTTACGGAACCCAAAGGGTTACAAACATAAATTTAAATATAATAATTCTAACACTCCCCCTCAAGCTGGAGCTGAGAAAGATCCGGCTTGTAACAAAAAGAAAAAGTATACACCACATCTTCACACAATGCATCATAAGAACATATGTCCACTACTGGTAAAAGACCTCGCTCGAGGACGGGTATGTGGCTTTCAGGTCAATGGAATGTATCTCTGCCATGCGTGTAGAGTCGATGCGATATCAGGTCACCAGAACGTATCGTTGTCGTGCCTGAAGGTCACTGGAACATATCTCTGTCATGCTTGGAGAAAAATCGCTGTAGAAGAAGTCCAGCGCGGAGTAGTAGTCGGGTCGTAGAAGAAGTATACGACCTGACGAAGAAGTCGATGCTCGATGAAGACAGATGATCTGAGTAGTAGTTTGGAGCGTCGGTCTGTCAGTCGTGGTAGGGTAGCAGGCGTCCTGAAGAATCATCTCGATATCCCCCTTTCTCCTATACTTGATAGAATAAAGAGTATGGAACATCAGGTTGGGAGAAACAAACATTGGGAGAAATAAGTCGTGGTGAAGCAAGGGCTGTTGGAAGGGGGCGCTCCAGGCGGTGCTGGCGATGCAGGAGGTGTGGCTGGAGCTGCTGGAGCCTCGGGCGGCACTTTAGGTGCCGCTGGAGGTGACAGCTAGTGCTGCTGGGGACTTGGACTGCCTTGCATAAGACCATGGAATCCACGAGCGATGCAGGAGGTCCAACCCTCTCTCCTTGTCGGCGGAGAGAGGGCTGGTGGTGGCCGCGGATTTAGGGTATTAGGCTTCGGTCTAGGACCGTTGCTTTGATACCATGTTGAGAAGAGAGACGAATGCGATGTTTATTCCATAGAGCTAGGGTCTCTTATATAGAGAGAAACCCCTAAAGAGTACAAGGGCTACAGAACCCAAAGGGTCACTGGGGGTTACGGAACCTGAAGGGTTACAAACATAAATGTAAATATAATAATTTTAACAAAATCGATGTAATCGTATCCTCCGAGTTAGGTTGTAATACCATTTTAAGGTAGGATTAACCTCGCACATAATGGAACAACTCAGAATAAACAAATCAAATCCGAATAAAAACAAGTGCTCATCATATGATATAGAAAATAGTTTCTGTCGCACTAGGAAACCACTTGTACATAGAAACGATTTCGGCATTGTTTCACAAATCACATGAATAAGTATCATTACCTTTCATGTGTATAGTTTCTAAGATAAGAGACCTCATGAATCAAGTCTGATACGTAAATGAAGAACACATGGGGTCGAAGATGAATCACACAAATCATGCATCCACAAAATAGATGCTTCTCTCTTGTTTTCTTCTCCATCTATATGGTGATCTCTTTTTGATCTCTATGGTCTCCTCCAGCAAGTCCTTTTCGCATGAGGTCACATTCTTCTCCACGAGCACAACAACACAAAGGAGGTGATGGTCTTCTTCTCTTGTGGTCGGCTACAATGTACAGAGAAGAAGAGGGCAACCACCTTATGGAGAGGGAGAGGGGGAATGGCTATCGAGAGGAGAGGGAGGGAGATAAGGAGTGTCACTTTTGGGACTCCTCCTCTCTTGTGAAGAGAGAATCAACTGTGTAGTAATGGGAAATGTCCATATATAGGGAGAGAGACACTCTCTCTTCTCCTTTCTTATTAGGAATTGGTAGAGATATTTTGATTTTCAATTATCTCTTTTTGGAAAGAGTACTAATATCTCTTGGATGAAATATGCCAACATAATAAATGTAAATTCTAAAAAATGGTGAAGCCTTCTTCCGCTTTAAGTATGGACAACTACATGGACTGCTCAAATCCATGTTGAAATATTCAACCTTTTTTACGTCGGTTTTCGGTTACCTAATGAAACCCTCACAAGGAAGGATTTGAACCTATGTCTTTTGGGTAGTAGGCACACTATACAACCACTAGACCATCGAAGTGGGTACAATAAATGTAAATCTTATTCACATTTAATTAATGAAGAATGTGAATTCCATTTATATCTGTATAATATATTTATGTGAATCACATCCACATAATTTATAAAATAAATATCAGAATGCCATTCTCATACTTCTCAACTTAAAAACGAGAGTCTTATTCTCAAGATTTCCAACATTAATACGAGAATCTCATTCTTAAGAATCCAAACATATGAGAATCTTATTCTCAATGCTCTAAATATAATGTGAATCATATTCATATTATCACTCAAATTAAATGTCAATCATATCCACATTAATTCTCGTAAGCGTGAATCATATTCACATTATTCCTCTACATTAAGTATGAATCATATTCACATTAGTTCCAACAAATGTGAATCATATTCACATTAATTTTGTCCACATGTATGAATCAAATTCACACGTCAATATCCCAACTAATCATTATTGTGAGTCCTAATACAATTAGTAAATTTGTGCTTTATTTGCGAATACTTGGAGATAATTATAGGCCACTTACAATGACTTGATAAATTGGCAAAGTCTTCTCCCAATATAAGTAGGGTCGGCTACATGGATTCTTGCTCAAATCCATGTTGAAAGATTCGGCTACATGGATTCTTAATATTTAGATTAAATCCAATATCATGATTTGTATTACTTTGAGCTATCTGATTTAAACAGACATCGAACCAATTCTCCAGTTGACTTTGAACACTTTCAGATCAATTTTCTAATCTTTTGGATCCAAAATTTTGATATATAAATTGAGATTTAATGCTATTAGTTCTCATTCATTTGACTGAAAGTAGAATCAATAAAATCAATTTGGTTTCATCATTCCCTGATAATGGAAGTGTTATGATATACAATCTATTACGATTGCATCGACCTTGAGCATTCTCAATACTCATGCATCCTACATACTGTAAGACTTTGAATAACCAGAAGTTCAATCCCATATTTAGTCATCTTCATCTAGCGGTTATTATTTCTCAGTCGACCATCAGGCGACAAGAATAATCATATGCTTTCCAAAAGCATATATTAATATTCTCGAATTTGTATATTGTTTCCGAATTAAATTGATCACCGATGGAATTTGTCTAAACCTCAATTTCTCATGAGTGAACTCATGTCTTCTGGTTTAGTAAGTATGAACTCGTATAATTCCTTTGGGAGATCATAAATCTCCATATTTCCTTGTAAGCACATCAGCTCGCTGCTATATAGGCCTTGTTCAGCCATCAATCTATAGGATTGCCAAATGTACACATTCAGAGATATAGATATATATTTGTCTCTGATCAAAGGATGTACACATATTCGTGACAATATGCAATACATGTCTTTAATATCTCGATCTTGTCAAGTTAACTCTTTAACATGACTCATCTAACACTCTGAATTTCTATTCCTATGTATAGGTCACGTATCAAGAGTGTCAGTCGAACACCAGTCTTCAGAGAAGATTGCCATCTCTCCCCAGACTGGAGAACCTTCTTGAATATAAATTGACAATGCTGGTTGTGTGCATCTAACTCTTTTAATCTACAATCCCACATCAACCTTTATGAGCTAACTCTTTAAATCAACCATTGTATGATATCAAGATGACCATGGTACATATTCCAATTTCGTATAAAGGGATCTTATTAATTCAAAACTTAATTATGTTATTATTAGAGTTATTGTGTTTCTATTTTATTTGAGTCTTGCAACCCTTTGGGGTTATATATGTATTTTCCCCTTTTATGCTCTCTAGGGTTTCTCTCTATATAAGAGACCCTAGACCCATGGAATAAACAGAACAATTCATTCTCTCCTCCACAATCATATATATATTCACCCTAGACCCTAAACTCTTTTCCTAGGTAAAGTCAGTCCGAGTTCTATCCTTAGAGATCATCATAGTGCAATGCAGGACCAGTGTTGGTGACTTACCATGGATGAGGAGATGGATGCCCTTACCTCTAGGGGCATGTGGGATCTTGTGCCATGCCCCTCGGGAGTTCGACCTATGGCTTGTAGATGGGTCTTACGATCAAACAATCACCTGATGGGTCCATTAACAGATTAAAAGCTAGATACACCTTGAGACCTCTCTAGTTGCTAGAGTGGGGTTCATACACACCTTTCTTTCTGTTGCTGCTAATACGACCCAACCAATTTTTTAATTTGATGTGGAAAATACCTTCTTTTATGGTGACCTCGTAGAGGAGGTTTATATGATGCAGCCGTCGGGTTGCACAGTCGAGGAGGACTGTGTATATCGACTACGTAAGGCCATCTATGGCCTGAAGTAGAGCGCTAGAGCGTAGTTTGACAGACTTACTGTTGAGATCATCACTCTTGGGTTTCAGAGGACGACATCAGATTACTTTATCTTCATCATACGACGGTGTACTGGCACCGTCATTCTTGTCGTTTATGTTGATGATATGATCGTCACTGGAGACAGTGAAACCGACATTTCAGAGACCAAGACCTTCCTCCAAAAGATCTTTGTCACGAAAGATCTTGGCAAACTCCTTTACTTTTTTTGCATTGAGGTGATCCACACTACAAGTGGGCTCCATCTCTCATAGAGGAAGTATTGCCATGATATTCTAACTGAGACTGGACTGCTAGAGTGAGGAAACATTCCACATCTACTGATCCCGCATTTGAGGATACTACACGGTATGGAAGCCTAGTGGGTAAACTTGTCTGCCTCACTGTTACTAGACCAGATATATCATATGTTGTGAGCAGAGCCAACCATCACATGGAGAGACCCCTTTACAGTCATTGGCAGGATGTTCTTCTGATACTTCGATACTTGAGGGAATCTCCTGGACGTCGACTCTTCTATGGGGTCAATGGTCACACTAATGTCTCCGCCTATACAGATGCTCACTATGCCAATTCGCCTGAGGATCGTCGATCCACTACAATCTATGCCATGCTTGTTGCAGGGAACCTGGTTACTTGGCGAAACAAGAAGCAGACATTGGTCTCCAGATCAAGTGCAAAGGCATAATACATAGCAATGACCCAAGCCACTCGTGAGATGACGTGGCTTTATTGGAACTTGGACTTTCAGTTGCTACTCTCGTATCTTTATATTGTGACAACAAGTCTGCTACGTATATCGCCACCAACCCATTTTCCATGAGTGGACCAAACATATTGAGGTTGATTGTCACTTCATTCATAATGTAGTACGAGGAGGAAAGATCATCACTCTACACATCTCCACTGAACTTCAGCTTGTTGGCATCTTTACGAAGGCACTACCAAAGAAGCGCCTCTCGTATTTGATTTCCAAGTTGGGCGTGATCGATATGTGTGTGTGTGTATGCGCTCCAACTTGAGGGCGAGCATTAGAGTTATTGTGTTTTCTCATTTATTTGAGTCTTGTAACCTTCGAGGCCATATATGTATTTTTCCTTTTTTTCTCTTTTGGGTTGCTCTCTATATAAGTGACCCTAAACCCATGGAATAACACAACAATTCATTCTCTTCTCCACAATTATATTTCTCAGATAATGGAACATCATAATTCACAATAACATTTATTGGATAAAAGCTCGCTATGAGCTTACTTGTCCAACAATGTCATCTAGGATGATGACTTCGCAAAGAGTGTTGTGTTTTGGGAACAATTGTGTTGTACTGTTCATGAGATCCTTCATCTCATTCATTCTTCATCTTCCATCTTCTCTGTTTTTCCTTTTTCGTGGATAGCTTTCACAAGTCCTTGAAACGTTGTGAATACTCTTGTGAGTATGTTCTTCACCTATTTTTGCCATAAGGTGAAGTCGATCTTCTCCTTGAAACGTTTCTCGAAGAATGGTGCACCTCTTGATGTGAACTTCGCCATCTGATATGCTTTCATATCTCCTTGCACGATCACATTGTCGATCGCTGCTTGTAGAATTCTTAAGGACTTATGAGGAATGCACATCTATCACCTGGCGTTTTGAACAACATCGAACCTTGCTTTGATCCGATGCAGTGTATCCTTTGATGATGCTGAACCCATCTCTGATACATGTTGTTGGTGGAGAAAACCCATGGATGGACAATCAATACCAACAAAGCACATGAAGAATGAGATGGCACAATTTAATGGAGGCCGGTCACCTCTGGCGACGACCTAAGAAGAAGAAAACTCTCTCGGTTCTCACTCTCTCCCTTCGCCTCTCTCTTGATTGCATTGTTGCCTCTCTTGTGGTTGTGAATGTATGCGACCACCCGCCCTCTCTTATTTCATTGATTGCCACAATCAATCGCTATTAATCAAGATCCAAGCATTCTCTATTAAGATCCTAATGAGATTTGATGTAATCAAATCTTCACGGATTGCATGGAATTCAACTCTATCATATTAGGATGTAATTATTCTGTCCTAATATATAAATCGCGATGCCAATATTATATCAATGCTTATCTTCATATAGGAACTTTATATATACTTACGTTGGACGCATAACTGGCTGCATATCTGGCACATGCCCTGCATATATAGCGCTATTTTTGCATGTGCGAAACAATGCCTTGAGTAAGCATCAGGCCTGTATAATTAGGGATGTCCGAAGTTGGAGATGGGAGATGAAGGTAGAGTCAAGGAAAGTTCTGGAGAAGGGGGTAAATAGAATGCACAACACATGAAAGGTTTAAAGAAGGGCAGGACAAACAGCGAAAAATCATCAGATTTTTTTTGATGGATATCTTTTATATACGTGGCATTGCATCATTATGGATCAAATAATAATGATCACGTGTAGACTCATTAGGGAATACATGTTTTTTCATCAACTGAATACAAACGGGTGGGATGGATTGACTGGTGTGCATAACCTCAAGGAGCAATGTTGGACTTGAAGTGTAGTGACAAGTTGATGGCCGTGAATTGAGCAAAAACTTTCCTTCTAGAAGGTGTCTATTTGTCTGGTGCACTTTTTATCAATGCATTATTGATTCAAATATAAAAAATGCTTTCATGCAGAAAGTTCTGGCTACTCATGGGGCTGCTAAGATTAGCGCATATGTCACCCATGCTGTTTTCCCTAAAAGATCATGGAAGAAATTTCTGCACAGCGAAAACAGTGGTGAGCAACTAATACCTTTCAGGTGCTCTGGAGAAATATTTCACTGGTTCTAGCATCACTCTTGTGATTACTATCTACATTTAAGGATGAACTAATACCTTTCAGGTGCTTTGGAGAACGGATTCACATATTTCTGGGTCACAGACTCGTGCCCGTTGACCACGAAGGCCATCAGTGACAAACCTCCATTTGAGGTCTTGAGTCTTGCTGGGTCCATTGCCGAGGCCCTTCAGATCTGAGTATCTGGTTTCCTTGGATGGGATCTCGAAGTTTCATCCTCTCTAATTTAAGTCATGCTGTACAATATATAACCTATTTGAATATTCCATGTAGGTAAAAACTTTCAGCTTCAATCAGAGTTAGGTGTAATTTATTATTCTTGCAGGGCATTTTACAAAAAATATTATCTTACTATATTTGGTCGAAGATTAACTGCAAACCAATATAGCAGTTGAGTGTATTGACTTCTACATTAACTTTTTACTGCAACAAGGACTATTCTAACTTCTCAGAATGTGTCGTTCGATTTTGTATCTTAATACTGAAGTCCCCTCTTTTCATATGTGATGTGTTTGGCGTCTAGTAGGCCCGCCCATTACCTTGAAAGGCTTGAGCAAGCTTGACTCAAAGGTGTTGCACATTAATTTGGAACCCTGGTGACGGTTCCAGTTATAACAGTGAGCATGTAACATTTCTGTAGACGACCTTTGCAGACACAGCAAAATATATATATATATATATATATATATATAAATTATGTTAATCATGGGTTTGAAACACCACTTACCAATCTTCCATATGTTGTTTGTTGTTTTTGAATCTTGTTTCTTAAATTTTGCCCTGCTAGCTTGACATTATTTTGGGATATGTTATGCATGCTTCCACTTGGGGAGGACATTATTACTAAAAGGGATTTTTACCCAGATCATCTTAATTCCTCACTCACCCTAGTAAACTTGCTCCGTCTTACCCAACGAACCCTACCGTTAAATTGACACATCTAGAGTTAACTTTTTTGGGTTAAAAATGAGTTAATTTAACCAATCCACGATCGGACGACTAGAATTAACCAAGAGAAGAAAAAATAATCCTCCCTCTAACAGCTTCCCCTCCCACAGTTCTCGACCTGGACCGGAGGAGGTGGCGGGGCGGCGCTCGACCTGGACCTGGACTGGAGGTTGGGGGGGGGGGGGGGGGCTTCCAGCGATAAGGGAGATCGGGTGTGGGGGGGGGGGGGGGCTTTGCAGATGAGACGATGGGCTGGGGGGGAGGGGGGCTTCGAGCAGAGAGAGGGTGGGTTTCGCAGGGGAGGCATGGGCTTCGAGTCGAAGAGCAGGGAGTGAGGGGGGGAGGCGGCGAGCTGGAGGCGGTTTGCAGGGGTGCTGACGAGCTGCAGGGGGGGTGGCTTTGCAGAGGAGGCGACGAGCTGGAGGCGGTTCGTGTGAACCCCCTCGGATCCGGGTACCCATTTATGCTGCGTTCGCAATATTACATTCTTGGCATCGCATTATAAGTATGAGTTTACGGGGAAATTTTTCGCGCTACGATAATTTCACATGACATTCTAACCACATTCATCAGATTCAACAGGACAATTGCCACTAAAATTTTATTTCATTCATTTTTATAATATATACAAATGTACATTAGAGTTGACAGAAAAAATCCCCAAAATCTTGTATAGAAGAGAAAGGGAAGCATTTACATCATAAATGAACCAAAAATTGAGACAAAAAGCAACATACCGTCTAGTATATACACTGTCACTTGATGTCATCAATAGCTACTGAGCAGCAGGTTTTTTGCCTGCGAAAACATGTTAGGAAAGAAGAGGCGTCAACGGGCGCTGGTACCTCCCAAAAACTTATAAACATAAACATGCATTTAATATGTTCAAAAGTAAACAAGTAGAAAGGGAGGAACAAGTAAAGTTTACATCTACTTGTGTAAGTAAAAAGGTTTTCAAGTCTCTTGTAAGCATTTCCCATAAGCACCCATTTTTCCTAACATTTTTCCATATATAACATATTTATTTTGTAATCAAATGTTCATAATTGTAGGAGTGTATGTATATATATATTATCATATTGACCAGATATCATATCTGTGGATTTGCCGATGTGAAAGATGTGATTGGAAATGTTTATGGATTTACTTTATTCTCAAGTCCCATGGATAGTCATTTCCTATCAACACAACTTTTCATTGTAACCTCTCCAAATCTTAACTTAAACTGTCTCAGTTGTAACTCTAGATGATGTAGATATAGATATGGATGATCTGGATGTAGAATCGCCAAGTCTATGGCGAAAGTAAAACTCAAGCGGTGAGGTAGCCTACAAATGGCTCTTCCGTATCGTCCTCTAATTAGAAGTGCGGTCCAATAGAGGGATAGGTCTACTCGAAAACTACGCCACTGAGACAGGTGAGAGAGACTATCCGGAAAAGTCGCTCTATAAAAACGGCCCGACTAGTACGAGCGAACGAGCTCGTACGAAAAACTAAAAATCGAGGATCCCCCGCATGGGTATCTTAAAATAGAGGGTCAGCGGAACTGGTCTAAAGTCTAGATCCCAACGAGGCGTAAAAACACTGCGAGCTCGCGCAAAAATCGGGAAAGGGACTGGGATTCTAGACCCGCGTACTTGGCAACCGCTGCCCTAACTGAGCTTCCTATCTCCCATCCAGTTGAGGGTCACCGCACCCTCGCACGGTCATGTGTAAGAGTTACCATGACCGGCACAAGTAATCCACACTGATGATCACCAACTATATGGATGCACTTGATTATAAATTCAATTTACGTTGTCATTTCCATAACTTGTATACTACACTGCCTTGATTCTTGCTTTGATTTAGAGTAACAGTAGTATGAACAATATCCTTTGGTGGACAACAATTAATATCACTTAAGAACTTCCTCTGAACATCCAGTATTTATCTCAAACAAGCAAAATAAATGTTCTAGCCGGACACAACTAGAGTAGTCAAATATCTATATTTTAGTCACAAATGACCTAATGCTAGCAGTCAAACTTCTATACTAAAGGCTCCATGCCAAGATGATTCCTATTAATACTTAAAGCTCCCTTGATGAAATTCCTAATGGAAGAAAAGTTAATGTACACAGTCATATAAATTATTGTGCAAGTTACCCTTTAATAGCATACAAAGTCTTCAAAACTTGATATTAATTCTTAGTACTTGGATCTCCTGCATGAAATAACTTACTATTTCATTTGGATAATTTTCTTCTATCAGAATTTCTTCACCATGAAGTCTATTAGACAATTACTTGCTCTCAATAGTAAGCATACTATTCTATGAATGTCATGAGAGCATCATAATAGTTAGCTAAATTTTATATTTCAGATACTATTCAACTTCTACCTTTCATAAAGAAAAGGAAAAGTTTGATAATACAATCAGTACGTGATTTCACAGTCTTTTGAAAAAAAAACTATGACAACAGAATAATTTAACGCGTACATGTAGTTTTTTTATTATGATATACATGACTCAACTATACGTAAATTCATCACCACATTATTATTATGGGTCACCCCATCCCATGCTTCTAATTGTGTATTGGATTCGAGGGGTTTTATTAAGAATTGTAGGTGCCACTGGTTAATTCTTGGCTCAAATGATATCAATTTCATGCATTATTTAATACCTAACCCATATTTCTACCACAAGCATATCTTACTATTTAAAATTTCTTTAAATTAATTTTTTATTAGCAGAGATCAGATTCTTATACTAAAATGTTTCCTATTCAATTTTTTTATCAGGGATTTAAAATATAAACAATAGACAGACAACAGATCTTGCTATTAGCAAATTTTCATATATATATATAACCTCAGAGATCAGATCTTAGATTTAAAAATATTTATAATTCAAAGTTTAATTAGAGCTTTACACTTTTGGGCAGAGAAAGAGATTAGATTTCAGAATTTGAAATTCTTTAAACCTAATTTTTTGTAACATCAAATCTCAAATTTTTAGCACGACACATGCATGTAAACTTTCATCAATTTAAACAATTTAATTTGGGGTTTTATGGTCTAAACAACACAATTGATATCAAAAAATATGGTATGATGGTACATGTTTAGCAGCAAGAAGGAGATGAGGGATTGTACCTTAAACATCAAATTTAGAGGGTTTCCTAGACATGCATGGAGAACTTCAACAGTTGTAGCTTCTAACTCATCTTGGAGCTGCAAAGATGGCTGAAGAAACTCTAATAGGAGAAGGAACAACAGCAGATTGGAGTGATTTGGCTTCTCACACGGTTGAAAATGGGAGAATAAATGAGAATTTGGGGGAAAGTTGGAAGGGGAAAACAGGAAACGAGAGAGAGAGAGACCTTGGGCGTTGGTGTTGCTATATAGGAAGAGGAATATGAATCACGGTTGGAATTAGAGAAGTTTTTGGGTGTTCTATATATAAGGAATGAGAAGTGGCATTTTGTTTGCCAAATGGACTTAAAAAAATGCCATGTGGAGAGGAGAAGGGCAAATGTGGAATGGAATACATTATTTTTTCTAAAGAGACGAACATATATTCTGTTACTGTAGCAGCAACAACAGGTATTAACTTTTTATTTATTTTTTTATAATTAAAATTCTCTTTATTGGGCATACATAAAAATCGATCGTACGTGTGCCTTGGGCCTCGGATTTCGACGCGAAATATCTCAATTTGATCGTCTCTGCACGACGATCAAAATGAGTATAATGTTCATATACTTTCGATCGGGTTTGGATGCCCTAATTTTTCGAGATACGGTTTCGGTTTGGGGATAAATTTTATGATTTAAAAATATCAAACGACCTCTGATTGACGAACGATCGATTCCGTTGGTCTTGTTTCATCGAATCGGATTTGTAGGCGGTCTCAGTTCGTTTGAAGGCGTCGACGTGGCCTTTTGTAGACCGTTGGATGAGCTCTATATTAACGCTATCCAACGGTATCTGTACGTCCAAGGTTGCAAAAAGCGGTATGCGGTATTCAGTCGGTAGGATCATTGATTACTGTTTAAACGGTATGCGGGAGTTCAAACGGAAATTAAACGGGTTATGTGGTTTTGTATTTTGGATTAATAAAAAAATATTTACATATATATAATTAGTAAGAAACATAACTAAATTATAAAATATAATCACATATTCACAATATATATCAAATATTGTCTTATTTAAATAATATGAGCCATCCTAATATATACTCCATAAGGTTTAGGTTGATTTCCAAATTACATAGCAGGCCATTGTAATGTCAACTTCTGTAGTAACCACAAATCATCAACTTATTATTGCATATGAAAATAAACATAGCATATATGAAGGTACAACTCTCATTCTCAAAGATTATGGATATACTTGACATAACTACACGAGACATAAACTGTAACGTGAGATCCGAGTCTCCTATCATCTCTAAGATACCTCGAAGCTAATTTGTTGGAATCATTACTCAAACATTTGCATCCTACAATATCTTCCACCTCTCACGAGTGGTTCTATAAGATCATGGTGCTGAAGGGCGTGCCCTTATGGGTGTAGGACATGAGATCGGTTGTAGCACTGTTAGTGGAACTTTAACAATTATTTAGAACATGGATGTAAATAACGAGGTTTAAACGTCGTTTAAACGACCGTTTAACGTTGATTAAGCGACCTGGCTGCATATGTGCCCGCCTGGGCATAGTCGGTGCGGTCCAGGACCGCATGCATGTAAACGGTCGTTTAAACGGTCGTTTAAGCCATTTTTTTACATCCCTGTGTATGTCCACCCTCGTCTCCGGCTGGCGGCGGAATCAGGCCTCTGATGAAGGCGCCCATGCTCTGCAACCTTCTTTAGTGGTAGATGAAGCTCCATAGAGCACCTTGTAAGGTATGCAACCATCGTCATAGATCAGGGATGCGGCTGGAGGTCCTGGAGGAGGTGGCTGACGTCGGAGCGCCGGAGATGGAGCTCGTGAAGACAGCTCCGATGAGACTCCGATCAATGAGCATAGGCACCTAAAACGTTAGAACTATAGCCGAAGCGTGGTGCTCGTTCAACGTGTGTGAGGTTTGGTGTGAGATGGAGGGTCCTGTGGGATGAAGAATGCGGCGGTCGATCTTCTTCTCCGACGAGCTCCGAAGAGAAGGGGGTCGGAGTGGTCTGGGGTTGTAGAAGAGAGAAAAGGGGAACGAAGTGGTGAGCATGGATGGCAGAAGTGCGACGGAACTAAAGGTATGATTGGTTAACGATGACAGTGTGAGGAGCATCCTAATTAATTGCAAGAAACTAAAGGAAAAATGCAAGAAGGAGATCAGAAGCTTACCTGGAATTTGGTGGTCGTCGGGCTTGTGATTGAGCTCCTCGATGGAGCTTGGGTCGTCGTTGAACCCCATTAGCCGGGTGGGGCAGCTCGAGCGGAGGCGGCATTTCGCGATGCAACCATTCCAGTTGCGGGTCTCACGGGGAGGTGGAGGAGGGTTGGGCCTAGCCCCTCGTAAAGGTGGACGAAGGTGGAATGGGGAGGAGGCAGCGTATTTAACGAGTGGGAGATGACAGTTCCCGTGATGGGGTATGTGGCTCGCATGGAAGGCCGTATCCCGATAGATCGGCGATATATCGCCGATATATCGATATCGACATGGGACCGATATCGAAATCGATATATCGATATATCCGATTTCAGGCATTTTCTTCAGAAAGATTCCTAGATATAGCGATATATCGGTGATATATCGGCGATATATCGCCGATATATTAATATCGACACGATATCGAAACGATATCGATATCGATATATCCTTCCATGGTGGCTCGCATGGAGATTACGGAGCAAGGGGGAGGTCATCGTGGTGCAAGTGATGACCCACGAGGAAGACTGAATATCAGGGTAGGTCGTGGGGTGCTCAGTTCGTTCTGAACAAATGTTACCCGCTCAGACGACTCAACCAAATGCGATCCTTGATTGCTAATTTCTCGCATATGTCCCAGGAGCCTATTCATGAGGCGTGGTAATGATTCAAAGATCTGACGAAGAAGTGTCCCCATCATTATATTCCAAAGATCAGCCTTGTGCAAAATTTCTTTGAGGGTTTAAGCATAGAGAATCAGAAGTTGGTAGATGTCGCTTATGGGGGTAGCCATTTCAACAAGGATGAGCATGCCCTTTATCAAATTTTTGAGGAGATGACAGAGAGTTCAACAACTCTTTCTTCTTCACGCGCTTTTCAGAAGCATCCCGCTCCTTCATGCCTTCTTCTCAACCACTTGATCTCCCTAACATCCTACGACCTCCCACGCTCCACGTCACCTGCTTCATCTCCATCGTAGGATGGGACTCCAAGTCCCATCTTAATTGCACGTATCCGACGCTCCTCCTGGCCGTTGGATCTCCATTCCCCCGCCTTCATCACAACCGCTCATCGCTCGCTCCATCTCCACCATCTGATCTGATCTCAGATGAGATCCCAGCCGCCCCCCTCCCACCTCACTCACAGCCACCCGATCCACTTATCATCCTACGGCTACCCTCACGCCACCTCTTCCACTCACCCTCCACCCTTGGATGGACCCTAGATCTCATCATAACCATCCGACCTCGCTTCACTCTCTGCGACCCGATCAGATCAAGGGATCTGATCTCCACCCTCCGCCAGTGCCTCCATCCAAACCGTTGGATCGCAAGATCCAACGGCCCGCAAGTCGTCCCCTACCTCCAGCGTACCGACCCCCATGCATTACGCCTTGCCTTTCCTCCGCCCCTTCCTATTTTGAAGAGCATGACAACCACCTTCTCCCGCTCATAACACCTCCCCTCCATCGACCGTTCCCCCTCCATCCTGGCATAACCCCCAATGAACCTCGCCATCACTCCCCCATTACTCCTACTACCGTTCAAAAATCTCACCTCACCACCGGAAACCGCCACCTTCTCCCTATAAAACCACCCCTCCGCCATGTTTACCCCCATCCACCAACTCTGAGCACGAGCCCTAGCCCTCCTCCGCCTCCCTGTGACAGACGGAGGTCGGAGGAAGGCCATCACGACCTCTCCTTGTTCCGGTGAGATCCATGGCTGTCTGGCCACGCTGCGGCTGCCTCCGTACGCCGTTGAGCTCTAAGCCATGTACTTACTTCCATGGACAAAGACCTCTTGCATAGCTATTCTCATATACCCTTACACTACCACATGCATTACCTCATATAATAACGTACATATCCACATGCATATCACATACATATATACATACATGCATATTTACCCATGATTGAGTGTCTATGGTTTATTTTCTCTTTTGTCGTATTCACTAGGTTGTTTAGTTATCTTGGGAATTTTTATAATATGTTAAACTTACGAGCGATTGACACCACTCGAATGTAACAACATCTAAGACAATCTAGCTTCGATATGGGCCAATTCAATATATTGTCCTAACCTATCTGTTGACAACGTTTTCACGAGGGTCTAAAATATCCGCACTAATAAAAGCAAAGATAGAATGACGTCGAGGCGACTGATGAATCTCGTATTCATCATGCTAAAAATCAATTCTTAAACTCTTAGCTTAAATAATTCAATAACATTCCCTAATAATTCATTGTTTTTATTTGTATATAAGCTGTGTATAATTGTCTATATTTTAACTATATTTGTTGTATTTAAGTACAAACATATTCCTTGTTTTTATTTCTCATTAAAAACACCAAAAAATAGGATTAATATTGTATATAATTTCCCTAACCTTTAAAAGAGATAAAAAATAAAAAATATCAACACCTCAAAGCAGTGGTTTTTAACCCTTTAAAAATGCACCCAAAAATATACTTTTGTACAAATGACCTCTTTTGACTTTTTGTCCAACATGAAACTTGTAAATCTCATCGAGATCTACAAATTTCATGTTTTGACTTTTCCGGATTTTACTTCTAACTAATTCTTTTAGATTTTTCTTTATTTTAACATTTTCTGATTTTTCTGGTGTGGCCACGTGGCGCTCTCTGGAGCCACCCCCTCCTTCCGCCACCCATCGCTCTCTTGGCCGCCGGATCTCCCAGGCTGCCTTCCATCTCATCCGTTCCTTTCCCACTCAATTCCAGCAATCAGATCTCCCCTGCGATCTGATCACCTCTGCTCCTTCATGCCTTCTTCTCAACCACTTGATCCCCAACATCCTACGACCTCCCACACTCCACGTCACCTGCTTCATCTCCATCGTAGGATGGGACTCCAAGTCCCATCTTAACCGCGCGTATCCGACGCTCCTCCTGGCCGCTGGATCTCCATTCCCCTGCCTTCATCACGGCCGCTCATCGCTCGCTCCATCTCCACCATCTGATCTGATATCAGATGAGATCCCAGCCGCCCCTCTCATCTCACTCACAGCCACCCGATCCCCTTATCATCCTACGGCTACCCTCATGCCACGTCTTCCACTCACCCTCCACCCTTGGATGGACCCAAGATCTCATCATAACCATCCGACCTTGCTTTACTCTCTACGACCCGATCAGATCAAGGGATCTGATCTCCACCCTCTTCCAGTACCTCCATCCAAACCATTGGATCGCAAGATCCAACGACCCGCAAGTCGTCCCCTACCTCCAGCATACCGACCCCCAGGCATTACGCCTCGCCGCTCCTCCGCCCCCTTCCTATTTTGAAGAGCATGACAACCACCTTCTCCCACTCATAACACCTCCCCTCCATCAACCGTTCCCCCGCCATCCTGGCATAACACCCAACGAACCTCGCCATCACTCCCCCATCACTCCTACTACCGTTAAAAAATCTCGCCTCACCATCGGAAACAGCCACCTTCTCCCTATAAAACCACCCCCTCCGCCATGTTTACCCCCATCCACCAACTCTGAGTACGAGCCCTAGCCCTCCTCCGCCTCCCTGTGACAGACGGAGGTCGGAGGAAGGCCATCATGGCCTCTCCTTATTTTGGTGAGATCTGTGGTTGTCTGGCCACGTTGCGGCTGCCTCCGTATGCCGTTGAGCTCTAAGGCCCGGCTGACCTCGCCGGGCGACGACCGGAGGCTCCCAAGGAGCCTCAGCCCAAGCCATCGCCTCCGCCACTCGCTTGGCTCCAACCAGGTTTCTGTTACTTATTTTCTTTTGGTCTTCTCTAAATTTTCTCACATCATACCACACCAATCACCGACCACTGACCATCCTACGACCTTCACCATGTCACCCTCAACCTCGCCACTACCTCCGATCGCCTCTTCCTCTTCTCCAGAACCACCCTCGCTCCGGCCCATCTCCTTCTCTACCTCGCCAAAGAAGGAGCCCAGGTCCTCCGCTCCCTCCGCCTCCGATGGACCTTCACTCCATTCACTTCACTCACACAAACATTTCGCACACTTCAGCTATCTAACCATTGTAGATCTTCAATGGCTGGAGTTCCGGCACCAGCTTCGATCTACTGCGTCGCTTCCGACGACCTTCCTCCGCCTTGCTTCTCCAAACGATGATGGATCTCTGCCAGCCACCAAGCATCTTCGCCCGGACCTCAACCTCCTTCCTCAACCATCAGGTTGTCCAACGGAGCATGGAGGAGCTTCACATAGCTCCCTAGATCCCCGTCTCCTCCGGCGGACCGTGACGGAAGACGACGAGCAGGCACCGTCTGATCCTCACGATCGGATGGTCCAGATGACGACACGTGTCTTGTCCGCGCCTTATTCCTAGCCTACAGGCTCAGATCCACCGAGACTCATGCCGAGCCACCACGACGCGACACGTGGCCCAAGCCTGCGACACCTCCCGAGCATGATCCCTTCGCGTGCACCGCACGTGAGGGCTGGTTTTTTTGCTAGAAGGATCCTAGAAGTTTTAGTTATTACACTTTGGTCCTCAGGCGCATGCCTCGTGTGTACGTAAGGGAAAATTTCAGGGAGGCCCTCGTAATTTTCATAAATTACAGATATGCCCCTACGCCCATTGGGAAATTTATAGAGGGCCCCCTCCAGGTTTTAGTTATTGCAAATAGGTCCTTCTCGGGACCTATTTGCAATGTTATCTTTATTTTTCCTCGTATTTTTATTGCATTTATGCCCCTGCAATGTTTCCTTCATAACTTGAGCATTGTAGGTCCAAATTACATGATTTCAGTGTCATTTTATTCCTTATTTCATCATCTACCTAATGACATGTTTAATTTTTCTCATCTGATACTAATTTAAATGCAATGCATTTTTAATGATATATAGTATCCCTTGCTCAAATGCCTTGTCATTGAATAGATGTTTGCTCATTTTGTTATGCTCAAATTGACTCTGATTTCAACCCTTAATCCGTGCTCATGACTTGTAGGGCATTTTTGTAATTAATATTTCGCATGCATATCCTTTGCACTTAATCATACATTATGCATTTCATATCTTACACTTGCGTTGAAAAATCAACTAAAAATTATGTGCATCATATAATTGCATTAATCTGCATTTTGTTGTGCATATGCGTGAAGACTTGAAAATGAGAAGATAATCACACATAAAACAAAATTTGACAAATTCATTAAAATATCTCGTGTCCCTGTGTTCGACCATGGCAGACTTGCCAAGTATAAATATTCCACGATTCAAAGATTGTGGTTTTTGTTGAACCGAATTTGCCTCCTATGCTACGACAATTCCACACTATTATAAAAAGGCAAATTTGACGTTCATTAGATGGTGACGTTGCTGGGGTCACGGCTTACCTTTATTTTTTATCTAATTTTGAAACATTTTTTGTTGTGAATATTTTCAATTTTTGCAGGTTTTGTCTCATCATGCATTTTTGCATAATTTTTATTGACTATTTTTTGTGATATTTTTTCTAACATTTTTCTTTTGTGTTGGGTCCATGAAGATTGGGGACGCTTGACCTTCATGGAGGCATGGAGTTGGGAGGTCCCACTGAGAAGGTCTTAGAAGAAAAGATGAAGAGTTCAAGGAAGACTAGTCAACTTCGCATGCATTTTCATATTGTAAAAAAATGTATCATGTGCATTTTTTAGTAGTCCTCGTTCGAGGGATCATTTGTAAAAAAAAAAGAAAAAAAGTAGATCACTAGATGATCTACAAACCCACCCTTCACACACTCTCACATATACACTCACCTCACCCCCCCACCTTCTCTGTATATTTCACACCCCCCACCGCCTCCATCTTAATCTATCAAATTACACACACTCACCCCCTTCCGCATCTTCTTCATCTGTAAAAAACTCACACCTCCCCTCTCCATGTATACTCTGTATTAAACCCCTCCTAACCTTAAACATCATCGGGCCCCCCAGCTTAATTTCCAGATCCCTTACCTAGGCTACTTTCAGCCTAAGTGTAGGGGGAAACCGACCATCATTCCTCCCTCGCTCAGTCTTCTTATACTTAGGTCATTTTTGATCTAAGTATAGGGGGATCCTCTTCCTCAATTCCACTATATCACCCTATATTTAACCGAGTCATGGCTTCATATCACTTGTGCTATGAGGACATAGCAAAAGTTAAGTATAGGGGGGTATACCGTATATTATTGTATATATACTTTAGCCATAGCTTGTTTTTTAAAATGAAAATTCGTTTTGGGCTTGGTTTAAGTTGACTAGTGAATCGAGTTTTGTAGAACTTCCTGTAAAAACTTTTCTTAAAATTGAGGGATTATTTTTTTGTAAAAAATAACTTTTTGTAAAAATTAATTTTTTTGTAAAGAACCTTTTTTTTAAACTCCATAAAAATCTGAAAAATTAAAAACTTTTCTTTGGTTTAGACTCTACTACTAGGCTTAAAAATGAGTAGCTACTCTCATTGAGGGAACTTCAGTCTCCCTTAGCAGAGTAGGTGGTTTAGAGGACATTGTATATGCCTCCGTCCTCAAGTAACACGGGTCCGTCTAACGGTCCATACTTACACTCATACTGGATAAGAGTGGACACAACTATTCATATGAGCCTGGGCCAGTCATTATCTTTCAAAGGAAATAAAAAATTGAAAAATTAAAATCCATAAAAATTTGCAAAAGATAAAAATCACAAAAATCCAATAACCGAGGAGTTGGTGTATTCCTGACACGTTCACATTCACTCAAGGCATAAGGATTTTGAGGACACTTGATTTCTGTGATCTTGAGAGTCTGAGTTAACATGCATTAGTCATTAGGGTTTTGAACTTAGTTATCCAGACCTCCCTAGTTTGAAAGATTTGAGCGCTATATTGCACTCTTCATCTCTACCTTCTAAAAGAATATGATCAACACATCACTTTCGCAACTGCAAGATTGATGAGATGAGTTGAGTTATCACTTGAGGAACTAGGACTGGTGATTTGAGTTTAGACCCGATCTATGATGCTCAAGGATGGGATAAAGTTAAGTAAGACTTCAAGAAACCTGAGTGTTTGCAAAACCCTGGCCAGTATGTGAACAAGTTCATATGCTATCTCTTTGATATTTACCTATGTGCTAGGGTGTAATGAAACTTAAATAATTATTGATCAGTGTACGCCAACTTTTGGTAAAAGCAGTGGAGCTAGCCAAAAAGAAAGAAAAAGGAAAGTAAGAAATGTTCAAAGAAAAGCTCTATCCTCCAAAAGTCAATTTACAAATGAGCTTCCACCAATGACGAGCGCTCTCAACCATTTTCAAAGTGTCCGCTTGGACCAAGTGTTAATTAGTACCAAGGAGTCGGGCTAGCACCATAAAAGGGCTCTGCATCATATAGTGTTACAAGTCTGGGTGTCGAAGGTATCTTAGATACTCAAAAGAGATACACCCCGGTGTACTCCCAGAAAAACAAGCGTAGACGACTCTGAATTCTCTTGAGGCAGAAAAACAAGCATAGACAACTCCGAATTCTCTTGAGGGACACATTGATCAACAAAATAAAAATACAAGTGTTGAGTAATAAGTCACTCGAGAGGCCCCTTGTTCAAATGTGAGGGAGAGAAAAATAGACACAATCCTATGCCCTCCATCTTCTGGCCGTCCATATACATTTTCAAGTCTAACAAACTAATGAGACGGTTGATTGAAGCAAGAATAGACTTATTCCCTAGTGTTGAGGATTAGGTCTAGAAGAGAGTCTAATGGACTAGAACTTCGAGTGATGCTTCGACTTGACTCTCATGAATGCACTACAATAAATTTAATATCCTTATATTTTATGTATAAAACGAGAGTCTGATAATTAGAGAAGTTGGATTCCTTCTGACTGGAGCATGGTTGATCCCAAAATGTTAGGATCACTTAAATTGAGGGTCTTCGAAAGAATTGAGCCTTAAACATGCACATGAACTATCAAGAATTAATCCGACTCCTCCATTCTTTAGATGCTCGAGGACGAGCATAGTTTAAGTATAGGGGTATGATGAATCTTGTATTCATCATGCTAAAAATCAATTCTTAAACTCCTAGCTTAAATAATTAAATAACATTCCCTAATAGTTCATTGTTTTTATATTAAATAAACTGTGTATAATTGCATGTATTCTAACTATATTTATTGTATTTAAGTACAAACATATTCCTTGATTTTATTTCTCATTAAAAATCCCTAAAAATAGGATTGATATTGTATATAATTGTCCTAACCTTTAAAAGAGACAAAAAATACAAAAAATATCAAACCTCAAAGCAGTGTTTTTTAACCCTTTAAAAATGCATCCAAAAATATACTTTTGTACAAATGACCTCTTTTGACTTATTGTCCAACATGAAACTTGTATATCTCATTGAGATCTACAACTTTCATGTTTTGACTTTTTCTTGATTTTACCTCTAACTAATCTTTTAGGTTTTTCTTTCTATTAACATTTTTTGATTTTTCTGGTGTGGCCACGTGGCACTCTTTGGAGCCGCCATGCGGCCTCCCCCTCCTTTCGCCACCCGTCACTCTCCTAGCCGCTGGATCTCCCTGGCTGCCTTCCATATCGTCCTTCCTTTCCCACTCAATTACATCCATCAGATCTCCCCAGTGATCTCATCACAGTCGTTCCTTCACACCTTCTTCTCAGCCACCTGATCTCCCTAACATCCTACGGCCTCCCACGCTCCATGTCACCTGCTTCATCTCCACCGTAGGATGGGACTCCAAGTCCCATCTGAACCGTACATATCCGACGCTCCTCCTGGACACTAGATCTCCATTCCCCTACCTCATCACAGTCGCTCATCGCTTGGTCCATCTCCACCATCTGATATGATCTCAGATGAGATCCCAGCCGCCCCCTCCTGCCTCACTCACAGCCACCCGATCCCCTTATCATCCTACGGCTACCCTCACGCCACATCTTCCACTTACCCTCCACCCTTGGATGGACCCTAGATCTCATCATAACCGTCCGACCTCGCTTCACTCTCTGCCACCCGATCAGATCAAGGGATCTATTCTCCACCCTCCGCCAACGCCTCCATCCAAACCGTTGGATCGCAAGATCCAATGGCACGTAAGTCGTCCCCTACCTCCAACGTACCTACCCCCAGGTATTATGACTCGCCGCTGCTCCTCCCCCTTCCTATTTTGAAGAACACGTCATCCACCTTCTCCCGCTCGTAATGCCTTCCCTCCGTCAGTCGTTCCCCTGTCGTCCTCGCGTAACCCCAAACGAACCTCACCATCATTCCCCCATCACCCTCCTACATCCGTTCAAAAATCTCGCCTCACCACCGAAAACCGCCACCTTCTCCCTATAAAACCACCCCCTCCGCCATGTTTACCCCCATCCACCAACTGCGAGCATGAGCCCTAGACCTCCTCCGCCTCCCTGTGAAAGATGGAGGTCGGATGAGGGCCATCGTGGCCTCTTCCTGCTCCGGTGCGATCCGTGGCTGTCCGACCACGTTGCGGTTGCCTCCGTGCCCTGCTAAGCTCCGAGGCCCGGCTGACCTTGTCGGGCGATGACCGGAGGCTCCCAAGGAGCCTCAGCCCTAGCCATCGCCTCCACCACTCGCCTGGCTCCGGCCAGGTACCTGTTACTTATTTTCTTCCAGTCTTCTCCAAATTTTCTCACCGCATACCACACCAATAACCGACCACTGACCATCCTACAACCTTCGCCTCCTATGCTACGACAATTCCATATTATTAAAGAGGAAAATTTGACGTTCATCAGTGATCGCTCACTAAATCTCATTCAGATGACAATTAACACACAAATGAATATAGCAATGCAAAGCGAAAATGTGGAGTTAAAACTTATTATAACTCTACAACAAATGTATAAAGTGTGCAAGCATGTGTAGAGGTCGAACTCAAGGAGCAAACAGTAGATTGGGCAACAATGCACAAAATTTGTCCTTTTCTCTTGTCCATTTATTATCTTTTTGTGTGAATTTTTAATTTTAATATTCTTTTTAATGGATTTTAATTTTTATATTTTTGTTGTTTTTTAGTTTTCTATTTTTTTTCTTTTTATATTTGTTGATTTTTAATTTCATTGTTTTTTAAAATAAATAATAACAATATATAAGGCTATATATGTAATATAGGATAATATATCTATAAATACTAATAAAAATAAGCAAAATACATGAAATAAAATGTTTTTGCTTAATTTTTTTAATGTTTTTGTGTTTTTCTGGAATTGTTTTCATATTATAATGTTTTTTAAATAAAAAATGTCCCGGACTGAATTGATTTAAAGATTAAAATAGCAAATAGAGTCCAAAATTCTCGAAATCAATTTTAATCAATAGATAATAATATAAAGAAAATTCAGAAATAAATATATTTAGGGATTTTTACCCAGCAGACCCTATAAACATTTTAAAATGCCTCTACGACCTTTTGCACAACGTAATTACCCCATCGACCCTGTAAATTACTCTAAGAACCCTCACGGGCTTAAAACATATTAGCTGGAGGGTTCATGGGGTAAGAGTTGGCAAGTTTACGGGTCGAAGAAGGAATTAGGTTGTTTCAAAGGTCATGGAGGTGATTGGCAAAGTTTATAGGGTCTACAGGGTAAAAATCCCATATAATTATTATTAAGATTTTGGGGAATTTTATCTCTTTTACTGGATTTTGGAGCTTTTTAATTTTATGGTTTTTCTTTTTCTATTTTTAGGGATTTTTGGCATGGTGTTATAAAATATAATAATAAGGAAAAAACATTTTTTGGAAATTTTTCAAAATGTTTTAATATTTTTTGGTATTTTCTAAGTTAGACATGAACAGAAACATGCTCATTTGATTTTTAATAAATAGTTAAAGATACATAAAATACCAAAATAAAAATGTAGTATCAAAGTGCATGCTAGCAGGCATCTAACCCTATTTTCGCATAATTTTTGGAGCGTGGATGCTATTTTAAAAATGAAATACGAACACAAAAAGACATGTACTGGCGAGGGCATATATGCAATTAAAATTAAAGTTAGGGCATATGTGCAAATTTCCCTAAAATATACGACAATATTAATACTTCATTGACTATTTTATAATTTACATAATTACCCAAGCATATATGCAATTTTCCCAACTCACGTGGGACGACACGTGAGCTGAGGTGGATTGGACCCATTTGTAATATTATTAAGTACAGAGGCCTCTATGCAAAATTTCCAATTTTATTTACATTATAAAAATTATTTACAGGACTAGTAAATAAAACCAGAAGTATTATGATCGCGTTGACCTCGAGCATTCTTAATATTCATGGATCCTACATAAAGGAAGAAGTTGAATAACCAGAAGTATTTATCTCATATTTGGTTGTATGCTTCTAGGTTTTATCGATGATTTCTCAATCAAACATTGGTGAAAATATCAACCATATGATTTCCAAAATCATTTATTAACATTCTCAAATATGTATCCTCTTTCCTAAAAAAGATGATTAATGGTAGAATCTGGTACGATCTTAATGTTTCATAAGCGAGCTTTTATCTTCCAGCTGATTGAGTATGAACATGTATGATTCATTTATGATATCATAAATATTGTATGCACATCAATTCATAAGTATATAGACCTTTTCATGCCATTGAAAAGCCATTAATGCCCTTATTAATTAATGTGCATTACGTGTTGTAGTCGGGCAGATATCAAAAACCACTTAAATCAATATGAAATTAATTCAATGTGGCTATATTTATTTTGTACTTGGGGTAAGCCTAAGGTCAAATAGAGGAAGGCAACTATCAACTTAGGATTAATTTTTAGATCATTAAGCGCATATGGCTTTCAAGAGAATATTTTTTATTTAGATGCAATTAAATGGAATAATGCAAATGCGACCAAGTTTAGAGGTTATTTCGCAAATCCTCAATCATATCAATTTGAATCCCTATGAAACTTGATTAGTATGACAAAATATGCAAATCTAATCTATTGTGAGTTTTTTTTATTTTTTTGACGTGAAATGGATATTTAATGAATTTAATTAATACAAACAGGTGATATGGAGTTATTGAATTTAAATAAATCTTAAGCATCAATATTTCTCACAATGAAAAAATTATCCTAGGGGCAACTCAATGAGAGGAATCTGGGACCATTTTAATTTCCTAAAAACACTAAGTTCGAAAGCAATTAAAAATCAATTAGAGTTCACCAAATAATTTATTTTAAGCAAATGATGCACATAAATGAGATGATTTTTAGGCACACTATATAGATCAATCAATTCTACAATATGTGATTTTTCAGGAATTTTTTGAGCAAGATTTGATTAACTATGAATTAAAGATCATAGAATGGGCAAACTATTCAATCTTTCACCATAATAATATTAACAAATCCATGCCAGCTCATAAAAATACCATTAATTATGCAAACTGTAGAGAGTTAAAGTTCTTTAATATGCAATTTTTGGAATAAAAATATAATGCAAAATTTATGCTCAAATGAATACTCAAATGCAGTGGTATCTAGATAACTAAAAAGAAATATAAGGGCTCAAACACGCTTCTTTAATTACCAAGAAGTATAGGAGTGTTTATGTAATTTGTACCGCTCTCGCGTGAGATGCACGTGAGGGGCTGGGAGACATCTTCCTCCTTCGCGGGTTCCACAGCGAGTGGGGGTTTCGTACTCCTTGAACACAAGTGAAAGGCAATGGAGACCTCGGTTGTAGGAGCTTCGGCCGCACGATGTGCTGAGATCGGGTCGTCGGATGTTGATCCTTGGGAATGGAGAAAAGGCAGTGACGGGTAGAAAGGGCGTGGAGTCCGTGCTGCTACTACGCCTTGCCTGAGAATCTCAACGGCGAGCAGAGCTCCTCGACTGAAGTGAGGTGCACATGGATACGTCGATGGTGGCTAAACGAGTCGCATGAGGAGGTGCTCGCACATGTGGAGGAGACTACTGTGTGGTGATGGGGTCCATGTCGAGTTGCTGGTCGTCGACAGGGGATGCTTGAAACAGGGAGTCTCCTCCCTTGAAATCTCTAACATACGGTGATGAGACCCCAAAGTTGGA
Organism: Ottelia alismoides; assembly: GCA_037367405.1. NCBI lineage: Eukaryota > Viridiplantae > Streptophyta > Magnoliopsida > Alismatales > Hydrocharitaceae > Ottelia > Ottelia alismoides. The sequence continues at coordinate 915,628 of JAZKJV010001636.1, read as the reverse complement.
GGTTTCTTTTGCTGGAGGATGAAGAAATTAGGCCAATCCCCCTTCTACTGTCGAAGCACACTGCTGATGGTTTCAAAATCCGGGAGTTTTTTCCATATTCTTGGAGATGTATCGAGGAGATGCTCATTGCAGCTTTGAAGGATATGATGCTTGGAGGAAGCGAGTTGCCGATGATGGTAGTGGTGGATAGACAGGATGGTGGAGGACCTTGGATTCAATGTGGATCTTTAAGACCATCTGTCTTCTCCGAAGTGGATTTGAATCTTCAGGCATAATGGTGTTGATAAAATGATCAACACGACATACATTAAAAGATAATTATCCATATTAACAAGGATCGAATCAACAGCGCGATATATTAGCAAATGAATAATCAATCGTAATAGATTCAAAATTCAATTACAGTATGCATGCAGGAGCCAATAGAACAACATATAAATCATTTTAGGGTGAGATCCACGAAAGACAATGCAGTAAACAAATTACGTCAAACAGAACAATAAATAAATTAGTTAAGAGATCACCGAATCGTCCATGAAATGGATTGTCCTTATAAAGGATATCACCCTCCACAATACCGGTGCGAAGGGTACTAACGATCCGCTCCCAAGATACGATGATACACGATCAGCGTCCACACACACCGACGAGATTGTCCTCAAGAGTACCTCAGAGAACTTGCAACTGAGAGAAGGAAGAAAACTACTGTTGCGGTAGAGAAACAAAGAGCAATGACAGCTGGAATGTTTTCTTGCAAGTGAAGAAAATGGTGTCGAGGGGGAGGGTATAAGTAGACCTAGTGCACGTCTTTCGTCTTCCGAAAACACCTTCCAACGGGCGCCTCTTCTGATTCTGAAACGACGACTAGAAAAGAGCCGTTGGAATCAAGTCGAATTTCCGTAATGCAGATGAAACATAATTAATCTGTGCAATTAATTTATTCGACTCGCTAATGAAACCTGCAATAAAATGAATCAAAATTCAAATTGACTCTCCCAAGCCCGAGCCGGAGCGGAGGGCACGAACACGTGTGTGGTCCTCCATTCCTCCTCTTTACTATTGCTACAAGAGCTTCTGTTATGAACTCATATATAAGTCCACCAGATTTTTAGAATTACTAGACTTGGTACTAAAAATCCATCCAAAACTCACCTTATTTCAAATTTAAAAATTCCCAACTTTCCTCCAACATAATTGGTTTTCATTTGAAACCAATTTCTTACCTAAAGTAATTACATAGGTTTTACCAAATTAAAACCTAATTACACATGCATTAAATACATCAATCCTCCATGAATTCATCAATTTGGAAAAGATTCAAAAAGTCAAAAAAACATCTTTCAGCTTGCACACTTTACTTTCAGTAAAGGTGCCTTCTGATTTGAACCTCTACCTGAGTTTACCACTTTCACCTTAACAAGAACGAAGTGAACTACGTCTTGAGCTTCAAACCTTAGTGTTAAATTATACGGTAGAAACATCAAAGTGTTGTTCTTGGTACAATCTTCAGGGTTGGTGCTCTTAAAGGCCATGCACCCTTATTCTTTTTCATGAGTGTAATCATGAAAGATCCTATTCCTTTAACAACGACCCACAATAACACTCACACAGGTGGCGTTCTCCAAGGATGCACTGCTAGCATCCTACCCAAAGGCTTGAACCCATTTAGATCCTACACTCTTCCTGATCTTGCAGCTTAAATGGCACTCAGGCTTCCGGGGATAAGACACTCATGCATAAGCATTGAAATAAGAGTACCAGCCAGTTCTCTAGACTACTTGTCATTATCACATTTAACCTACTTTATGGGATCTCCACTCATATAGGTTGGGTTGTTAGTATAGAAGAACTCCCAATGGGTCTCAGTTACATCCCAAGCTTAGACTTTAGGAGTAAAGATATATCAAGTCTCTTACTCAACAGATCTGCTGTGTTGCCTTTATATCTAACAAAATATACAACCAACACTCCTCGAGATACTAAATCCCTTAACGTCTTTAGTCCGATTTGCATGTGTCTCCTTATTTTCTGATTGAACTTTGAACTCGTGATCTTAGCAATTGTGGTCATGTTGTCACAATGTACCGAGATCATAGTAACTGGATGACCTACCGTGGGAATTTCAGAAAGAATTTTCCTTAGCCATTCAGCCTCAATTCCAATGGTGTCCAAAGCATACAACTCGGCCTCAAAGGTAGATCGAGCTAGAATGGCCAGCTTCATAGACCTCCATGAGACTATACCGTCTCCAAGGGTAAAAACATATCCTGTAACACAATTACTCCCAGACTCCTATATTTTCCTTATTTAGCTTGCATCACTATATTCTTCTTGTACAGATGGATGTCTACTTGATGAATCTCCATTTTATCACCTTTATTCTATCATTTTGACCTTAAAAACCCTAGCTAATGCATACAAATAGTATTAGTTTGTGTAAAATAGCATTCATCACTTATTGCATTCATTGTGCAAATAACATTGTCTTTAATATCAAAATTATAGAATAAAGAGAAGAAAAGGAAAAAGAATAAAATATTGAAGATATTTTATGACCATAAACCCTGAGACCAAGTAAAGAATTGAGTTGGTCGACAAGGAATAAAGTAGGGGGAGATGATGGCCAAAAATACAATAAAACCCAAATTCTTTTATTCGTTTATTTAATCATTTTTACTCCTATTTCATTCTTTATTAATTATTCATCAAATAAAGAAACTCTGAACATAAAAGTTACAGATAATAATGTAAATAAAAATACAAAATTGAGTTTGTACATAAATAATACATAATGTGCATTTTATACACAGAATAAAAAGCCATAAACCAAACTTCACAGACCCATATCTTTCAAATAAAAACTCAAAACATATCAAAATCATCTATAATTGTATATAACTTTTCACAAGATATTTAATGGTGGTGGTTTTATATTTTTTGGAGTGACTGTGTGAAAGTTAGGTTTTTGACCCTTATTATACATTCTATTAATTAAAATATTCATTTTATTCATCCCTTATTATTTTTACAAATTCATATAATATGTGCATGCTAAAACTAGAATAAAACCAAAAAGAAAATGAAAAACAAAATAAGTCTGTGTAATCCTATAGGCAAAATACCTATGACTATACCTATATATAAATAAAAAGGGAAACTTATTCTTTAATTATTTATATTTTTTTATAATAATATCAATATTGTCTATATTATATTAAAAATACAAAATCAAAATAAAAGCTAATGAAATACATTAAATAAAAAATGTATAAAACATATATAAAATACCTATAAATATACCTATAAGATCTACATATCTATTTATTTAATTGTGCAAATAATATCATAAAAATAAAATAAAAATATATTTATACTCACCGAAATAAGTTATAAATATATAAAATAAAAAAATAAAAAAATAAAAGAAAATATATGAAATAAAAATGAAAATGTATAAAATATAGGCAAATATACCTATAAATACACTATTAAAAATTAACTACTAATAAAATATATAAAAATAAATAAAAATCATAATAAAATACTACATAAAATAATAAACATTTTTTATTTTATACACACAAATTAATAAAATCATTTACTATTTTTAAATATTTATTTTTCGATAAAATTGGGTTTTTGTCCTGTAGTGACCTGACGTGGACCAATCACGTCAAGTCGCTAGTTGACTCCTAGTCAACTCACCCCCCGCCTTCTGATTCGACGTGCACCTGTCCAATTCTGCATTCTCTTGTCGATTTCTTGCTCGAATGGCTGATCAATCGACCTCGTGTCCTTCAGAGAAAATCATAATGGATCATCCATGATTCACGTCAGTTCATTGTATAATATGTACATCACACTGATTCGTCGATCTAGGCCGGTCAATAAGGGTGCGTCACAATGTTTATAAATAAGGGCCTCCGCCTCCTCTTCAAAATTTGGTCACCATTAAAGCCTTGCGAGCCGTGGTTCAGCACCTTGGATTGTTCCTCGTGATAGGGGGCTCAATTGTCATGCTTGGCCGAGCTCCAGGAGCGAGGGGGTGCACCCATGCCCGTCGTCGGCGGCGGCCCTGCTCCCTGGTCAGCCAGGTATAAGAGCTGCATCTTTTTCATTTACATTGCTTAATTTTGATCTTAGTTTCTATTTCCAATAGTTAGTTTAGCTCCTAGATAATTATATTTGCGTAATTTAATCTGCCCGTACTTCGCCGGAGTTGAGCTCCTCCGTGTGTCATCAACACTCCTCCGTCGTATCCTCTGTGCCCACTTCATTCCTGATCACCCTACGATCACCCCGCGCATCCCGCTCCCTCCAGATCCATCGTGGATCTGGATATCCAGGTGCTCCACTCTGCCGTTCGTCGGAGCATCTTCGCCTGCCTCACTCTGCTCCACTCCACCATCAATAAGGCTCCCGGAACCCCCATTTTCTTGCACATAAAGCTTCTGCAGGTCCGGAGCACCAAAGGACTCCAAACGGAGTCGATTTTTGAAGGCTCGAGGTACCTGGAGGTGCTGCGCTTCCTTGACCTCGTGGAGGAGCTCCAGCCAACGCCGGGGCATTCTGTCACCTCCAATAGTTAGAGCACCTCGCCAGGAAGCCGCTCGGCCATCTCGGAGCTCAAATGGATGTCGGAGGAGGGAGATTTGGCCAGAGGAACCTCGCCCAGGCAAGTGTTCTTCCCTGTTCTTGGAACGAGCTTCCTCGTCGTCAGATCAGATGGAGACGCCGGATCCCCAGGTACCGTTGGATCACGCAAGCTTCAGTCGTCGGATCGCTCACGACGATCTAATCTTCACCGTCGAACCGCGAAGGGGTACCATCCGTCGGATGTACGACACGTGGCAAGTGAAGATCATCCAGCTGTCCGCTCGTGCATATATGGGATAAATTGCACATCTAACCCCAATATTTTTGTATTTATTATTTAATCTTGTAAACAAAATGTAGCCTATAAAATAAAGTGGAAATTTTGTATAAAGGGCCCCGAACTTTTTGAAATTACACTTAGGTCCATTCCACGTCACCTCACGTCCCATAAGAGGTGGCAAAATTGCATGTAAGCCTCTTTTAGTTCTGTATTTATTGTTTAGTCCAAAAAATTGAAAAGCATGTTGTATATTTTTGTAAATTTTTTTGCGAGACCCCTGAACTTTTTCATAATTACATTTTGGTCCCTCCAAGTGTGCGTCACGTGTAGTCCCACATGATGGGTAAATTGCATGAGCACCAAGGTGGGTTTTGTAATTGTAAATTAGTCTTGAAAAAAATGTTGTATACTTCTGGTGTTTTTGCAATAAGATCCATGCACTTTATTTTAATTGCAAAAATGCCCCGACTAGGACCTATATTTTTGTAAGTTTTCTCTATTTATTAAAAATAGCTAATGTGCTCCTAAAAATCCAAAAAATAGGATTAGATGCTTCATGTCATACTAATTCACGGCCATATTTTTAATTGGCATTTTTTTCATTTTATCTATTTATTAAAATTCAAAAGGAGCCTAAATAACCACTATTTAAATTATAAAATACGAAAAAATATAAAAATGTTTGAAAAATTATAAAAAAATTATATATTGTATATTTTAGTATCTATTGAGTCCTGAAAATAAAAACCTCAAAAAGTAGTAAAAGAAAACTATAAAAATTAGAAAGCTCCAAAATCCAACAGAAAAAATATAAAAATTCTACGAAAATACCAAAAATATGTTTTTCTATTTATAATTATCTATAATATTATTATTTCTCTATTAAAATTAATTTAGGTAATTTTGGGACTTATTTATTATTTTTAAAACTCAAATCAATTTCAGGTATTTTTTAACCCCATATTTAGGATATTTTTGGCTTTAAAATACATAAAAATTAGCAAAAACTCCAGAAAAATAACAAAAAAATAGAAAAATATAAAATTGCAATATATATTATCTACTATATTTCGACTTTTTTGACATTTTTTTATCTATATAGTGTATATATATACCTTATATTATATTTACACATATACATATATATTATATTTAAATCAAAAAGAAATATAAAAAGATAAAAATATAAAAAGGAAATACAAAATCAGAAAAGTAAAAAGAAAAAAAATTAAAATTAAAAACCCACAAAAAGATCTATATGAATGAATGGCTTGATTGTGCATAGATAACCATAGGCTACCATTTTTGCTCTCTATGGTTCGACCTCTACATGCTTGCCTGCTATGCATTTCATGGTAGAGATAATAAATTTTAACCTCACTTGTGCTCTTCATTGCCTTAATATTATATTGTCGGTTAATTGCTGAATAACTGAGGATTTCATCTGAGGTCAAATCTGCGACTGTCTGTCCGCCTTGTGGATTGACACGACTTCAGATCGATTTTTCCCAGTTATCACTACCATAATGCAAACTCAAGGAAGTAGTTCCCTTTAAGTACTTCAGTACTCGATCCAGAGCCTCCCAGTGAGTACGGTTAGGACAACTAGTGTATCTACTCAGCTTTGCAACTGAGAATGAAATATCATGTCTCGTGTAATTTGCAAGATATGTTAAGCTTCCAATGACTTGTGAATACCTCAACTAAGCTACATGTACTCCACTCTTATTCTTAAGCAGTATTTTAGATGAATCAAAAGGAGTGCTTACAGCTTTCCAATCTTGATATTCGAATTTCTCAAGTTACCTTCTCAATGTAATGAGACTGAGAAACTATAATCCCATCAACTGACCAAGACAATTTGAGACCCAATATCACATCAGCAACACCCGTGTCCTTCATTTAGTCTCATTAATAATTCTCACATCTGATCCAAATAATAGTATATCATGAACATACATGCATAAGACAATACATTCATTACCTTTCACCTTGGAATAGATACACTTATCGGATTCATTAACCATAAAGCTACATAAAAAAATAGTTTTGTCAAAATGTTCATGCCACTGCTTTAGTGCTTATTTCAATCCATAAAGGGATTTAACAAGCTTGTAAACCTTTCCCTTATTCACATGAGTCACAAGCCCATCAGGTTGACCCATGTAGATCTCCTCCTCAAGATCACCATGCAAGAAGGCAGTCTTCACATCCATCTAATGGATAGCGAGATTATATATAGATGCCAATGCGATAAGCATCCGGATTGTGGTCATATTAGTCACAAGGGAATAGGTATCAAAGTAATCGATACCTTCCTTTTTCCTAAAGCCTTAGCAACCAATCTGACATTGTACTTTTCAGTGGATTCATCAGGTCTAAGCTTTCTCTTAAACATCCACTTATACCCAACGGTAGAGCACCCTTTGGGTAAATCAACTAATTCCCAAGTTCCATTAGCCATAATGGAATCCATCTCAGATTTGATGGCTTCCTTCCATTGTTTTGCTTCAGATGAAGCCATGACTTCCTTGTAACTTGGTGGATCACCCACGATCTGGTAGACAACAAAGTCATTACTTAGATCCTTAGCTATCTGTGGTCATATCTTCTCCTTTGCTCAATTTCGTCTGAAATTTCATTGGGTTCAGGTTGAGTATCAATTCCCATAATCATTATCCTTTCCACTTGATCTAGAATAGATCATGATGCAGAGGCAACATCGTTGGTCAGATTCCGAGGAATCCCAACCTTCATAGGGAAGACATCCTCAAAGAAAGTAGCGTCACGGAGTGTTGACATCTATGCCTAGTATATCGGATCGAATTACGAAGAATCTATATGAATAGCTATTTTCTAGGTAACCTAAGAAGACCGCATCAATAGTTTTAGGAACTGACTTCTTTCTCTTGTGTTTTGGGACTAAAATCTTAGCAAGACAACCCCACACTTTGAGATAATTTAAGCTTGGTTTCCTATTTCTTCAAAGTTCAAAAGGACACTTTTCCATATGTCTTGAACGGACCCTATTCAGAATATGAAAAGCGAAATTCAAGGCCTCTCCCCACATATATGTTGGAAGTCTAGAACTCTGTAGGAGAGCATTGATCATGTCAGTTAAGGTCCTATTTTTCCATTTTGCTATCCCATTTGATTGTGGTGAATATATATCAGTAACTTCATGAACTATGCCAAATAGCTTGCATTGTTCATCAAACAAGTTAGAAGTATATTTATCCCCTTTATCTGACCTAAGGTGTTTAAGCACTTTTCCCGTTTGTGTCTCAACCTCATTCTTAAAGATAATAAGTTTCTTTAAAGCTTCATCCTTGGTTTTCATTAGATACACATAGCAGTATCTGCTACCGTCATCTATAAATGTGATAAAGTATTTCTTACGGTCTCTGGTCAATACACCATTAAACTCACAGATATTTGTGTGCATTAGATCTAAGATCTCACTATTTATTGAGACAGGCTGAAAAGACTTCCTAGGTGGATTAGCTTGCACACAAGTCTCACATTTTTGAGTTTTATCAACAATATTTTAGGGATCAACTCTGAATTCATCATTCTTTTTATTGAATTTAAGTTCACATGTCCCAATATACCATACCACAGATCACAAGATCCTTAATTATTAATAATATGAGACACTGAATTAGAACATTCAAAATTCAAAACATTTACCAAATCAATGTTTACTTAATCACACCTAATTCTAAATAACAAATCAGAGTGCCAAATAGCCATTTCCATAAAAAATGCCATGTCTCAAGACAACAACTTTATTACATTTAATATTTAACTCAAAATCATTTCTAACTAAAACAGGGCAAGATAGAACATTTTTCTTCACGTCGAGAACATGCAACACCTTGTGCAAAGTCCAGACATGTCCAGAAGAGAACCTCAAGTTGACTTGTCCCGACCCTAGCACCCTTGTCGTAGAATTGTTCCCCATCTTCATAGTCCCACCATTGCAGGTCTGATAAGAAGAAAACAAGTTCTGTCAGAACATATATGTATAGTGGCTCCCGTATCCATGTGCCACTCATTAGGATCATGGATATGGTGTAGTTCAGATTTTATGGAGACATACCCTTCACTAGACTTTAGTCCCGCAATAATCATATTCACTTGTGGACTCCCATATCAGCCTTAGGTTGAGCATTTAAGGACGGATAGTCCTTCTTTCAATGACCAACTTGATTACAGTGCCAACATGATTTATTCTTTGCCTTTTTCTGGATCTTGCCCTTTGATTTCATTTTATTGCTGTTATTGTCCTTTCCCTTTTTTTATCTTTGCCCTTCGAGGTCATGAAATTAACCTTAGCCTGAACATCAACCGGATTCACATGTTTTTGCTTTCGGTGGTCCTCTTCTATGGCGATTGCCATCATCAAGTCATCCATAGAAATCTTCCCCTTCATATATTTTACGGTCATACCGAAGTCTTCCCATGACTTGGGGAATTTTTCTATGATGTACACGACCTGAAACTTCTCTCGAAGTTTCATCTCATTATCTTCTAGGCCATGGAGCAGGAGTAAAAACTTATGTGCATGTTTATAAACCGACTTCCCTTCGACCATGGATAATTTTAAAAACTTAGCGACAGAGTATTTCTCAATACTGAGATCCTCGGTGTTATACTTCAAGTCCAGTTCTTCCCATAGACCCTTCACAGTCTTCATGGATGAATAGTATACGTCAAACAACGTGTTAGACAAAGCCAATAAGATGCAGCCATGACATATACGGTCACGTTCCTTCCACGTATATTGTGCCTTCTGTCTATTGGGGGAGGCATTTTCCTTTTCCACCGAAGGGCATTCGTTTTCACATATTGAGATTAACCCTATGGTGATTAACTAGATTTTCATGCGTTGTTGCCAACGCTTGAAATTTTGACCACAGAAATTTTCAGGCATCTCGACCATATCCACCCTCGATTTAAACAAGGTTTCTGACATGATTCTAAATCTGATTCTGGTTGTTCTCTCTAAGATTGTTGATAGAAGGATCAACATGTCATACATTAAAAGGTAATTATCCAGATTAACAAGAATCAAATTGACATCTTGATATATTAGAAAATAAATAATCAACTGTAACAAACTCAAAATCCAATTACAGTATGCACACAGGAATCAATTGAGCAACATATAAATCATTTTAGGACGAGATCTAGGAAAGACAATGAAATAAATAAATTACGGCAAACAAAACAATAAATAAATTAGACAAGAGATCACTGGAGCGTCCATGAAATAGATTGTCCTTAGAGAGGATATCACCCCCACAATACCGGTGTGAACGATACTGACAATCCGCTCCCAGGATACAACGACACGCGATCAACGTCCATACACGCCGACGAGATCGTCCTCAAGAGTACCTCAGAGAACTTGCAATCAAGAGAATGAAGAAGACAACTATTGCGGTAGAGAAACATAGAGAAATGACAGCTGGAATGTTTTGTTGCGAGTGAATAAAATAGTGTTTGGGGGGGGGAGGTTATAAGTATCCCTAGCGCATGGCTTTTCATCTTCCAAAAATGCCCTCCTACATGCGCCACTTTGGATTCTAAAACGACGACTAGAAAAGAGTCATTGGAGTCGAGTCGAATTTCCTTAATGCAGTCAAATCACAATTAATCAGTGGAATTAATTTATGCAACCCGTTAATAAACCTACAACAAAAGTATCGAGTTCCGAGATCCAAATTGACTCTCCCGAGCAATATCCGGAGCTGGAACGGAGCGGAGTGCGCATGCGCATGAGTGTATTCCTCCATTCCTACTTTCTACTATTGCTACGAGATCTTGGGTTATGAACTCATATATAACTCCACAATATTTTAGGAATTATTAGATGTGGTATTAAAAATCCATCCAAAACTCACCTTGTTTCAATTTTGAGAATTCTCAACTTTCCTCCAACACAACTGGTTTCCATTTGAAATCAATTTCTTATCTTAAGTAATTACATAGGTTTTACTAAATTAAAACCTAATTACATAGGCATTAAATACAACAGATGGAAGGGATGTTGCTGCTACGGCTTGTCTCGATAGAGCAAATGACGATGATTCGTGGACTTGTAGAAGATAAAGCCCTTGACCTCTTTCCCTCTTCATGAAGTAGGACTGTAGATGTTGTGTTGATCCTAAAGCTCCTTATGGTAATAACGACAGATGAACAACAAATTGTGAGCCGCTCGAGCTATGTTGCTCGGTGGTGGTGATGATGAGAGACAATATATGGGGGCTCCTTCGTTTAGGGAGGATCAGAGCTAAGGTGTGGGAGATTTTGGAGGAGGAGAAAAGAATATGAAAAAGAGAGAATAAATGAAGATGTGGTAGTTGCGTGCACGGAGAACTCGAAGGTGGATATGGCTCTATAAGTGGGGTGACTGAAACATGAGCTAATGCTCCGACCATGCTTTGGTCGGAGTTGACAGGGATGCGAGGTAGAATTAGATATGAGAGGTGTAGAAGCTGAGTGTGCTAAGGGGGTACGCCATAGGTCGCTGGAGCTCGTGGAACTCTACTGATATTGGCCTCGAACAACGTACTGAAGATGTCGTGAAGTTGGAGCAGCTTCCTGCAAAGGGACTGTGATATGAAATGATGCTCACGGTTCTTTCCTGGACACTGGGGGATCATCACTCGATGGGGGTGGCTCTCGCTGTCACAGGACACCTCCTCTCTAGAGCCTTCTCTCAAGGTCACGTAATGGCAGATATCCTTGCTCGACCGTGGAGATGATGGTTTTGAAGTTGAGTAGTCAGGGTTTACGAAGGTTGTGGAGGAGATGGGGGAAATCGTGGCTTGCACAAGGATTCATGACTCGATTGAGAGGCTGAGGAGTGGAGGGTTGGCGGTGGGCGGAGCGTAGATGGCGAAGGAGTTGGGGCGGAGGAAGACAGAGTCATGGCCGTTCGATCGACCAAGATGGAACTGTCACGTGAATAACTCGTGGAGAATAAAAGAAAACAATAAATAAAAAGAAAAGGAAAATAAAGGAATTAAAAAAAGAATAAGCACCATTAGATGAAGCGAGATTCATCCAACGACTTTAAGAAAAGGTAACTGGGGGCTTAACTGAAGGGGTACGTGGCAGCTCTAGGAGCGACCACTTATCGCCTCCATAAAATTCAGAAAATAAAATAGAAAAAGGTTTCAAATAAAAAAGTGCTCTTCATGAAAGTTGTTCTCTCGATGAGATCTACAACTTTTATGAAGGGACCAAAATCAGATAATGTCGTTTGTACAAAACGAAAATTGTGGTGGTATTCTATGTATAAAATACCAAATTTTTACATTTAAAATTTTTACGATTTTAAAAAAGAAAAATTCAAAATAAAAAACAATATAAATATGTACATATTAATCTATTTTTAGGATTTTTATTAATTGAGAAAAAATAAAACAAGAGAGACTTACATACAGACTTTATATATAGACTCAAACCATTTTTTCTTTGATTTTTAGCTATTTTGGATTTAGGATTTTTGCACATTTTAGTATAACATAAATTAAAGAAAATAAATGAAAAAGAAAAGAATTAAAAAGAGTTAATTTTATACAGAAAATGATAAGTCAAAGTTAGTAAATATGTACAACACACACACACAATGTGGACCCAAAACTCAGTTTCACATATGAACTCTGATTCTTTTTAATTCGGTTTTGATTTGTAGATGATTGTCGGTACATTAACTCAAAAGTATGTATGGGTTCATAGGAGACTGTATGTGGGTTGTCTTTATGACTTTTTGATCTCAAACTAAGGTTCGGTTTTATTTGACATATATATATAGCTAGTATTTTTCTGGTAGTTTTTCTTTATTGATGTTAGTGATATGTACATAACGGAATTGATTTTATTTGATTTGGAGTTAATGTGAATTAACTAAAAATAGGTAAGATAAGGTATATATATATATGTGAACTTGTACACAAATAAGATATGACTTTTATTAAGAATTTTATATACAACAATTAACCCAAATTATATATAACATATCAATTATTTATTTATGTATTTTACGCAGTTTATTGATTGAATTGTCTTGGAAAATGACCTAAAATTAATGAATAAAGTAGATGAATCATAGATTCATCAGCCATCTATCTACTGGTATGCTAAAAGTACACATCGAGACATATAGATCTATATTTATCTCTGATCAAAGATAATGTGCCCTCTTATGACAATATACAACACGAGTCTTGGCATTTCCATCTTGTCAAGTTAACTCTTTAATTTTCTCATCCAACACGCATGATCTTTATTTTTATGTAGAGGATCTACATCAAGAGTGTAAGTTGGATATGGGCCTTTAGACAAAGTTTCCATCTATTAGATCATATATGAGCCTTTACATATATGGAATGATATAATCGCAATAACATTTATTGTATAATGGCACATCATGGACTTATATGTCTAACAATAGGCATGTATTTGCTAGAGATAATTCTTGGTATTGTATAAAAATTTACACCGAAACAGGAGGCAAGCAGGCAACAAGCTGCACCGCTAGTCCTTTTTGAATTGCTAAGCCAATTGTCCTAAACACTACATCCATAAACCTAGGACTCATCGCATTACTGTTCATCACTTTTTGATTCCTCTTTAAAAGCTCAACAACTTCCGGTGCTAAGAAACCAAAAGTATCAAAATCAAAAGGGATGAAGGCATGTTGATTCTCCGTGCATGCTTTCTCGTACGTCACCACTTTTGCTGAAGAAGCTTTAAGGGCAGCATGCCCTGCTGTGCAGGTCCCGCTCTTCAACCCCACCAACGGTGAAGCTCCTGTCAAATCTACACAAGCATATTTCCCTCCGGTCCACACAAAAATCAAAATTCTAGCACTACAAAAGATTCTAGCAGTTTAAGTAAAGGCTAGTTCTAGTTGTTCAGGTTGAGCAGACAGAGAATCTACTTCAGATTCATAACAAGGAGGAGCTTCAACGACACCAGATATTTTCCATTTCTTTGACTGAATAATAATCCAAAATGCTCACTTGGAAAATGTTGACATCAAAATAACACGTACACAACATGCTTGATGAGTAGATGTGTCATGAAAATAGGAAAAAGGAAGATGAGGGAGGTGATCAGAGGTGGAGGGGGTTTTGAAGAGAAAGATGGAGAAGTGGAGTGAATTGGGATGAGGTCACATCGGAGTGGATGAACAAAGAGGGGCATAACAGAGAGAACAAATGGGATGAGGAAACATGGGAAGATAAAAAGACAAAGAATGAGAACAAGAAAAGCAGAGATGGAAAGGGATATCTATGAAAAAGAACAGTTGATGGAGTTCTTATATTGGGTGTAGATGCTCGTAGAAAAACTTGAAGAACTTGCCTCGATTCTTTGTCAAAAAGGGAGGGCTTCAGAAGCAATGGAGCGCTACTATGGTGGATAAAAATCCATAGGTTGGTGCCAAGTTTCCTCATGTCTAGCCATCACTCGACCACACAAGAAGGTGGTTGCCACCCTCCTACGGATTCTAAGAGCTGGGGATTGTTACTCCAATAATGACAGATGAGGGGGATCCAGTTCGACGTTGTGAAGATTTTATACTGGGAGTAGTTAGGGATGCAATGATAAAGGGACAAGGCTTGATGACCAAGAGGAGAAGAGAATGGTTTGGAGTGAGGAGAGTCGACCAAGTTGGATGAACCTAAGTTGGGTTATGTAGAAACTTAATTTGACATTGAATCGGGGTTTCACCTCATGTCCCTAAACCCTCAGAAGATAAACAGTGTCACAAGGACATCATCGGGCAAATGCCAAGTAGGCGCAAGACTTGAGATGGAGATCCTTGACTGAGGGTCAATAATCGGGGATAAGTTAGCTAAAGAAGAAAGGGCGTGGCATGCCAAGTGGAAGTTTGACCTGAGAAAGATTGATTAACTGCAAGACATATAATAATTAAGGGAAAGAAAAACAAAATAAAATCCAAAATAAATAGATGAAAAGTTTAATTAAGAAGATACTTCATGGAAGTTGTAAATATCAATGAAATCTACAAGTTTCATGAAGATGAAAATTGCAAAATAAGCTATATAGAAATAGTTAGTTACTTGTATATGTATTTATTAAACATAAAAACACGGTTTTTGAACTTTTATATATTTGTTTGTTCATTAATAATATACATATGCTATATTAAAATTATACAATATATTGTTCAGTATACTTTGTTTGGATTTTTAAAGGTTGATGTTAGTTACTTGATAAAACAAAAGAGGTGATATATATATAGGTAACTTGGACCAACACACACACAGAGGACGGGGAGGCTGCTCCATAGAGCAGCTAAGTTGGTTGCTCCACGGAGCATTTTCCCCCACATATTTTTTATTTTTTTATGAAATTTTATCATGTATATTCATCTATATATCCCTCCTAGATGTCATTCTAATTTCATCAGAAACAGGGACTCCTATACCCTCCATCCAAAACATGTCGATTACATCAAATTTAAGACCATTAAAATTACATGTTCTAGATGAAGGGCATAGGAGTCTATGTTTCACATATAGGAGGGATATATAGATGAATATACATGGCAGAATTTTCCCCTAAAAATAGGGAGAAATCACTCGTGGAGCAGCCAGCTTAGATGCTCCATGGAGCAACTTCCCTTTCCTCATATATATATATATATATATATATATATATATATATATATATATATATAGAGAGAGAGAGAGAGAGAGAGAGAGGGGGGGGGGGAGGAAAGGGATCCTACTCCATGGAGTAGGTAACTTACCTACTCAATTCTCATTTTTTGCTTTTTTTAAAAAAGTGATTTCATGGATTTTCATAAATATATCCCTCTAATATGTCATTCAAATTTCATCAGAAATAGATACTCATATGCCCTCCATTCAGAACAAGTTGATTACAACAAATCTAAGACCATTAAAATTACCTGTTCTGGATGGAGGGAATAGAAGCCTCTATTTCTGACGAAATTTGAATGACATATTAGAGGGATATAGTTATGAAAATTCATGGAAGAATTTTTCACAAAAATAAAAAAAGTGGCAAAAAATGAGAATGGAGTAGGTAAGTTGCTTACTCTATAGAGTAGGATCCCTTTCCTCAAATATATATATATATATATATATATAGGGATATTTACACCCATAACCCTGAGTAATATGGTAATTACCCCAGGAACCCTCGATAAACATGAATTACATCCAGAACCCTGAATAATCGCTCCGTTTTACACGCACAACCTTCCGTTAGTTTAGTCCATTAACTCAACCAGATGGTTGAGTTAATCTAACCAACCAGTTATCTAACGACTGACATTAATCAAGAAAAGAAAGAAAGAAGAGGAGGGAGTGAGTTCGAGCTTGCAACAGGGAGGACACGCACGGGGAGGCCTGGGGCTTGCCGGGGGGCTGTAGCTTGCAGGCGAGCGGGGCTGCGGGGGTGGTTGGTGTCTGGAGCTTGCGGTACGCGGGGGCTGCATCTTTTGTCGGGTGCGCGCATGGGGGGTGGGCGTCTGGAGCTTGCGGGTGTGGGGGTCAGCTGCAGCTTGTCGGCCGCACGTGCTTGGAGTGGGGGGTCTGGAGATTGCGGGCGCGGAGGTTTGTTGCAGCTTGCGGGCGTGCGGGGGGCTGATCTGGAGCTTGAAGTCGGAGATGGGGGGAGGGCTCCCAGGGCTGGTGTGGTTGCAGCTTGTCAGGTTCGAGTGGTGTGGGGGGTGTCTCGATCTTGTGGGGGCGAGGTCTAGAGCTTGCGGGTGTGGAGGCTAGCTGCAGCTTGTCAACCGCGCACGCTTGGGGTGGGGGGTCTGGAGATTGCGGGCACGGGGGGCGGTTGCAGCTTGCTGGCGTGCGAGGGGTTGGTCTGGAGCTTGAAGACGGAAACAGGGGGAGGGCTCCCAGGGCTGGTGTGGTTGCAGCTTAATTTCCGACCGATGATTTTTTTGGATTAGGTGCTCACTGCAAATCTCGTCTAAATAGAAATCTCCATGCGATGTCCATTTCTTTGTTAAAGTATCCTATAGGTGCTTGCATTCTTCCAACGAAGCCTCAAAGTAGCTGGAAACCTCCTGTTTAGGAAACGATGCTTTGGCTTTCCAGGAGTTCGGATGCTATAGGTGCTTGCAGGAGAATGATTAGGCAACGAAAATCTATTCTGCTTTGCTCAATTCTCAGATGTGAAATTCGTCTCTCCGGCCGATGGTTTGCTTACATCTCTGGTGATGATTAATCTATGACGCAGGTGCTTTGCGGTTGCTGTTCGGCTTCTCGCATCGATATTTCGGTCAAATTAAATGCTGTGGTTCAGGTCTACACGACTCGATCCATAGGGGGTACGTGCACATGCTTCCTTTTTCTCAGATGATGAATCAATTGAAAATTTCTTTAGACTTCAGGGAGTGTTGACTCGACGTTGCCGTGATGCTTGCACCTACGTATTGTTCTCATCGACTCGAAGCAGTGCGCCTTGGTCCAAAATCACCGTAGAAGAGTGAGCGGGATTCCGGGAAGTGGAAGAAGGAATCAAAGCTCCGACCACCGTGCGGGGGCGGGGTCTGGAGCTTGCGGGGGCCCGATTGGAATGGGGGCAGGGGAGGCATCGTCCGGGGCTGCGGAGGGGGTGGGAGGAGTCACGCGGGGGAGGGGGGGCTGCTGGCGGAGGCGCGCGGGGGAGGGGGGGTTGCAGGCGGAGGCACGAGGGGGCGGGGGCACCTGGGATGGTGGTTGCTACTTGGAGGTCGAAGGGGAGAGGAGGAGGTTGTCGGAGGAGCTTGCTGCTTGGAGGAGGAGGTGGGTGTTGCTTGGAGGAGGAAGAGGATAAGGTGGAGGAGGAAGGTGATAAATGAACTTTTTTGTAAATAATAGAAACTTAAAGGGTATAAATATAAAATACATAACGGATACCGTCAATAGTTAACGGTAAAATGGATGGAAGTTGACTCAGGGTTATGTAATGTAAGGGTTAAACATTATCCGGGGTTGTGGGTGTAATTCGTGCTTGCGCAGGGTTCCTGGGGTAATTACGAGATTACTCAGGGTTATGGGTGTAAATATCCCATATATATATATATAATATTTTTGTTGTTTTATATTTTTTAATTTTTATGTTTTTAATTTTTAATAGTTACTTAGTTTAACTACCATATTTACAAAAAGTAACAAAAGAATACTAACAAAATAAGAAGATATATGCATAAAATCATAATATGTTATATGTGCATAGGATACAACATGCATAATACCTCCAAAATCCAAGTTTCACATACAAACTCTGATTCCATTCAAAGTGGTCTTGATTTTAAGGTATTGAGTGTACATTAATTTAAAGAATACTAGAGTTCCGTAGGTGGCTATATGATCAAGGAATCCAGGTTTTAGTTCTGATATTTTCAAAACTATGATTTTCATTTATTTGGCACATATATGTCAGTCTCTTATACATGCCGGTTTCTTTACATATTTTTTCAATGACTAAGGCTAGTTTAACCTACGAAATAGAATTGTTTTCACTTAAATTGGAGTTGATGTGAATTTATTTGGAATTAGTAAAGTTTATGATCTTATACATGGGTGATTATGTGTAAGGCGAGACTAATTTGAGATTTTCTTTATGTTTTTCTTCATTTATTTTGTTGATGCGGTTAGTTTTCTCAAGTCTCTAGGCCATTTATTTCTTATTTATTTGTCACTATATACAAGCACATCCTTCATGTTTCTTTGATTTTTTTGATGTGGTCTTTTTATGGGATTTTTGTGCTAAAAAGCATTGTTATTCATGCAAATATATTTATGAGGAGATGATATAGGTTTAATTTACATGCATTTGTTACAGACTTTACCTATTGATAAATCTATTGAATAAATGAATCCATGATTCATCAATGACTGAAATACAAAAATTTAATATTATTGTTTTCCATTATGTAATTCTTCCTGTTAAAGATTAAAATTTTAATAAAATGGAAAATTACTGATAAAATATTTATGAAACTTGATTTATTTTCAAGTACAAATCTTTATAAAATAGCCAATATATCTAGTAACAACTAAAATCAAAGTTAGAAAAGGGGAATTTGTCTTCTCATATGGTGGTGCCCTAAGGGGGCGACAAACAATGGTGGAGTTGCCTTTGGTGAAGAGGGTGGTGGAGACCACATACATAGCTGGTTGTAGGAGGTGGTGGGTTGGTGGTCGATGCTTGCGATGGGTCAAGATGGGAGTTTCGAGCAATGACTTAGACGATGGGGAGAGGTGACGAGATGAGAGCTTTGGGCAATGACTTGGCTGAGGCGATGGAGAGATGGTGGTCAAAGAGTCAACAACCGTGGAACTCCACCAAGGCTTGATGGTATGTAGCACGTGACTTCAAGCATCCTGCCCAAGGTTAAAGGAGCCTCTGTCTATAAAATAAGAAACAAGTTGATCAATTCAAAAAAGTCTAATGTGAATAAATTAAAGATGGGTATTTGAACTTGTGGCCCATAAAAATTAAAGAAAAATGGAAATATATCCCAACTCGTATGCCTTCACTATAACATGACCTTTTAGCCTAATAGAATTACACTATTTTAGCTCAAATACTCAGTAATGTTATATAAGTAAGTAAGTACGCATTACATGAACTTTGGGTTAAATTAATTAAGATCTAATTAATAATATTTTATAATATATATATATATATATGAATTACATGGATAATGTGTATAAATATATGTTTTTAAATAGTAATATATATTTTAGCTAGAGATATTTATATATTGAAATCTTAGCAATATATTTATAGTATTAGGCTTTATGCCATCAACGATAGGAATGCATATATGTGAAACAAGAGTTTTGATGGTAATTGAATGTTTCTTTGCTTATTTTCAATGATTTGTAGCATGTCTTCCTAAAATAGATATATGGATAGGTAAATATACATGCTTAAAAGACATGTAATATGCCATATGTAGATAGATATGTCATAGAGTGAGCGTAATCGTGTAATGTAAGTCTTCACAAGTGATCAAGCTGATCCTCAATTATGAGAAAGTTTTACATTCTTATGCATGCTAGTTTTAATGCGTGGAAAATGGATGAGATAAATTATGCAAAAAAATGAGTTGAAATTGAATGGAGAATGCATTCGAATTCATATGATTTAAGGAAATTAGCACCATAAATCATGGATTCATCAACTGATTGGATTGATGTTCTGAGTCAAGAAATATTTTATATATATCTACAAAAATAACTTTTAAATTAGTTACTAAGTACTGATAACTATACAATATTACAATGTTATATCCCAATGGATTGTAAGCTATTTTACTGACGAGACTAATAAAATATAACAGTAAAAAGTAAACTACTTAAAATATCAAACAATATTATAATTAGGGAAAAATGGGGCTGCCCCCTAGGGAAAACCAACATGGATGCCCCCACCCTATATTTCGCACATTTTTTTTATTTTTTTAGAAAAATAACGTCATGTATATTCATCCCTATATCCCTCCTATATGCCATTCGAATTTCGTCAGAAACAGAGACTCCTACGGCCTCTATCCAGACGCCATTTTTTTAACGCTCGCAGGATTTTTTAAATCGACCCTATCTGGATGGAGGCCGTAGGAGTCTCTGTTTCTGACGAAATTTGAATGGCATATAGGAGGGATATATGGATGAATATACATGGCGGACAACCCCATCAACCCCTTATAATTAATAACTGAATTCAATTACTTCAAATTCTTGATGAGATAATGAATAAGGGTACAAATTGCAAGTTCAACATTTTTTTATCAGTCTTCAACCTAAACAATGCTCATGTTTTTAACAAGTTTTAGTAGCATCAACTAGAAATGCGTAAGACTAATATGACACCAAGATTAATCATTCAACAAACAAATGGAAAAGGTATTGTGACGTCTAATATATTTAGTTTCAATATCAACAAAACTATCATAAATAAGTATAATAGAATAATCAAGCAATTTATAATGTCCTTCATAGTATATATCAAATATACCATGAGAGCCTCCAACAATAAAGTCGAAGCATTTTGATCTCCCCCCCCCCCCCCCCCCCCCCCAAATCAAGTATCTAAAACCACATATGTAGAACATACTTTTTAACGAGTAATAAGAAGATATATAAATCATAGATGGCGATGCTCATCCATAGAATTTTAACGGGATATTAAATCAACAAAAGAAGGGGGCACAACTCCAATAGGAGAAACACGTTCGTGATGCCAAGAGAAAATGGGGGTACATATTCTTGTGTCTTATAACACAAGTAGCAAATCGAGGCTAATAGAAAGCTCTCCTTTTGAGATTATCCCAAGTAATGATTTTATTATTTATGGAGAAAAATCCAAGAGAATAAGTTGATACGTCGAGTGTAATGATTCTAAACAAGTTTGAAGAGAGCAGATCGATAATGCCTCCATCTGTTAGAAGGGCGTACCAATTCTTGATCTTTTCCTAAAAAGGTTGTTGAATACAGATTATTCGAAGTCCTAAGACTAATAGAAGAGTAATAAAATGTTTCCTTCCCTTTCTATGGCACCGTTAACCTTATTTTTCAATGCTTTGGCCAAATAGAGTTGAACAGATCTAGTAGCTAGGGCCTTTTATATTTGGGATTTTTACCCGGCAGATCCTATAAACTTTGTCAATTACCTCCATGACCTTTGAAACAACCTAATTTCCCCCTCGACCCCGTAAACTTATCGACTCTTATCCCATGAACCCTCCGGCTAATTTGTTTGAAGCCCGTGGGAGTTCTTGGGGGTAATTTACATGGTCGATGGGGTAATTACGTTGTGCAAAAGGTCGTAGAGGCAATTTAAAAATTTTATAGGGCCTGCCGGGTAAAAATCCCTTTATATTTTGAAATGAGGTTAGAAGAGTAAATGTCAATGATGACTGAATTAGTTACAGCTTCAAGGATCACACATCTGGATTATAGAAGGTAAGGGAAGGTGTATGCCTCGGAGCGCCACTACTCTTTTATTAACCCTATAAATTACATTACTCCAAAAGGACTTTGGAAGAGGATGCCAAGTCTAGCCATGCCTCAATTAGCTTATAGGACAATTATGTTGGTGCACGAGCCGGTATTGTCTCCTCTAAGATACCAGTTGTGGGAGATACAGACTACCTTGTACAGATGCGGATGCACAATCGACCACCACCACGAAAGCATGTGAAAAAAAGAACAATCATATATAATGGTGGTCGGTCACCTCTCGCGGCCACCAGAGAAGAAAGATCACTATAAGATGAACGAGTACAACTCTCTCCATTACCTCGCTCTCTCACCTCTTTCTCTCTCTTCTTTCTTTTCTCTTGTGATATTCCCTCTTGCTGTGGTGTAGAGGCAATGCCTTCACCCCCTCTATATATAGCCCAATTACAACCACATAATCTTAGTCTCAATAGGATTATAAATAGAATACAACTCAACTACTATTAGGATAAGGAGTTCAATCCCATTAGAATTCCTAATCCTAATTTATCTCTAATCCGAACAATCTCCCGCTTGAGTTGAATTGCATCACGATCTTTTCATCGTCTTAAGTCTGCACTGGGCCATCACCTTCATCTACAGGTCTCATTAGCAGGATATCGCCAACTATGAATGACACAACCGTCACTAGGCACCCTCGACTAGCCCCCTCTAGGGCATGATCGCACAACTCAACATTATGCCTCATGATGCGGCGTCATATCTCTCATGACTAGAGATTGTGCTGACATCCTCTGGTAAAGCGATTCGCACTCGCTTCTCCTTATTGCACACTTCTGCAATAGAGATGTCGATAAGCTTCCACTATTTAATTGTACTGCTCCTCTTGGGAATTAATGGAGCTCCATCACATGTCACGCCCATTCCCTCAAGCTTATAAACCTTGTTTGGCATCCTCATCCCACGCATCACCATGCATGCTCCCTTGCCCGCTTTGAGAACTCTCCCTTCAATGGTGACTCGATGTCCTCGTGACTCGATCGTTCCCAGTGAAACCTAATTCTTCTTGGCCATAGGAATGTGTCTGACACCTGTCAGAGTTTGTACTACTCCATCAAACATGCGGAATTGCACTGATCCAATCCCCTTGATGGGGTGAACCTCTCTACCTCCCATCTTGACCGTGCCATTATTACATTCCTGATATGTACTGAACTACTCCCTAAATGAGCATACATGATCTAAACATATCGAGTCCAAAAGCCATCTTGAATAGCCTACATCTCCCTAGTAACACTAGTAAGTCTCCTTCGCAGAATGTGATGGAGTCCTCTTGGTCAGATTCAGAATCACCAACCTTCTTCTTTCCTTTCTCCTTCTCACATCTCAGACAATCGGCTATTTGTGATCCTTCTTGTCACAATAGAAGCATCCGACCAGACTTCATGACTTGGATCGACCTCTGAATCCTACTTGATCTTGAACATCTACCCTCAGTTGCTAGCAGATGTTCTTCATCATCTGTTGCCTCATCCGTCGACCCCCACCGAGATTCATTCATAAGCAGCGAAGCAACTGTCTCATCCAATGTGATGGTCTACTTTCCATAGAGTAACATCATCAATATGATCGTAGGAAGATGGAAGGGAACTCAACAAGTTCAGTGTCTTATCCTCCTCCTTGAAGAGAGACTCTCCTTTCGCATTCTTCTTCGCAAGTGTAAGCACGTCTGCCAGAATCTTGTTGAATTCATCCAAGTGCACTTCAAGCTTTGCCCCGTCAGTTATCTTTATATCATAGAGCTTCTTCTTCATCAATAGCAGGTTCGTTAAAGTTTTGGATTTGTATCATCCCTTGAGCTTTATCCAAACATCCACCGGATACTCCAGGCCGATGACTTCGTGAAGAGTGTTGTTTACCAAGAATAGTTATATTGTACTGTTCGCGAGATCCCTCATCTCCTTCCACTCTTCCTCTTTCATCTTCTCTAACTTCTTTTCTTTATCTCGGAGAGCGTTCACAAGTCCTTCTCGCGTAAGTATGTTCTTCACCTGTTGTTTCCATAATGTGAAGTCGTTCTTCCTGTTGAAGGGTTCCACGGAGAATGATGCATCCTTCGATGAAAATTTTACCATATGCTTTCATATCATACTGTGAAGCGTTGAACTTGGCCGTCTCTCAGATCGTATATCATAAGATCTGGCTCGTCAAGCGAAAACCAACGGAATTTGTTTTGTGTGAATCGGACTTCGTTTCGATTTGTTATGATTTTCGGAAGAAAGAGAAGTACAGAGGTTTAAGATGTCATTAACTCTTAATGACCATCATTAAGACTAATTAAATATGATTAAAGAAACTAATGATGGATTGAGGATCATTAGCGAACACTAATCAATGGTTAGCAAAAGTTAAGCGTAAGCTGCGAAAGTTAAATCACGATTAGTAAAAGTTAATCACGATTAGCTAATTAAGCTTCATTAGCGAATCTAGAGTCTTCTGGATATTTCTAACTTAAGCCCTAAGTTTCATATAAGTTTGTCCAAACCATGGGCTGCTAACCACGGTTATGATCTAAACCATAGTTTTCTAACCATTGTTAGTGGTTTTCTGAAGCCTATAAATAGCCCCCCTACCCATTCATTCTCTACGATTTCTACTACTACCACCACCCAAGGGCTAGGGTCAAGAGGTTAGAAGGAGGAGTGGGAGGCGAGGAAGGAGCGCTAGCGAAGCGCTGCCGAGAGAACGAGGAGGATGAAGGTACGATCCTCTCTTAGTTTGCTTCGTAAGCTAGGTTTTCGATTTATGTTCTTTTTTCCTGCTTTGTTTTCGATTCATCTTTGTTTTCGATTCGTTTTCTATTGTGGTTCAAGGAGAAATCTGTGTAACACCCTACTTAAGTGCGGGCGACTATGCACGTCAGTGAACCCTGTGATTCGTGGAGAAATCTATTTAATACCCTACTTAGGTGTGGGCGGCTATGCACGTCAGTGAACCCTATCATTCATCACACCTTCACTCACCTAAGATGCGTGGTGTCTACCGATTCTTCATCTCTTGTAGTTTGGTTATATTCTTTCAGTTTCCTTATTTTTTCCTCTCGGTGATTTTATAGAGGAAACTCTTTCTGTTTTTCTTTTAAAATATGTCCTGATATAAGAGGAACTGATTTTTTATAGAAATATGTCCCGATATAAGGGGTAATTCTATCGATTTTTTTATAGAAATATGTCCCAATATAAGGGGAGACCCTGTCGAAATTTTTATAGAAATATCACCCCATATAAGGGGAAGCTCTGCTGAAATTTCAAGAGAAAATATGTTCTTCACGTTTTTCGTGTTCTTCGTGTTCCTCGTATTCTTCATCCGTTCTCCACGTTCTTGGCACGTTCTTAGCATTTTTGATAGGAAAACGAAATTCGATCATTTCAGGAGCTATAAATCATCCTTTTGAAAAAGAATCATGATAACTTCAAGTCTACGAGAGAGAGAGAGAGCTCGATTAGGTAACGAAGTCCTTCCTTTTGCTGTTGGGTTTTCATTTGAGATCGTCGAGATTTCTGTATTTATGCTCCTTACTACGAAGAACCCTAATTTATCTATTTTTGAGAAAGTATGAAAATTTACTTTGTGATTTCATCTAAAAAAAGATCTAAGCATCGAATGGATGCAGTGGTTTGGAAAGTTAGGGTTTGGAAGTTAAAATAAGCATAAATATGAGTATATAAATACATGAATTAATATATATGTAAGTCTTTACTCAGTATTTATGTTTATACAAATCTAAGGCTTAACGGAGGAATTACATCATGGGAGTTGATGTGTTTTGAGTTGGATCCTGAAAAAGATTGTGTCGTATGTTAAGAATGACAGGGAGTAGAACTACAGGTCGGGTATTCAACCTGTAGATTTGTCGGAAGGCACCCGTATTGGCGTTGCCCTTCCTAGGTGGTACACAGTTGCCCTATTATGGTAAGTACGTACGAAATGAATGATTTGCAATGCGTGGTACCGGATGCCAATATATTCGGGTTGAACGATGGAAGATCTTGTCGTGCCATGTGGAGACACGGGTGGTTTGATAGCGCCTGGGTTACGATAACATATTTTTAAAGCCGCTAGGTTATGTGATTAAAGGTTAGCCTGATGTTTTTAAGCTACCGAGTCCTCGAGGAAAGTGTGCTTCTTTGTTTGCCAGGCTAAGGATTTGAGACCATGAATAATAAAAAAAGAAAATTGCTAGGGTAGTATTGGAGGATTGGTTGAGGCGACGTGCGGCAACATAAGGTCACCATATCAATATAATCTCCAATCCTGAAGCATCCACAGCTTCAAAGTCTATATAATGGTGATGTAATTCCATGGACTAATCTCTGATATGGAATAGAAAGGAATATGAATTAAACTAATGAGAATGAATAAGTCTTTTTGTGATAACAAGTTTTGAAAAATTACCCATTTGTTTGCTTTTCTCTTCTTCATTGCTTAGCACCCGCTAATTGTTATCCTATGATTTATGGAAAACCCAACAGGTGTTAGTGAGGCAACACAAGGACTTTAATAATCCAGTCCGCTAACATAGTCATCCATCCAGCCACCGTAGCTTTACTTTGTTAAGTAGTTAGTAATCTTTATGTGTATTTCCTTTCGAGCTGATGTACATGTAAATGGTTATAGTAGGACAATGTATCATGTGGACTTTATATTATGAATGAAAAAGTGTTGAAATACTTCCTTTTAAGTATTTTTAATTGCAGTATGTTTCTGAACGGTAGTTGTAATTGTTGAATAAATTAATGCTGAGTAACTAGATCTGAATATGGGAGGATCTGATGACTCGGAATTGGGATCGTGACAGATTGGTATCAGAGCCAGGTTACTCCATTAATTTACTCAGTCATTGATAACTATGAACGGTATTCAGAAACTAAGATTGTCATAAGATCCTCTGATCTTAATATGTGACTGTAGTACTATTCACAAGTCATTGCCCCTAATATGCATCATGGTAAGATGTGTAGGATGTAACCATTGGCCTTGACTGATCCCAATGACAGACCATGACATGTTTAGGCAATTAGCATCTATGATGGTGACACCCAACAAGATGGGGCAAAGGTAGCATATATTAGAGCAGAGACTCAATGCCACAATGAGAGATCAAAGTCATCCCGACCCATGAATGCTAGAGCCAAGGGTTATGTTCATCCTTCTTAGAAGAATCTAGTTACGTAACTCCATGGAGCAGACCCATACTCCTATCGGAGGAGCCATGTAGGAGGCCCTCCTTAGGCAGATTTTTTTGCTTGAATCCTACCATAAATATAAAATTTCGATAGTGGTACAAAACCATTATTTGGTTAATGTAATAGAAAGTAAAGTATTTATAATCCAAGAAATCTTAGATGACTATGTGATATAAATTGTAGGACATCATATACCATCTTTTCTACTACTTATTGAAATATGAATAATTTTGTTCTCATCCTGAGGATGGACTGGCTAGAAAGGCATCATACATGTCTTGAATATTTTCAGAAGACAGTAACTTTTCACCTTCCTAACTCAATAGAGTTCCATATCATTAGAAAGACATCCAATGATAATGTCAAATACATCTCTACTCTAAAGGTGCAACATTTGCTAGAGAGGGTGCCGAGGCTATTTAGCTTATGCAACAACTACATCAGGGTCATACAAAATGATATAAGATGTACTTATAGTATGTGAGTTTCCTGATATATTTCCAGATGAACTACATGGGTTACCATCCGAGCGATAGATTGAATTTGAAATCTCTCTCACACCTGATACTCATCCTATCTCTATCCCTCCATATAGGATGGCACCGACTGAATATCAAGAGATAAAGGTACAATTACAAGAACTGTTAGATAAAGGATTCATTCGCCCTAGTACTTCACCATAGGGTGCACCTGTCTTGTTTGTGAGGAAAAAGGATGGGTCAATACGGTTGTGCATTAACTATAAATAGCTAAACAAGAAGACAATAAAGAACAAGTTTTTTCTGCCAAGAATAGATGATCTTTTGGACCAGTTGTAGGGTTCAACTGTGTATTTCAAGATTGACTTAAGATCTGGATACCATCAGTTGAAGATTAAAGATGCAGATATCCCCAAGAAAGACTTTCGAACTAGATATGGACATTATGAATTTTTAGTTATGCCTTTCAGATTAACAAATGCCCCAACAACCTTCATGGATCTCATGAATAGAGTATTCAAGGAGTTCCTAAATCACTTTATAGTAGTCTTTATTGATGATGTGCTTACTCCAAGGATAAGTACCAGCATGAACATCATCTCCAGCAATAACTTTGAATACTAAGGAAGAACAAATTGTATGCTAAATATAGTAAATGTGACTTCTGGTTGTCCCAAGTATCCTTCTTAGGCCATGTTATTTCTGGAGAAGGTATATCAGTTGATCCTACAAAGGTTAGTTCGGTGATGAGTTGGGAACGCCCGAAGACTGTCACAGAAATACAATCCTTTTTGGGTTTATCTGGTTATTATAGAAGATTTATGAAGGACTTTTCCTGAATAGCATTGCCAATGACTAGGCTAACTCAAAAGGAAGTTCCATTCATATGGTCTGACGCATGCGAAGCTAGTTTTCAGACACTCAAAGAATGCCTAACATCTGCACCTATCCTTACTCTACCATATGGGACTGAAGGGTTCACACTGTACACTGACACATCTAAAGAAGGACTTGGGACAGTTCTTATGCAACATGGTATGGTAGTTGCGCATGCATCGTAACATCTCAGGACACATGAGAAGAACTACCCAATACATGACCTTGAATTAACTGCCGTAGTTTTCGCTTTAAAGATATGGAGACACTACCTCTATGGTATAACTTTTGAAATATTCATTGATCATAAAAGCTTGAAATATCTGTTTAAGCAAAAGGAGCTCAATATGAGACAGAGACGATGGCTAGAGCTGTTAAAAGACTATGATTGCACCATCTCCTACCACCCCAATAAGGGGAACGTCGTAGCAGATGCCCTTAGTAGAAGAACTTATTCACATGGGTTGGTGAGTGCTATCCACTTCTGGGGTATGCTATCAACGTTAAGTGAATGGAAACCATTTGATAGTAGTGTCGATAGTATAACTATTCCTCGTCGATACAAACCAGAGATATGGGATAGAATAAAGAAAGGACAAGAGGGTGATCTGGTACTTAAAGACTCGAGACAACAACTTGAGAAGAATGAGATAGAGGGATTCCATATACAAGATGGGTTGCTATATAGCCATCACATAATTTGTGTACCAAACACCTGAACTAAGGAAAGCCGTCTTATGTGAAGCGCATTGCTCTAGATTATCAATTCATCTAGGAATTACGAAGATGTATAAGGATCTTTATTCATACTTTTGGTGGCCAGGAATGAAGAAGGTTGTTGCTGAATTCGTGAATTCATGTTTCTCTTGCCAACAGGTAAAAGCTTCACACCAAAAGCCACCAGGATTGTTACAACCCCTCCCTATACCTGAGTGGAAATGGGAAAGAATTTCCATGGACTTCATTACTGGCTTACCTCAGATGACTGGTGGTAAAGATAGTATATGGGTTATAATAGATCGCTTGATGAAGGTAGCACACTTTATTCCGATAAGTTTATCTTCCACTCCAGATCAACTTGCTGAGTTATATATTACACATGTGATCCGTCTCCATGGTATCCCAAAGGAGGTAGTTTCCGATAGAGATTCACGATTCACCTCACACTATTGGGAGAACTTCATGAAAGCCTTAGGCACACAGTTATGCTTGAGCACAGAATATCATCCGCAAACAGATTGGTCAATAAGAACGCACGATTCAGACACTAGAGGATATGATGCGAGCATGTGCCTTAGAATGGAAAAGATCATGGGTGAAACATTTGCCTCTTGCAGAATTCACCTACAATAATAGTTATCATGCAAGTATTGACATGGCACCGTTTGAAGCACTATATGGGCGAAGGTGTACTATTCCTTTGTGTCAGCAAGAGGTCGAGATAAAGAACCTTTTTGATTTTGATAGACTCCAGGAGACACGAGAAGCTGTAGAGCTTGCTCGAAAAAGACTAATAACTGCTTAGAGTCACCAGAAAAGCTATAGTGATATCAAGCAAAGAGACCTTGAGTTTGAGGTAGGTGACTTTGTATTCCTAAAAGTATCGCTTGTAAAGGGAATTGAGAGGTTTGACTTGCGTGGGAAATTGGCACCCAAGTTCATAGGTCCCTTTGAAATTATTCAGCGGTTTGGGAAAGTCGCCTAGGCCTTAGTCAATCAACCTCTTGTACAAATAACCCTCACGGGACCTCATTTGGATTTGATCCCACTTCAACCTCAAAATCCTCGATCCTTCAAGTGCTTGAGTTCGTTGGTGATAGCAGCAACTTCGCCGAGCGTTTGGCACGGAGGAAGAGGTCCGAAGGTGGAGATCTGAGCTCGTCGGAGACCTTCAGACGGAGCTCCACCTTGACTCCTTGTTCTGCAGGTAGAGCCATAGTTTTTCGTTCTTTTTATTCCTAGCATATCAATAACCTTAGTTTCCTTTTTATTTTGTTAGATTCCATCTGTTATTTTGTAAAATTGTCCATTCATAGTTCACTGGAGCCTCTACTCCGACCACCGTTTCTCATCGTCCTATGTGTTGTTCTTTCTGGCCCACTGACCACTCCATTTCCTTCCCCATTGCATTCCCTGCATCCCGCTCACCTCCATCCACCTCGATCACCTCCAGATCGAGCGATTAGGTCTCCCTCTTCCGTCATCCATTGGAGACCTTCGTTGCACCGCATCTCGCTGCCATTTTGCATGATGACACGTCGAGGCAATTTTCCATTGATTGCTCTTTCTTTTTGTGCAGGTCAGAGCTTTTAGGAGCCCATTGATGAATCTCAGATTCATCACTCTAAATCTCATTTATTAAGCTCAAATCCCTCAAAATCATCAGCATTTCTGCATTTATTCTGCATAATTAGCATCCATGCATGTTTTAATAAGAATTGCATTTTAGCACTAATTTCTGCACAAAATAAGAAGCCAAAAATCTCAGCCAAAAATGACATGTAAATAGCCTAACTTCCCTTATTTTTAACTCCTTCATGCTAACTCTGAATGATCCAAAACTACTCCATTGTGTACATATCACTCACAAGAATAAATAAAAAATACAAAAAAATAATTAACCCAAATAAGTGGACCAAAAACCCAAACCCTAGTTTCAGGATTTTCGAACAAAAAACCTCATATCTTCCTCATCCAGTGTCCGTTTTAATCCTACTCACTTTTGAACTAATGTAAATTCAATTACCTTCAAAACAAGACCAAGTTCAAGTGAATCGGATCTCATATGTGAAAGTTGGATTTTGGGCCTCTTTTGTACATTGTGTATTCTAGCGATTTTTGACCTGTTATTTTATGTACATATTTTCTTAATTAATAAAAGTCCAAAAAATTTAAATTAAGGTGTATTTATTTATTTTTGTTTTTTCCATATTTTTTCCGGATATTTTATCTGGTTTAAAAAAAGACAAAAAATAGAAAACCCAAAAATCAAGGTATTCTATGTACATGGGATACCCCAAAAATTCACTTTGTGCATTTGATCGATTTTGGTTTTGATGTATTCATAAAAGTTGTAGATCTCATCGAGACGAGCAATTTTTATGAAGAAAATTTTTCGATCTGAGGTTGTTTACTATTTATTTTTGATTTTACAAAGTCTTTATTCTCGGAATTTTGTGGTGCTGACATGTGGCAGCCCCTGGAGCCGCCACGTGTCAGCATCTTTTGGCCTTTTTATAATTCATTTTTATAAAAAAAATTAAAAATAACCGCATGTGCGAGGCACGTGCCCTCCCAGGCATGCGTCGAGCACGTGCAGCGCCCCTCTCCCACTTCAGTCGCCACGTGGCATCTTCGCGGTCGTTCGATCTCGCTTGATCGAACGGCGCCTGTGCATCATCTTCATCCCGCATCTTCCCCGAAATCTCCGCCGCCGCCTCCATGATTCCGCCGTTGATCTTGCGGCCAACCGCCGCCCCCGTGATCTCTACCAACCGCCAACCGCCTCCTCTACATATCTCATGTCGCCTATCTTCCCACAATCTCCGCAACCGGTCGAGCACCCCAATCCTATAAAAACGACGCCATCGCCTCCTCATTCCCTCATCCGTCGGTTGCAGTCCATCGTGACGGAGCTCGGTGGTGATATCCCGAGCTCCTCTTCCTTCCCGTCGAGATCCGAAGCCTCCCCACTGCTTCGTTGCAGTGCGGCCGACTCCGCCTATTATCGTTGCTCCAGTCTTCATCGGTTGTCGAGCCCACGACGTTCATCTACGCTCCGTCGCCAATGACTCTCCTCCGACTCGCTTCATCGCCAACACCCATCGCCAACAACTCCATCAACCGACTTCCTCGACGTTCGACCATCGACTCCTCCTCCGCCAAAATGACAACATGTTGCTCCTCATCACCGACAACAACTCCATCGTCTTCTTCACAGCACTGCCGGAGGGCACCACTGCTAGGAGCTACAGTGTGAGCTGAAGGATATGGTTAGATCCTCAAGCGCATCACGGAAGCGTGGGCGTCGTATCGAATACGACAAGGAGCGACTAGTCGCACTAGTTGCTCGATGCAGCGGAATTTAAAAATTTTTTTATATGACGAAACCACATGATCCAAGAACACTTCTCGAATCGTTTCGTCTAAACCACAAACAAGTAATAGGATTACCTCTTGAAGCGTGGTTGCGATCGAGTCTCTAAACGAAGAGGCCTCCTGTCTCAAGTCCGATCCGACGGAGGAGACGCTTGCGAGCGCGGGGATGAACCGCGTGCTTCTCGCAATCCATGTTGATGATCCAAGCGGCGGATCTCCTGATCTCGACACACGAGATCCGACGTCTTCTTCAAGAGCGAGGTGCACCGAAGGAGACGGAGATCCACGAGCAGAAGAACGGGCAGCATAACGACGATGCCGCGGCGATGGAGAACCTCTCCATGGCATCCATGGTGGACGGCCATGAGAGGGAGAGAGAGGGCTGACCTCTAGAGAGAAATAGAGAGAGAGAGAGAAATGCTTCTCAAGCATTGTGTGTAAAATAGAGAGCATGGTATGCCTCTCTATTTATAGGGTTTTGGGATCCATGGATCTCAATCCATGTGACATATAAAATCAATGGATGAGATTGATTTATATCAATCCAATGGTCAAGATTGTTGTTGGTAAAAACCAACAACTTGTGATTTAATTTGATAAAAATATATTTGATAAATCAAAGAAATATTAATACCATATTAAATCAATCAAATAAGGAGAGAGGAATAGAGAGAGATCAACCTTCCTCTTTGGAAGGGGGGACGGCCACCAATTTCACAAGGAAATTGGTGCCGCCCCCCTCTTTCTAAAAGGGAGGGCAATCTCATGGCAATCCATGAGATTGCACATCTCCTTGAATTTCTCTCTACTTATTTTCCAACAACAATTTGTTGGTATTTTAATTCACCAAAATATTTCTCAATTAATTTTGGGAATATTGCAATCTTGACATTGGAATATTGTGAATCATATTCACAACCCAAAACAAAATGTAATTTACATTTTCAATTAATTAGACAATGTGTATCCAATACACATTAATAATTAATCTACTAATATAAATTATATTTAACTCTCTCTAATACATTATAAATCACATTTATAATATATTATGGATAATTGGATATTACTATCCACATTATTCTTATCCTTGATAATTAAATCATATTTAATCATCTTGGATCTCTTTATCTCATGTGTTCAAATAATATGAATCACATTCACATTATTCACATCTTTGATAATCAAATCACATTTAATTATCTAAGATAACTCTCTTTATAATATGAATCTAATTCATATTAATCTTGATAATTAAATCACATTTAATTATCCATTTTCTCAATGCTCGGATACATATATCAACAATAGAATTATCCATGAACCCTTTCAAGGATAATGCGCTTTCTCCACGAATACTTGGAGATAAGGACAGGGCGATTGTATTGTTCCACGTATAGTGACATGGATATTGAGATCATATCTCAAATCCAGATCGCGGGCCTCCCATAGATGCTTGATTAAATCAAGACCGCAAATCTAATCTTCTCATTGAATCTGAATCACATTCAGATTAATGTCCAACATTTGGACTAAGATCAGATTACTTCTCTACTGAGAGGAGTCACTAAAATCCAGACCCGTTTCATCACTCCCTAGGAATGGAAGCGTCATGGTTATACAACCGTTTATGATCACATCACCCTCAGGCATTCCCAATACCTGTACATCCTGCATACTGGAAGACTCAGATTAAACCTGAAGTATTGGATCAACTTTATACTGTCTACTTCATGGTTTTATCAGTAAGTTTCTCATTCGATCATTGGGAGTCGGTATTGATCATATACTTTCCAAAAGCATATATCATACCTAGGTCTTGATCATATACTTTCCAAAAGTATATATCAAACCAACAAATTCAGTCAAGCTTCCAAAGCGAGACGACCGTGCGCACGGAATTTGATTCTTCCCAATATCTCATGAGTGAGCTCATGTCTTCCGGTTCAGTAGTGAACCTGTATGATCCCTTTGAGAGATCGTATTACTCATATGCCCTTATATGCACACCAGTGCGCCGGTGTATAGACCTTGATTAGGCCATCAACCTATTGGTCTGCCAAATGTACATACTCAGACATATAGTAACACATCTGTCTCCGATCAGAGGATGTGTGCCTGTATCGTGATAGCATACGATATAGGACTTTGGTTATCTCGATCTCGTTAAGTCAACTCTTTGACCTAACTCATCCGACACCTCCGAATCTCTATTCCTATGCAGAGGACCTGCATCAAGAGGTCGGTCAGATATCAACCTAAATGAGATAGGATTGCCATCTCCTACTCAGGTTGGAGATCATCTCTTAATAATCATTTGTCGGTGCTTGATGAGTCCTCAATCTAACTCATTAGATATTCATCTAAGCACCATCCTCTATGGTTCAATAATTGAATCAACAGCTGTATGATTATTAAGATGGCCATGGTACATAACCCTAATTGTACTAAGGGACCTATTAGGCAAACTATGTACTCTTTATTTCAGATTAAGGAGTGAATTGCAATAACATTTATTGCATAATGGCTCGCCGTGGGCTCGCATGTCCAACATGAGCTCCACCGACTTATCTATTGCCGTCCAAGCCCTCCAGCAGCTTTGTCAGCCCCGCACTAGGAGCCGCTCCGCCTCACCATTCGCTCCACCGGCGGCCGGGCGCAGACCCAAGACCCCCCACGCTACGAGGCACGTGCGCCCGGATGTAAGTCAACACTACGTCAGCTTGGGGGTCACGTGCTGTGCACGTGACCCGTGGGTCATTTGCGAGAAGGCCCCCCGGAAACATTCTATTTGCCGCTTGGTCCAGACATCCAAAGGGCACGTGCTACGCATGTGCCGCTCTGGCAATTTTGCAAAGGCACCCTCCTCTTTAGTGGTAACTACATATAGGTCCCCCCTGCCTTTTATATTTATTTTATTTATATTTAAATATTGTATTTTTATCCCTATATTCCCTCTCTGTTTTGAGCCTATTCTCGGCATCATTTTATTTATCAAAAATTAGCATTGTGTTTCTCAATTAATTCTCTACACTTTGACATATCGTGGATATTTTTGTCGTCATTGGTTAATTAATAATTAATTATTTTGTGGAAATTTGTATATTTTTCCCAGTTTATGCTCTTAAATTTTCCATTAATCAACCGTTGCTCTAAAAATTCCCGAAAAATCATATATTGTAGAATTAATTGTGCTTAACATTGTACCCAAAAAGATTTGCATTTGCATGCATAGTTTGTCCTGTAAAAATCATTTTGCGTATTTCAATATTTGATTTTTAATAGGTATTGAAACTAGTATTTTCGACGTTTAGGATTTTTCTGAGATCAATCACCTAGTGCTAGATCTTAGATAATTTTGTTCCTTGAAAATAATTAGGTTTAATATTTATTATAATTAAATATTGAAATTCATTTTATTTGCATTTAAAAATTCATATTACATCCAAAAATCCCAAAAAAATTACAGTGCCTTCATTTTATCATAATTACTATCTTGGCCAAGTTCCATATTTTTCGGACAACGTTTGAGCACAATTTACTTTTTAGTCCCTAAAATAGGTCGAAATTGCATTTCACATCTTTTATTGCATTAAAAATTCCAAAAAAAACCTCCTCTAAAACCACGCACGAATTTTGATAGATATAATTCTAGGTTGTTCCTTTGCCTCCTTGTGATCGACCTTGGGACTTGCCCAAGTAAAATAAACATAAAACCACACGATTGAAAATTGATTAAATTATTTTCTGGTTATTTTCTTGACCGATTCCGATTGCCGCCTACAACACACAAATCATTCATTATTTTTTAGCACAAACAAAAATACAACATCTCTTTCTTAACACAGTGATATCGGACTTGTCAGATGGCACCGTTGCCGGCGAGGCAAACGACTTAGTTTTGTGTTTTGAGATTTTTCGTTCGGTTTTCCGTATTCGGGTAGTCTGACCCCCGAACCTTTCATTGTAAATTCCATTTTTTCTGCATTTATTTTCAGAATTTATTTTTCTTATTTATTTTTTTGAGTCACTCTCTTACATTTTCTCTCTTATTTTTCTTGCGAGGTACCCGGCGTACGTGGAGCGGTTTTTCAATAAACCGAAGCATCTTCACTGACATCTGAAAAAGCTACAATTAGTTTAAGATCGAGTCGAGTCGTGAGAGAGCGTAGAGTCTAGGTTTTTTATTTCTACAATTTTAGTTCTGTAATTAATTGCTCATTTACATCGGTGTCCGTTTGGACTCTCGCGTGTGTAAAAAGACTCTGAACTTTTCTGTGGTGTGTCGTGGCCTGTTTCACTCTTCGGTGAGGGTGGGGCCTGACTTGAGTGGCGAATAGACCTGCACATACGGCTCTCAGAGCATTTTAATTTTTGATTGTGCTCGTAGGATTAAGCCACATTTCACTATTAATTGAGACGCACATAGATCGTTCAACTTAGCCAAATTTAACTCAATTCTTCCCCGCTAATAGAACTTTCTGCTAGGTGTGGTTTTTCATCGGCTTGCATTCATTTAGAATAAATTTTCAATTTCTGTCTAGCATCCCACATGGAGATTGCGAGGATTCATTGTAAGTCTTCTAACTGAGTATACATCATTGTTTTCGCGTGCATCGGCTTTTCCCAAACTTCTCCCTCTTGTTTTATCACATAATTTTAAAGGAAATTGGGACTGGACGATAAACGTGTATTATTCTGCTCACTTAATTCTTCAGTGATCACGTAATTAAAATTGGGACTGCTAAATATAGCCGATTTTAAATTAACCCATAAAATCAAGAATTTCTGCGGGAGAGCAACCCCGACCTTAGATGTTTCTATTTTTCTGAGTGAGTGAGAGACGACACTTAAGGCTAGAGCCCAAAATCGGATTTTCATATTGACTACTGATTCTACCAAAAACGATTAGCTACTTCTCAGTGAGGATCTACGGGTAGCCGGTAAACAGTCCAGATTTCCTTAGCAGAGTGGGTGGTTTAGAGGACACTGCGTAAGGCTCCGTCCTCAAGTAACGGGTAGCCGTTCTACGGTACGTACTTACTCCCATACTGGCTGAAAGTTGGTGCAACTAGTCGTAAGAATTCGGGTCAGTCATTATGAAAATTTCGGCACCTAACAGCTCGCTTAATTATTTTCCAAGATTGTTTTGTCACCAACTAAAATAGAAAAGAAAATTGCCGAACTCTTACGGCTTCATTGTGTGTGTTGGTGAACCTGAGGTTTGATTTGTGTTTTCCTTGGTGTGCGTAAACCAATTTCAAGATCAATAGCTACACGTTTGATAAAATTTATTTTGACTATCCCGTGCGATCATCTCTCTCCTTTCTTGATTTAAATCTCATCATGGAACTCATATCCAATAACTCTTGTAGACCCAACCCCTCATTCCTTTCAGCTCTTTCAAAAATGGCCTAACGTTTATCCGAGAATCCATCAGAGCTATACTATGAAAATGAATTCGTATCGGTTAGACCCAAAACACCTCCTCCTACTTCAATAAGAGACTCTCAACCACCAACACTCTCTGATAATCCAATCTGTTTCATGAATAACAACCCTTTGTATTCGGACCAGACAAACCAACAACCGACTGAGGTCTCCACTTCTTCATACATCAATCCACTCTACTCCGATCATACAATTCATCCTTCATATTCGGTAAATGTCAATCCATCATTCATGGGAGATGATAACCACATGATCGAATTGAACACTTTTTCACCTCTTCCATCGACTCTGCCCTGGAACACTAATGAACAATCATCATCTTGGATTGACCATGACAACCCCTTATTTAGACATGACACTCATACAGAGGACTGGACCGACTACATAGAAACACATGAACCATGTATACTGACTTCACAATATCAAGGTCCGACCACTCATGATCAAAGAATCGAACTCGTAACCTCTTGCATACCTGGACCATATCAAAGGATTGAACTAGACTCGAACCAACTCCACATACCTGGACCATATGAGCAGCCGCCTTCCATAATTATTGAGGAGATGTTTTCGGAAAACAATGATCATGTAGTGGACATTTCAAGAGACTCCTCTCCTAGCACATATAGGAAAATGGAAGAGAAAATTTTTGAATCTCAATTACAAAAACACACCCCGACTGCTCCTACGATTGGTCATGAAAAGATTTTGGAGGATATTTTAAAGATGAATAAGAAATTTGATTTAATGGAGGACAGATTTCAAGAATTTGCCGATCAATTAATTTCAATCTCTGGGAGCTCGGATATAAAAATGAAAGAGGAAATGATTGAATCTAATATTGAAAATTTTGAGGATATTCAGGAATCCGGGGATGATTCTGATAGTGTCACTTCGGCATATTATTCCCCTAGAAATGACTATACCTTTGACTCCCACTATGAACATCAGAACCCCGGCTCATCTGAGGAGTACACCACATCACCACACCACACAGAAAATACCAAAAAAATCAAAATATTCGAAAATCACAAAAAATTTGAAAATCTCGAAAAATACATAAAAATTGAAACTTAAGAAGATCTGAAGAATTTGGATCCTGCTATACGGGAAGCACTAGAAAAGAATCTGATTTTTGAACTTAACCTTTCTACAGGCCATTGAACACTTCCCCGACCTTAAAATATTTATAATAGACAAATTGACTATGAAAAAGTCGAGCAGGATTAGAATAAAGATCGAAAGACATGTCTTGTCAATGGCCTCCTCCTTGGTGTTGAGGAGAAAAACCAAGAGCCACATAGTGAAGCAGTTGCCCAGATTTGATGGTGTAATTAAAGACACAGTTTTCACCCATGCTCGGATTGATGACGATTCACCTATCGATATCCTTCCGACCTCTGTATTCCATGAACTCAAACTCGGATCGATTCGAAAGATACGAGAGATTGTTCAATTGGCTGACCGATCGATAAAGCGGCCGAGAGGAATCATTTCTTTCATCATGAAATTCCAAGGTGCTCCGCTCAAGGTAGAATTCACAATCATTGATATTGAGCATCAAGGAGAATTCACCCAGTCTCCAATCATTCTCAGAAAGCCGTTCTTAGCATTGGCTAAGACAATTATTGATTGTGAGACTCGGGAAATCAATTTTAAAGTATTGGAAGCACTTAGGTCGGACCATGTCTTTGAGGAACCACGATCTTCTGAGGAAACCCACGAAGTCCCCGACAACCGCAACCATGAAACGGTAGAAGAGACCTACCCTATTGCTACACCTGAGATAACGGTTGTTGATGAAATGATTGGTGTAGAGAATCTCCCACCTGCTCCATTCCCCGCTGCTCTCACCATGGAGAATCAAGTACATGAATCATATGATCCGGAGACTTATGCATGGACACACCCTGGGTCAACCTATTCTGACTACATGGATCACATCAACTTGATGCAGGAATGCTCCAATGTCAAATCAATTAAGAACGAACATGCAGAGACTCTCCCCAATATTTCAATTCCAGCGGATCTCAAAATAGACAAATCCTTCTACTACGATCCTGAAACATATGCATGGTCGCCCCCTGGAGCAACATTCTCTGAATACTTGGATCAAATTATCCCAAATCGAGAGTGCACCAACATTCAGAAGACCAAGAATAAACAAGCAGGATGAAAACCAACCAAGGAGAAGAATTATAATGGTTATTCATCTGGATACTCAAGTGAACCGACATCTTCACGAAGCAATAAAAAGAAAGTCACCTTTTACCTTTCAGAAGAGGAATTGTCTGATAATCCCTCATCAGGTCCAGAAAAGGTAATCTACATGAGTGAAGTGTGTTCGGCAGCTCTAAAGCCATATCTTCGCAAGGATCCAAAATTCGATTCTCGTTGGACAACTCCTGTTCCTAACTACTATTCATCCAAAGCTGATGCTCCTGCCCTCTTCAAGTACACTAGAATTATTTCGTATGAGCTGACTGAGACCGGTGCTTCTGAGTATTCATCTGAGGACAAACTGCTTGATCTCAAGAAGAAACGAATTCTGAGGAAACAAACATATCAGAATATTTGGAGTATGTCCACTTTAAAATACTATTCCTCTGAGGATAACTCTGATGATGGCTACCTTTTAACTGACTCAAATGCTTCATTTATTATCCATCATGATTTTTCTGAGGATGACACTGATAATAGTTGGGAATCATATGCTTCATCTCCGACTCGTTATTCTAATCTCCCATCGCAGGCTCACAAGAAGACCAGCCGAAAACTGCCTTAGTCATCGGATACCCACCCTCCCTCCCAACCACATCGATCTCCTTGTACATCTTCTTCCTCTACTTGGGCCAAGGCCTAAGTTTGGGCTAGAGTTGGACATGGAAGAGGTATTTTAGGTGCTTGAGCTTCACGGAGCATCTAGTATGCCATCACTAGGTCCCAGACCTTTCCAGCACCTCAGGCAGCTTCGAGGAGCCTCCGGCTCCATTTTGCAACACGTGGGACGCTCCCAAGTGATCGAAGTCGCCCAGCACTCGGATCAAAGGTCGATCGGTCGTGAGTTCGTACCTGTTCTTCCAGGGGGTTGATGAATCTTGTATTCATCGTGCTAAAATTGGTTAATTAGGCTCTGTTCCCCATAATTCATTTGCATTTAATAATTAATAGAGCATCATTAGCATTCATACATGTGTAAATAATATTCACATTTCATCATGCATAATTGCATAATGTGTAAATTAACCTAATAAGCTGCTAATTTTCCAGATTTTTAATTAATTCATCCTAACTCTGATTGACCCCAAACTACCTCCATTGTATAAATATTACTAACAAGAATAAATAAAACATACAAAAAAATTACTAACACAAATAAGTGTCAAATAAACCCAAAACTAAATTTCACATCTGGCGGACTAAAATGCTCATATCTTCCTCATACAATGTTCGATTTTGGTCTACTCACATTTAAAGTACTCCATTTTCAAATACCTTCAAAATAGAGCCAATTTTGTAAATTTCAGAGCTCATATGTGAAAGATTGGTTTTGGGCCTCTTTGCACATTTTAACTCTTTGTTGTTTTTGACTGAGTTTTTATGTACTTAATTAACCATTTTTAATTTTATTTCTTCATTAATTGTGTTCTTTGATGAAAGTTTTATCAAGCGACATAAAAATCCAAATATATATATCAAGACTGCAATCAAAAGAAACTGACTGTGTCTGAGTGTCCGTTGTGTCTGTACAAAAATTGTGTGTTTCGTACCTCTATTTTATTTCCTTATTTTCTTATTTACTAAAAATCCAAAAAAATTAGAGTGATGTGTAATTAATTTTCTTATATTTTATTGTATTTTTTCGATTTTTATCCTCTTTTAAGACCACCAAAATATTATAAAATCCCCAAAAGCCGGTTTTCTATACACATGAAGACCATAAAAAATACCACTTCACACAGATGACCTCTTTTGTCCTGGGGCTTTCACGAAAGTCGTATCTCGTCGAGACAAACAACTTTTGTGAAGGAAATTTTTCGATCCGATGTCTCCTTCTATTTCTTTTCTATTTTTCTTCTTCTTTTTATTTTGAAATTTTTTGGGGTGCCACGTGGCAGTCCCTAGGTGTGCCACGTGTCACCCACTCTCTCTCCTATCCTCCAACCAGGTCACCTGCCATGCACGTGACCTCTCCTTCTCTCACGTCACGTACGTGCACGTGATCCCAATCCATCCCCTTCCAAACGTCACCACCACCTCTGGTAACTGCTCCCCGGCCGTTGCACCTCCTCCTTGTAACACTCACCGACACCACTCCCCTCTGGCCGTTATGAGGCCAGCCACCACCGTCACTCCTCCTTCGCGTAACGTCATCAGCCTTTACTCATCCCTCCTCCCTATTTAACCTTGCTGACATCCCTCTTCGTGACCCATCTGTCATTTCTCTGGAGAAAGTAGAGCTGCCGACCCTCAGGTGACAGCAGAGATCCGCGAAGCTCAAAGAACCTCCACCTTCAGGCGTGATCTGAGGAACCATCACCCCTCGTCGCAGCTTCTCATCGAGCTCCTGCAAAGCTCAGGCCCTTCGTCGGCCTTTGAGCAATGATACCTCAGGTATTTTCTCTCACCTCCGCACCACTCGCCCTCTGCCACCTCGTTGGCGACCTCGCACAGGTCGGAGCCTGCCCCCTTTTTGCCATCTCTGCTCCTCTCCGACCTTGCAAAGGTCGGAGCTCGACCCTTCACTATCGCCTCCACCCTCAGCCACCACAGCCCTGCATACCCAACCTCTCGATACCCTCTTCGCCGACCACGCTCGGTCGCCGCTCTCACCCCTAAGCACCTTCGTCTTGTACCGACCATCCTCGACTCCGCCGCCCCATGTCGATGACACTGCCTCGACCGCAGGAGGACCGCAACTCCAACCTCGACCACCGCAACCAGATGCTCTATCAACTTCTACGACCCTCGCTGCCTCCAGCTCCTCTGCACCTGACGCCCCACCTCCTTCGTGCACCACGCCGTCAGCCACAGCCTCGCCTTCAACTTCTAGCAGCCATTGGATCAAGGGTCGGCCCTTGATCCAACGGTTGAACCACCGCCACACGTTCCACCCAAGCCTCGACCCTAGCCTCGAGGCTCGGGTTACCCGAGAGTCCATCTCACTGCCACGTTCAACATTTGCCCTGAGCCATAGGCCTGGTCCCGAGCCTCACTGGAATCGTGCACCACACGTGCTGTGGAACAATTTGTAAGGAGGCTCCTGTCTGCTCCGATAATTA
The DNA here is from genome assembly GCA_037367405.1 of Ottelia alismoides. Classification (NCBI taxonomy): domain Eukaryota; kingdom Viridiplantae; phylum Streptophyta; class Magnoliopsida; order Alismatales; family Hydrocharitaceae; genus Ottelia; species Ottelia alismoides. The sequence goes on along the minus strand of JAZKJV010001636.1, from coordinate 872,338 downwards.
CGAAGAGGCCCAGCCAATAGAAGCACGCGCCACATACGTATTAGGGTGGGTTAATTGCACTTACACCCACCCCCGAATTTCCAGAACACTACAAAAGCACCCTTGCCCACAAGCAACACGCGTAACCACACGAGATCTAGAAAAATTGCACCCAACCCCCTATAAGTTTTGCAAATTACAGATAGATCCCCATCTGGGTTATTTTCAGGAAGGCCCCTCCATCTTCTGGATATTACAGATAAGTCCCTCCTAGGGACCTCTTTGAAAGAAAATTTTTATTTTATTTACATTTAGTCCCTGCAGATTCATTTTATCATATCTTTTGCATATGAACTCTGATTTTAGCATATAATATATCATTTCGAAGCTTATCCCGTGCTCTTTGATATTATATATCTTGTAGACAAATCTGAGGTTGATTAATGATGATTAATAGTAATTGAACCTCTTAACTCGTGCAAGCCTGATTGGTGATATATGTGTGCTACTTTTATTGAGAGAAATTGATCTAACTTGCAGGGACCTATTTGAGGAAATGTTATCTGATTAAGTCTCTCTCCTGATGTTGATCTTCTTAATTAACGAATTGATCTTTATAGGGGTATACACGAGGAAGTGGAATTAATCTAATTCTCTTGATATTTGATATAAGGTTGTTATTTTTAAGGGGTGATTTACAAGGAAATAAAGGGGCAGAGTATCTTGAGAAATTCTTACAGGATAAAACTCTGATACATTGACCTGTTGATTGTTACATAATTTTGGACTTAATCTCTTTCGATCTGTGATAGTTTTTAAGGATTAAGTGATCAATTTATTTGAGAACTGAAACTTATAAAATCACGGATCCTGAGCTTGATTATTCTCTTTGTTATTTTTCACATTGCATCATCATATTTCCATTTTATTTTCTGACACAGAAATTAACCCATCATTGGATTAATTTTTTAGTTTAATTTAAAGCCATGCAACTAAATATCATTGTTCCCTGTGTTCGACCTTGGTAGACTTGCCAAGTATAAATTTTCCACAACATTCAAAGATTGTGTTTTTGTTGAATCGCTTTTCACCTCCTATACTACAAAGTCTATAATTAAAGATGTGAATTTGATGATCATCACATGGCACCGTTGCCGGGGAGCGGCGTTTTTTTAGTGGTTTAAATTATTTTTTGCACCATTTTTTCTCTTTTCTTTTTCTTTTGCATTTCATTTTGCATTTCTCTCTCACTTTTGATACTAACCTCAATTTCTCTCTTTCCAGACTATTGGGAGCGAATTTTCGGGATATAAATCAAGGATCTATGAAGAAGATTGAAATTTAAATTTTTGTGAGAGAGAGAGTGTAGTCTAGATTTAATTTTCTGCATAATTATCAGGGTCCCTCTCTTTAAATCCTTGTAATAATTCAGACTGAACTTCCTTGTGGTGTGTTGGGTCTGTTTCAACTCCTCATGTGTGGTTGGGACCCAACTTGAGTGGCGTAGGAATTAGGCACATATACGCTTATTTATTTATTCTTGATTGTGCTCGTAACTTTAGGCCACATCTTCACTAACTATATGCACTAGTAGATCGTTCAATTTAGACAAATTTTTAAATCAATTCTTTCCCGCTAATAGATCTATCTGCTTAGGGTGATTTCATCTGTGCATATCATTTAGTATAAATTTAAATTCCTTGTATTGCATCACGCATGAAGAACGTGAGGAATCACTGTAAGTCTTCTTCTTAAGCATACATAATTGATTCACACTTGCATTGGCTTTTTCGATTCTCCCTCCTCAGTTTTACAACTTAGGAATTAAAGGAATTGGGACTGCTCGCTAGGCATGTATTTTTGTTCTTAGATAAAACTTCAGTGATAACCCTAATCTAAAATTAGGACTACTAATCAAGATGATTGTAAATAAATTGATATAAAATTAACCCTTGTGTCTAGTGGAGAATAACCCACTCATTGTTTATAAAGACTAGACCACACACTTAGGACAGAGCCAAAAACCGAAAATTTCCACCCAAGCTACTATTTTTCAAAACAATTAGCTACTTCTCAGTGAGGGTTTTAGGTAGCCAATTACGGTCTGATTTCCCTTAGCAGAGTGGGTGGTTTAAAGGAACTTGCGTAAGGCTCCATCCTCAAGTAACACGGTAGCCGTTTAAACGGTATGTACTTACACCTATACTGGCTGAAAGTAGGTGCAACTAATTGTATGAACTCGGGATAGTCTCTATGAATATTTCGACACCTAACATCTCTGCTTAATTTTCAAAGATTGTTTTGTCATTTAATTAAAAATTGAAAAATAACCGGCCGAGCCCTAATGTGCCTTCATTAGTGTTGAGTTGGTAAATTGATGAGTTTTGAATTGTGTTTGTTTTGAGTGGGTCTTCTGTACATTTGTACGCTCCGTGGAAATTCCTTTATACGATGGATTCTTCTAGAGTTCTTCGTTCGAACTCCGCGAACAAATCCCCGAGCTCCTCAAGTAACTCTTCTCCTCAGTTTCGAGATGACTCTCTTCTCAAAACCCCATGGTATGGAGACACCCCTTTTCTCCAAACCATGATTCACCCCACACCTATAGGGATTAGTCAACCTAGGATAACCCTCTCTCTTACTCCCTTCCCGCCAAAGAAACTTTCATCTTTAGCAGAACCCTTAAACCTTCCAAGCACGAGCCTAGCTCAGATTTGTTTTCATCTGAAGTTGAAGAAGAAGACAAGATGCCTCTAAAGAAGGACGATAACAACAATGACCCTATTCGTGCACTTTTGGCTAGAATTACTGTTGTCGAACAACACAATAAACTCCTTAGAGTACAGATGGCAGAATTGCAATGATGTGAGGCTACTATGGAAGATACGTACATCCCTGAATTAGACGAAGATTATAATTGGTTGAGGCTGGTACCCCCCCGAGAATGCGTTCAAACACAAACCACATTTCCTTGCATTGTTGCCTAAGTTCGGAGGGAATAATCATGAAGAACCATACATCTTCCTCCATGACTTCGAGCTAGTCTACGCTAACCTATGCCACCCTAGGGTTAGCCAGGACTACATAAGGCTGAGAGATGTCCCCTTCGCCTTGACTGATAAGGCGGCTTACTGGTTGAAGAACTTAGGGGAAGTGGTCACGACATGGGCCACCTTCAAGACATTATTCTTAAAGAAATTCTATCATGTGAGTAGAATTAAACAGATGAAGATCAAGATCACAAGCTTCACCCAACACCTGAGTGAGCCATTTCATGAAGCATGGGAAAGGTTCACAGACCTAATCCAAAAATGCCCAGGACACAGATAAGCAAAATGATGGTGGTCCAAAGTCTTGTTAGCGGACTTAACCCTGAGACCCAAGGGTTAGTGAGTCCATCCTACGGAGGAAGCTACATGGGCGCCACAAAGACACTGTCTACAAGGTGTTCGAGAGACTTGTTTAATCCAGCTGTGCACAGGCCACCAGCCGGGCTTACATAGCCATCTATAAAAAGATGGTGAATAATCTGACGACCGATCAGAGTGCTGATATGGGAATAATAGCTGACAAACTGACTATGGTCGATCATATTTATAATAAGGTAGATGAACTCTATAAATCATATGAGATGGAGAAATTGGCTAAATTGTCTAAACAAATGGAGGAACTGGCTGACAAGGTATCCAAGATGCAGATACCTGCCCTAACTTCATCTCCTACCACCATACACCAAATGCACTATATTCAAGTGCAAGGGGTAGGGCAACAGAGCCATTAGGGGGGAGATCAAGTCTTTTCCCATCAAACTGAAGAAACCTCCATTCAAACCATTTACGAGGAACCTCTTCAAGTTATGGAGATAAATGGAATTTGGTATGACCTGTAACTTGTCAAGCATTCAGATCAAAACTCTACTATGAACCCTCATCCACCACAAGCCCGACCCACTTACCAGCCTCAGCAGCAGCAACATCGTCAGCAGTACCGTACGGGTTATCAGAACCCGCAACCTTAGCAGCAACAGTATCAACGGCAAGGCCAACAGGGCCAATTCAGACAATATCAGCAGCCTCAGGCCAAGCAGGGCCAGGGGTCCTCCTCTTCTTCTATATCTCCGGAACTCCAGCGAGTGTTGGATGGACTTCATGATATAAGAGTCGACATAAATCGACTCTCTCGATGGAGAGATGAGGTAACTACACCCCAAACCGTGATTCCAGCTCATGTCCAAGCTAATCCACATAGCCTTGGACAGAATCGGATTTTAATCTATGAATATTCCTTACCTAAATACGAGATCTTTTCGCATGATGACGCTTATCATATTTTTCTTAGGAGCAGAAGGACCGTAACCATGCCTGATCGAGCGAAAGAACACAGTGACATAGCCACAGTGTCCACAAATTCACATAATCCTAGGGGGAATTGAGGAGGAGATGCACGAGGAGGAGAAAGAAGAAGACCCACCCACACCACCCATCGTATACTACACCACTAAAGTCCATGGAGAATTAGAATATGAGTCTACCGAAGAAGCGCCACCAAGACATCTGCAACAGTTGACTACCAATGTCCTTATTTTTAAATCAGTCAGTCCCGGTCCTGTAAATAAGTTTCATTCCTCATTCAATAAAAGTGATGTTTTTATCACAATGAGTCAATTCCTTTCCCCCGTGCTCTTACGGCAGGAAATAAGAACAACTTCAAAAACCAATAAGATGGTGAAGACATGGCCCGCATTTGCTGAGAAAACATCAAGGTCACTTTATCGCTAGACGAGATGATAGAAAGAGACCTAGCTTTTAGGAAATACCTTAAGGTGAGATGTACACCGATAAGGGCCAGCAAAAAGAATCCTAGCCGAACAAAGAAGCACATACTCTCTATTGCTACATCTCTCCTGATAAAAAATGAGCTATCAAGGAAGAAAAGATACATGGTTGCTCACTTTGTCACTAGCCAGATCAATGAAATCATGTTTGCCCGAACATTGTTAGACAATGTCTCATCCATCAATCTCATGCCCACAACTCTGTTTGAGCATCTAAATCTAGGTCCTCTTAAGCACTCTACAGTTGTACTTCAATTCACAGATACATCAACTAAGAGACCTAAGGGGGAGATTCGAAATGTTGTCATCAACATTGAGGGACAAAATTACCCAGCCAATTTCACAATACTTGACATGGATGTCCCTAGAAATTGGAAAGACTCCCAAATGATACTAGGGCGGCCCTTAGGACCGCAGGAGCTATATTCGATTACACATCTGGGAGAATCCAGTTTGGAAAAGTTGAACTTAAAATGAAGCAAACTAGGTTTCAAAGACTTGACACTGAGTCAAGCACCGAGTCTGAAAAATCAGAACCTGAGGCAGAAAATACAGAAGCAACTGTTGGGCCCTGGAGACAGAACCCAACCAAAATGAGAGAACCACTCTCATCTGGATATGACATTATTGGTGACAGTCTGCCAGCTCATCCATGCATCTACCTATACTCCCGAAGACTCAGAAGTCCCACTTGACATGTCAATCCATTCTGCTTGTGGACAACCCAGAGTAAGGTACATAGATCAGACACGACGCTAGCCACACCTAAGTCCATCTTTAGCGATTCGATCCCCAAAACAATTAAGGTGGTGGCCGACAGTGATATACAACAAACATCCACAACACAACCAGAATCAGCAATGAGAGAGCCAGATTCTATGAACAATACAAACTTATCCGAGTGCAAACCATTGCCCCCTACTCTTAAGTATGCCTTCCTTGCAGGAAATAAGGGACACTTTTGGTCATCATCAGTTCACATCTAACCGAAGAGCAGGAGATCCGCCTGCTTAAAGTTTTAGAGAAAAATCGCAAGGCAATATGCTGGAGATTATCTGATCTTCCAAGGATTAACCTCGCCCTCTGTTCACACCATATTTACCTTGAGGATAATGCTAAACCCTCCCATGAATGCCAACGTAGGTTGAATTCAAACTTATGGGAAGTGGTTAAGACTGAGATAAAAAAATGGTGTAAGGGTGGTTTCACATATCCCATCTTTGACTCCAAGTGGGTGTCGCCATTGCACATCGTCCCGAAAAGCCAGGACTTCAGATTATCACCAATGAGGAGGGAGAGGAGATCACGACACTAGTACCCATGTCATGGCGTGTCTGTGTGGATTACAAGCACCTGAATGCCACAACAAAGAAGGACCACTTTCCACTACCTTCTATTGATCAAATCTTGGAGAGATTGGTAGGGAGAGAATACTTTTGATTCTTAGACGGGTACTCGGGATACAATCAGGTAGCCATCGCCCCTGAGGACCATGAAAAGACTACTTTTACATATCCTTTCGGCACTTACGCATTCAAGCACATGCCTTTTGGGCTTTGCAACGCACCCATCACTTTTTAGCAGTGCATGATTGTAGTTTTTACCGAAATGGTTGGAGATTTCCTGGAAGTCTTCATGGATGACTTATCGGTTCATGGTGATTCATTCGATGATTGCCTAGCGCACCTGGATCGAGTCCTTCAAAAGTGTAGGGAAGTAAATCTGATGCTCTCTTGGGAGAAAAGCCATTTCATGGTAAAATAGGGCATTGTATTGGGGCATATCATCTCCAAGAAGGGAATGGAGGTTGACTCTGCCAAGATGGATGTGATCAAGAAACTCGAGCCACCGATCAATGTGAAACAAGTATGGTCTTTTTTGGGGCATGTCGGATTTTATAGGAGATTTATTAAGGATTTCTCAAAGATTGCCCAACCGTTGACTGACCTCTTAGGGAAAGACACCGAGTTCATTGTAGATCATAAGTACCTTGAAGCCTTCAAGCTTCTCAAAAAGAGGATCATTGAGACTCCCATCCTACAAGCCCCCGACTGATCTCTTCCCTTCGAGATCATGGAAGACGCTTCAGACTTCGCAGTACGAGCGGTGTTAGGACAAACAAAAGATGGAATCCCATTTGCTATTCACTACGCAAGCAAAGTTTTAGACCCAGCTCAGAAAAATTACACTGTGACCGAAAAGGAAATGCTTGCAGTAGTCTTTGCCTTGGAAAAAATTCGATCTATTCTTCTAGGATCTAAGGTGATAGTTTACACAGATCATCTGCCATTCGATACTTAATGATGAAAAAAGATGCAAAAGCGCGACTCCTTAGATGGATACTATTGCTTCAGGAATTTGATTTGGAGATTAAAGATAAACTTGGGGTTAAGAATTTCGTGGCTGATCATTTATCACGGATCAAATAACAAAATCCTCAAGTCTGAATCCATCCGTGAAACCTTCCCAGACGAGTCAATTTCTATTATTGACTCTCTCCCATGGTATGCCCACATGGTGAACTATCTTGTATGCAAGAAAGTTCCTTAGGGTTGCCCCAAGAACAGAATCGACCGACTCAAGTCGGAAGCCAGACACTACCATTAGGAGGATCTGTTCCTTTTCTTTGAAGGACCAGATTGCATATGGAGAAGATGTATTCCTCAGGAGGAATACCAAAGCATCCTCAATCTCTGCCATACCTTGGAGGCAGGAGGACATCATTCTGGAAAGAGGACCACTGAGATGATACTACAATGTGGATTTTACTAGCCGACCTTGTTTAAAGATGCCTACAACTTTGTCAAGTCGTGCGCGGCATGTCAGAGAATGGGAGGGACCATTGGTCCCAAAGATGCCATGCCTATGCAACCAGTGATAATTTGTGATGTATTATATGCATGGGGCATTGAATTTATGTGTCCATTCCCTAATAGTCAAGGATTTGAATATATTCTTCTCACGGTAGATTATTTACCTAGGTGGGTGGAGGCTACCCCTACTCGAGCAGCAGACAGCAAGACTGTATGCCAGTTTTTGAAAGATCATATTATTTCGAGGTTTGGGATCCCTAAGGTACTAATATCTAATGGGGGTAGCCAATTTATCAACCGGGAGGTGAAGAAGTTGACTAAGGAATACGACATCGAGCACCGAGTCGCTAGTTCTTACCATCCACAATCCAATGGCATGGCCGATGTATCAAACATGAATGTCAAAGGAATTTTACAGAATCTAGCCCGCCCTGACAGAAAGAATTGGTCCCAACTCCTGGACCAGGTTCTATGGGCTTACCAGACATCTTACAAGACCCCATTTGGCACCTCCCCGTTTCGAATGCTATATGGAAAGCCATGTCATTTGCCCGCAGAACTCGTACATAAATCAGAATGGGCAATCAAAAAGATAAATTGGAACTATCACCAAGGAAAGAAGAATAGAGAGATGGATTTGAATGAACTATCCAAAATACAAAATCATGCCTACAAAAAAAATCATTTACAAGGACAAAGTGAAAAAATGGCACGACAAGAACATCCGAACAAAGACCTTTGTCCCAGGATAGAAAGTATGGTTATTCAATACAAGATTGAAAATTTTCCAAGGTAAATTGAAATCCAAATGGACGGGACCCATCATCATAAGAGAGGTGCACAATAATGGAAGTGTTGAGATCTCAGAGACCGCGGACAACACACGTAGTTTTGTAGTCAACGGTCAGCTGCGTAAACACTTTGTTGAATCCAGCGAGCAGTTAGTGCAAGTAGAACAGATCTCCTTCACTCAAGGTGTTGTACTAGACGAAAGACTCCAACTACCCGGATAAACCACCTCTTCAATTCCGTCACTCTTATGTATATCCATCAACCTACTCATCTACTCAGGCCACCACCAGTTTTTATCCGATCTTACTTAGGCTAACCTTAGGCTAAGTATATGGGGACTAGTACCATTATTTATACATTACTTCTCTTCTTTTTCTTATTTCGCTCATCTATACTTAGTACGAGCTGTGTCTGCGTTTCACTTTGTACCATGAGGACATAGCACACGCTAAGTATAGGGGTGTGTGTTAGTATATATTCTACCTACTTTATCCATAGCTCATACTTTAATTGATTTCTTCTAACATTGGGGATGGGCACACACATTGTAGATTATACTAAATTCTTTCTGTAAATAATACATGGTTTACCAAAAAACAAAAAAATTCAAAACAAACAACAAAAATCTTTTTGCATAAAAAATTCAATCATGGTCTCGCATTTCATGCATCCACGCATTCCTTGGTTGAATTATTCCTGACACATTCACATTCACTCGAGGCTTTAGGATTTTTGAGGACACTTGATTTTTATGATCTTGAGAGTCTGAGTTAGCCAGGTTTAGTCATTTGGGTTTTGTACTTAATAATACACACTTCCCTAGTTGATGAATCTGTGATTCGTTATCTTTATTCATTTATTTTAGCTTAAAATCCCTTATAAAACACCTATTTATAACACTAACTCCATATTCTTACTAACTTGCATCTGTGTGTAAATATTGTATATTTGTATATTATTTTAATCTAAAATAAATATATAATGAAAGAAAGGAAAAATAAAGAAAAGAAAAAAAGAAGAAGATTGTATACAGGCTGACCCGAACCCCGAGAGAAGGTCAAGACTTGACCTGATCAATCGGGAATAAAGTAGGGGGAGATAGGGTCCTTAAGCAGAAAATCCAAAAAAATGTATGTGTTGTTGTAAATAATTCTCACTTATTTTGTGTATATCTTTATAAAACTGACACTAATTTATTTTTGCCTTAGTTGACCTCAAATCAAATAACTTTCACAATCAAATTGTAAATAAAAATGTGTTCTAACTAATAAAAATAATTACACAATTAAATAATGTACAAAATAAAAGTAACTACACTTGGAAAAGGCCACTAAGCACTAATTGAAAGACCAATTTCAGCTCCATATGAACTAAAATTCAACCAATCTCACTTCCATTGGATTCTAAATTAAATTATCTTTAAAATGGTTGCGATTTCATAATTTTTGGAGTTACGAGTAAAAAGTTGGTTTTCTGGGGTGGTTTGTGCAATTTTCCCATGTATTTTATACATATTGTATTTGTATATATTTGTAAATATTTTTAATAATTATTTAAAATAAGAAATAAAAAAAAAAAAATTAAAATGTTTTTTTAAAAGAAATCTAATTTCCTCAATTACCCTTGTATATAATGTCATAGTATATGTATATAGTTGCTATTCTCAATTAACCACCATAAAAAATTAAAAAATTAACATTTTTTATTCAAATAAATAAAGTGATGAAAATTCAAAAAAAATAGTTAATTTTGTAAATAGTTTTATCTTTCTTCTACTTTATCTCATTTCAAATTTCATCTCTCTTATCTCTTCTACCAAAAAATTCAAAAATTCTATAATTCAAATTTCATCTCTATCTTTTCTATTTATATGGCTCCTTCTCCCTCATTCCAACTTGATCAATCTTTAGAGAGAGGAGCCTGATCTCCGAGAGAAAATTTCGTCGAGAAAAGTACCTAGCCTCCGAGTCGTCCAGTGACAGTGAATCGACCTTCGTCGAGGCGATCACGGTCCATTTCCGCTCCTACGGTGAGATCCACATTTTTCTTATTTTTATCTAGGTTAATCATAGGTTTATTTCTCGCACATTTATTTCGTCATCATTTTTTTATTTAGAACATTGATTTCATCACGATTTGATTCGCTTTGACTCGATTTTTCATCCCACGTTCTTGATCTCTCCGCATTCAATTTCTACCTCCCACGATCTATCAACTCCGACCATGCTCGGTGGTCAGAGAATAGGATTCGATTCCCTTCATTTCTGTCGGATCCTCGTTCATTTTTCTATTTGTAAATAAATAAATAATAATAATACCAAAAAAATATTTGTTTTCTTGTTCTCTCTAACATTGGTTTTGCAGGATAGTTTAAAAAAATCTTTTTTTATTTCTATTTGCATTTCCTATTTTTAAAAAAAAATAAAAAACATTTTTTCTCTATTATTCATTCTTGTTTACATTTAAAAGAATAAAAAAATAAAAAAAACAAAAAAATTAGTCGGACGACCGCCGAAGCCCCTCGCCGCTCTCCACCAGCCGCAGTCCACCCCCCAGCCGTCCTCCAACGCTCCACCGGTCATCTGCACCTCTGTCACGGTGCTGTCACACCTTCCTCACAAGCATGTGCGACGAACTCCTCTGTGCAGGCTGCGGCCCTGATGCCGTCGCTCTTCATAGCAATGCCAGCCGCATCTCCCTGCCGTGCCCTCCTCGCCGACAGTCCACGGCGATGCCGTCTCCCTCGACCCCTTTTGTGCGGCGGCACCCCTTGTGATCTTGTGGAAAAGAACGAAAATTTCATGAACCCTAGGGTTGGGTTTTTGAATTAAGAAAACAAAAATTGGGAAAATTACGTAAATGCCCTCGATGACTTTAAGAAATCACAGAAGAACCCCTCTCTCTGTTACTAGCACGTGCCATGCACGTGAATCAGTGGTAAATTACGAATTCTCTCCTTTATTTATTTCTTGTTATTTATTTATGAGAGAACAGTAAATATTTGCAGATTAATCCTAATTATCTAGACATTATCTTTGCATGAGTTTTTCATTGAAATAAATGTTATTTGTGATCTAAAAATCTTGCAAAAATTATGTTATGCTCCTGATGTGATTATCTTCCTAGCATAAATTTTTCATTGCCTTTTAATTTCATTTATTATTATAAAAAATGTCATTTTATTTTCTTGAAATTCAAAAATTCATAAAAATTTGAAAATTTGCCTAAAAATCTAAAAAAATAGTATAGGTGTGTTTTTGTATCTTTTAATTTCTATCTAATTTTTGTGTTTAAATCATTTCTAAAACCCAAAAAATTTGAAAAATACCAAAAATCTTATAAAAATCATAAAAAAATTCTAAAAAAAATAAAAAATCTTTATTTCAGTCTCTGATTGTAGATATTTCTTTGTAGTTTATCTTAAAAATAGTCTTAAATATTCTACAAATTACTCCAGGTTGTGCACAATTTCACATTTTCTCACTGTCCGATTTTTAGAAAAATAGAAAAACATCTGAAAATTCCAAAAAAATTCCCAAAACATTTCAAAACTTCTAAAACACAAAAATATTTTCTCTGAATTTTGCTGAGCATTTTTTATAAATTGAAAAATTACAAAAAGAGTTAGTGTACGTATTTTTGATCTTGTGAATATTGCTCCGTATTATTTTTGAAAATAAAAAAATTGCGAAATCACTAAAAATTTGAAAATCAGAAAATAAAATAAATTAGAAAAAAATTTATTAAAAAAACTAAAAAGATAAAAAATTACAAAAACCAAGGATAGTTATCCTTTGAGATTCTTGTTTTTCTCTTAATTAATTTTCGTTTAATTGAATAACCCTCAGGATTTGTAGCCTCCCTGAGTTCTACCCTGTCCGCTATACAGGTTAATAAGTAGCAAAAAAATAAAAAAAATTTTGTTTGTCGCGGGATTTTTGGGGATAACAACGACTTATCATATTATTATTTCCGATCCTCGAGATGATCTAGTGTCAACAAAATGGCGCCATTGCCGGGGAAGCATGGCGAGGTAGGTTTCTCTTTTGACCTGCTATTCTTAGTTGTAAATATCTATTACATTTTGTCATTCACTTCATTGTTCATATCCACTGCATTCAATTCATTTTTTTCTCTTTCTCATATTTGATAATTGTATTTCTTACACATTCTATTTTTTTTCTTATGAGGGCCCGTTGAGCAAAGGAGGCGATCCTAGGAGAGACGAAGCATCCAAGCGACGTGGAGATGGCTTGTTTTTCACCAAGCCATGGGATAGCATGAGAATAGGAGAAGAAGAAGTGAAGGAGACGAAAAAAGAGAGAGAGTTTTTCTTTTCTAGCGTTTGAACTCTTGTAAACGGACATTCATTTGTTGTGGGTCTGTTTCATCAAGTGCCGGTGCACTTGGGGGACCTCACCGATTTTGTTTTCATCGCCTTATTTTTCTTTGTTTCCCGTAGATTTCATGAGCTACCTCTTGATTGCTTTAATTAATCTGCTTGAGCCAGGTAATTAATTAGGTCCAAACATCCTAAACAAGAAATTTCTGTACCTATAGAGTAGAGCGTAATTTGGACTTAGTCAAATTAACTTATTCTTGCCCATTAATAGAAGCTATCATCTAGGACGGTTCACTTGCATCATATAGGATAGTTTATTTTCTGCATGGATCACTTGCATGTAGAGTGCTGACGACAAGGTATGCATCTCTAACCCCTGCATGCATCATTATTTTTAATCGTGCATTGGCATTTCCGATCTCCTTCCTTGTTTTCACTCATATAAGTTAAAAAGGAAATTGGACACTCGGTAGGCGATTCTTTGAAAATATTTTAACCAAGTGACAATTGCCTAAAATACGGGACTGCTAAAGAAAACTCGACCCTAAAATAAAAACAAGGAAAAATCATTGTTTTGGGCAGAGTAACCCCCTCATTGTTTGGTTTGTATGTAGTGAGAGAGCGACCCGCACACTAGGATAGAGCCACACCCGAACTCTTTTCAGACTACTATCTTGGGTTAGTCGTTCTCTAGTGAGGATCTCTCCGATAGCCAGTAAAGCAGCCTGCGACGTCCTTAACAGATTGAATTGATTGAGTAGCCGGTAAACGGTCAGCCATCCATACTGGATGGGAAAGATCTAACTTTGGGATTGGACCAGTCTCCTGAGAGAAGTGGGTCCCTAACAGCTCGCTTTAACCGCTCTGATAGATTATATTGTCACCAAACTCTAAAATTGACAATATAATTGACCAAACCTTCACGGTCTTCACATTGAGTTGAGTTGGTGAACTAGGGAGTTTGTATTATGTTTCATTGCTTGTGTGCACACTCGATCCTTCTGTGCATTTGCGTCTTTTTCTCCATATCTTTTGACTTAACCACTTGTGCTCTCACGATCTCGTCTTTTGTTTCGGAGATAGTCAATTGGAGTTATTTTAATCCGATCTTCATGCATACCAAGTACTCTCCAGACGATCCACCTTCCTTTTTCCAGGAGGACTTTCCTCCTAATTTTTGTGCATATCCGCCTAACTCATTATGTCAGGAATCAGAGGACTTTGATTTTCACCCACCCTCATTCAACCCACCCGATCCTGGGATTTTGGAGTTACCTTTCATGATTTCCACACTTGAGACACTGAACCAGATGATGGAGTATATGAATTTGAGGATTAGCAATCTATTTAACATAAATACGAACCAGAACACTGCTCCACTACTTGAGGATATGGATTCATCTGAGGATAATCATGAGAGCTTGCAATCACCCAAAATACAAAAAATGATTCTGGGAGACACATTATTGATTCATTTTATGAGGAGAGGACCCAAATGCCCGATCATTTACCCACACATCTATTCACATCATGCCCCAACCTTGACCCCAAGGATTCCATCATACAGACCGCTCTTGGCAATCCTCGTGTATATGCTGATTCCAATCTCCTCCCTTGTATGGAGGAGGTCCAAAATTCAAAAAAATGTTGACTGAACCTGAAGTGTTGGCCACCATTCACGAGATTATTAAATCCCCACTTCAACAGGCCATGATAGATTTATCTACTCCTCAACACAAGAAGAGAAAGCAAAGGAGAAGATTTGAGCGTCACATCTTGACCATGGCCACTGCCTACGCCATCTCTCACTGTCTGTATTTTAAGAAAGGGAACACTAGCATACCTCTTCTGAGCTACTCCATCTCTGAACATTCTTGTGATAACACTCTCCTTGATGGCGGTTCGTCAATCAATATAATACCCTTCTCTATGATACAATCTATTTATCTTGGGCCTCTTAAGAAAACCAGGATGATAGTTCAATTTGCTAGTGGATCTATCAAGAGGCCGAAGGGTATTCTAGAAAACACTGTCATTCTTATTCACGGTATGAATTTACTTCAGATTTTTTTTGTAATGCCCATGGAGACCTCCATCCCTGTGGAGCACCCTTCAATCATCCTGGGACGGCCTTTTCTCGCCTCTGCGGGAGCCATTATTGATTATGGTTCAGGAGAAATTCGCTTCCGTTCTGATGTAGGAAGCGATGTGTTGATCACTACACCCACTACTGACCAGAGACCTGCATCCCATGAGAGCCCGCCTGTGTTAGCCAACCTCAAGGAATTTGACCTTGACGATAATATCAGAGATTCTTGTTACACGTTGGATGAAAAGGAAACCCAAAAATTCCTCTTGAAGGAGGAAGAATCGGAAAGCATAGACCTTGGAGTTCCCCCTTCTAGTATGTGGCGATGCATTGATGACATCCGCGGAATTTACACGATAGACACCTTAGAGCGGAAGGCAGACTCTGAGATTAGATAGGACGGACATGATTCGACTACTTTCACTGATGATTTCGTTCCTATTCACCATGATTTAGACGAAACCGACCAAGCCAAATTTGATTTGATTGCTTTTATAAAGGAATTTGGGCCTTTTGATAAAGATGATGATCCGGTAGAGGCTCGCAAGGCTGAAATTGATCCTACTTTTTCGGATAATGAATTCGAGCCTTTTTACTTTGATATTTGCGAGACTTCCCAGGCCAGACATGACCATACTACTTCCACTGACCGGTTTAGGCCTGCACAATCTGAAACCGCTGAGGATACATTCTTGGTCGATCCTACTCAATTTATGTCTAATGATGATCCCAAAATCGACCTACACCTTGTCAAATCCATACCTCAGCGGTCCCGCAAGAAGGTTCGCTTTCAACCTTCTTCACCTTTGTACATCCACTCCTCTTGTATATCCTTTCGTTTCACTCCTTCTTCTCCTGTTTTATCATTCACGCCTTTTCCGTGTGTGCATATATGCTATACTTAAGATGTGCTTTATCCTAAGTATAGGGGGGTGAATGATTTGTGTTGTTAATATTCGTCTTGTTCATCACTCTTCTTGTTGCCTATACTTAGGGATACTCTACCCTAAGTATAGGGGGTGATGTTGTTCATATCATGTCTTTTTATTTTTGAGTCTGTACATTCTCTTCATCGGTTTTCCCCTTTTGTACACTCTACCATACTTAGGATTACTTGATCCTAAGTATAGGGGGAATCACCAACTTCTCTTCTTTTTATCCTTTCTTTGAGTCATTGTAGCATATGAGTCTTTTCACTTTTCTATACTTAGCACAAGTTATGTCTTTCTTTTTCGCTCTCTGATCACTATGAGGACATAGTCCGAGCTAAGTATAGGAGGGTGTCGTATATATTGTATGTATACTTTAGACATAACTCGTACTTTTAAATATGTTTATTTGGGGGGGGGGTTATGTATATAATTTTGTAAAATCCACGTGTGTAAAAAAACAAACAAGCAAAAACACAAAAAAACAAATAAAAACAAACAAACAAAAACATAAAAAAACAAACAAAAACAAAACAAACAAACAAACAAAACACAAAAAAATTCTTGTATATATTTTACTAATCCTTTTTCCTTAAAAAAGTACAAAACCAAAAATCTATAAAAACTTGCATAATTAAAAAGAAACTTTCTTTTACATCTGTATTTTTCTCCCAAAAAATCCATAAAAAGTTCAAAATTAGAAAATTGTTTAAAAAACATGTTCTTTTCACATGTGCATTATTTCTTTAAAAATACCCTTTGCACTGTTCATATTTTCTTGCATTTGCATATGCATTTTTCAGGATAGTATTGACAATTAAACTATGTCTGGAATAAAATTGAAGAATGAAGCTTAGTCGGACCTTAATCCACCTAATTCTCAGAGGAACTTCACCGAGAAATAGGATTTTAAAAGCTTCAGGTCTTTGACTTAATTCTTTGAGTTCCACATGACAATGTGTAGCGTTTGATTCTTAGTGTCTAACCTGGTCTCTTCATTCTGGGTACAACTCTGGAATAGGGAATTAATTTGTACTCTTGCACTATGCACTTAGCTGAACTCAGACGGGATGTTGGAAGTCTGTGTGAGTTTCTTTTCTGGTAGCGTGGAAATCTAAAGACAGGAGTATGGGTTGAAATAAAGCTTCGAAAAGGGATGGATGGCTGGGCACAATTTTTTCTAAGACCCCAAAACATGTACGGAAACAAAAAGATTCTATATCCATAGGGGCACAACAAGATCCGAGTAGAACCACCAAACATCCAAATACAAAGAAGCCACTACCAAATAAATATCTGACCAAAAAGGTCCAAGCTTCAAGAAAACCTGTAGATCTTGGTGGAGACTCGGCTACACTGGCCAGCTTCACAAGGAGAGGTGACTACACTGGCCACCCTCTAGTTCTTTTCTCCTTATTCTAACTTCTCCCCCAATTCGACTGTGAACACAATGCGACAGACCTTAGAAGGAAATAGCTGACTCCTCGAGGACGAGTTATTGGAGAGGAGATTTGCATGGTAGTCTGGCATTCTCGATGGGAAGAGCTAAAACCTTTCACACACATGAGTTGATTGTTCAATGTTCATAGGGTATGCTTTGGGAAGAGGATTGATCTAAGATGACTTATGATTTGAAAGTGTGACAATGATGTGTAGAACTTGAAGGCTGTCGATTTAAAAATTCTAAGTCTCACAGAAGTTCCGACACACTAATATTCCAAAGGTCCGACAGAGCTCTATACTACAATTTTATGAAGATAAGTTTAATACTCAATATTGTCCTACTTTCTTTATTTTTCCTTTCTTTTTCTTTTTCTTCACTTATTCTTTCAAATAAGTGTTTGCTAAGGGACTAGCAAAGGTAAAGCATAGGGGGATGATGAATCTGCGATTCGTCATCTTTATTCATTTATTTTAGCTCAAAAACCTTATAAAACACCTGTTTATAACACTAACTCCATATTCTTACTAACTTCATCTGTGTGTAAATATTGTATATTTGTATATTATTTTAACCTAAAATAAATAAATAAAGAAAGAAAGGAAAAAAAGAAAAAAAGAATGTATACAGGCCGACCCGAACCCCGAGAGAAGGTCAAGACTTGACCTAATCGATCAGGAATAAAGTAGGGGGAGATAGGGTCCTTAAGCAGAAAATCCAAAAAAAAATGTGTGTGTGTTGTTGTAAATACTTCTCACTTATTTTGTGTATATCTGTATAAAACTGACACTAATTTATTTGTGCCTTAATTGACCTCAAATCACATAACTTTCAAAATCAAAGTTGTAAATAAAAATGTGTTCTAATTAATAAAAATAATTGTACAATTAAATAATGTACAGAATAAAAGTAACCACACTTGGAAAAGGCCACTAAGCACTAATTGAAAGACCAATTTCGGCTCCATATGAACTCAAATTGAACCAATCTCACTTCCATTGGATTCTAAATTAAATTATCTTTAAAATGGCTGTGATTTCATAATTTTTGGAGTTACAGGTAAAAAGTTGGTTTTCCGGGGTGGTTTGTGCAATTTTCCTATGTATTTTGTACATATTGTATTTGTATATATTTGTAAATATTTTTAGTAATTATTAAAAATAAAAAACTAAAAATTTTAAAATAAAAAAGAAAGCTAATTTCCTCAATTACCCTTGTATATAATATCATAGTATGTGTATATAGTTGCTATTTTCAATTAACCACCATAAAAAAATAAAAAAATAACATTTTTTATTCAAATAAATAAAGTGACGAAAATTAAAAAAAGTTAATATTGTAAATAGTTTTATCTCTCTTCTACTTTATCTCATTTCAAATATCATCTCTTATCTCTTCCACCAAAAAATTCAAAACTTCAAAAATTCAAATTTCATCTCTATCGTTTCTATTCATATTTCTCATTCTCCCTCATTCCAACTTGATCAATCTTTAGAGAGAGGATCCCGATCTCCGAGAGAATTTCGTCGAGAAAAGTGCCTAGCCTCCGAGCCGTCCGGTGACAGCGAGTCGGCCTTCGTCGAGGCGATCACAGTCCATTTCTGCTCCTAAGGTGAGATCCACATTTTTCTTATTTTTTTATCTAGGTTAATCGTAGTTTTATTTCTCGCACTTTTATTTTGTCGTCATTTTTTTATTTAGATCATTGATTTCATAACGATTTAATCCGCTTCGACTCGATTTTTCTTTCCACGTTCTTGATCTCTCCGCATCCAATTTCTACCTCCCAAGATCTATCAACTCCGACCATGCTCGGTAGTCGGAGAATCAGATTCGATTCCCTTCATTTCCACCGGATCCTCATTCATTTTTCTATTTGTAAATAAATAAAAAATAATAATACCAAAAAAAATATTTGTTTTCTTGTTCACTCTAACATTGGTTTTGCAGGGTAGTTACAAAAAATAAAAAAAATCCTTTTTATTTCTATTTACATTTCCTATTTTAAAAAAATAAAAAAAACATTTTTTCTTTATTATTCATTCCTTTTTACATTTATAAAGAATAAAAAATAAAAAATAAAAAGATCTCAGTAGCAGTCGGAAGACCGTCGAAGCCCCTCGCCGCTCTCCACCAGTCGCAGTCTCCCCCCCCAGCTGTCCTCCAGCGCTCCCCCGGCCGTCCGTGCCTCCATCGCGGTGTTGCCATGCCTTCCTCACAAGCCTGCGTGATGACCTCCTCCGTGCAGGCTGTGGCCCCGATGCCGCCGCTCTTCATAGCATCGCTAGCCGCATCTCCCCACTGTGCCTTCCTCGCCGACGTCCACGGCGGCACCGTCTCCCTCGACCCCTTTTGGGCGGCAGCACCCCTTGTGATCTTGTGGAAAAGAATGGAAATTTCATGAACCCTAGTGTTGGGTTTTTGAATTAAGAAAACATAAATTGGGAAAATTACGTAAACGCCTCCAGTGACTTTCAGAAATCGCAGAAGAACCCCTCTCTCCAGAACAAGCATGTGCCATGCACGTGAATCAGTGGTAAAGTCGAATTCTCTCCTTTATTTATTTCTTGTTATTTATTTATGAGAGAACAGTAAATATTTACAGATCAGTCCTAATTATACAGACATTATCATTGCATGAGTTTTTCATTGAAATAAATGTTATTTGTGATCTAAAAATCTTGCAAAAATTTGCTATAATCCTGATGTGATTATCTTCCTAGCATAAAATTTTTATTGCATTTTAGTTTCATTTATTATTATTAAAAAAATAAAAAATAGTGTCATTTTATTTTCCTGAAATTCAAAAATTCATAAAAATTCGAAAATTTGCCTAAAAAATCCAAAAAATACCATAGGTGTGTTTTTATGTCTTTTAATATCTATTTACTTTTGTGCTTAAATCATTTCTAAAACCCAAAAAATTAAAAAATACCAAAAAACTTATAAAAATCATAAAAAATTCTACAAAAATCCAAAAATCTTGATTTCACTCTCTGATTGTAGATATTTCTTTGTAATTTATGTAAAAAAAATTAATAGTTGGACACTTAAATTATTTTTAAGTTGCAAATTACTCCAGGCTGTGCACAATTTCACATTTTCTCACTGTCTGATTTTTAGAAAAATAGAAAAACATCTAAAAATTCCACAAAAATTCCCAAAACATTACAAAACTTTTAAAACACAAAAAAATTTCTCTGAATTTTTCTGAGCCTTTTTTTATAAAATTTGAAAATTTCAAAAATAATTAGTATGCGTAGTTTTGATCTTGTGAATATTGCTCCGTATTATTTTTGAAAATAAAAAATTGCAAAAACAAAATCTCTAAAATTTTAAAAATTAAAAAAGAAATTAGAAAAAAATTATTAAAAAATTAAAAAGATAAAAAATCACAAAAACCAAGGATAGTTATCCTTTGAGATTCTTGTTTTTCTCTTAATTGATTTTCGATTAATTGAATAACCCTCAGGATTTGTAGCTTCCCTGAGTTCGACCCTGTCCTCTATACATGTTAATAAGTAGCAAAAAAATAAAAAAAATTTTGTCGCATGATTTTTGGGGATAACAACGACCTATCATATCATTATTTCTGATCCTCGAGAAGATCTCGTGTCAACACTAGTTTGAAAGATTTGAGCGCTATATTGCACTCTTCATCTCTACACTCTAAAGAATATGATCAACGCATCACTTTCACAATTGCATCATTGATGAGATGAGTTAAGTTATCACTCGAGGAACTGGGACGGGAGATTTGAGTTTAGACCCGATCTAATGATGCTCGGGGATGGGTAAAGTTAATGAAGGCTTCATGAAAACTGAGTGTCAGCAAAACCTTAGCCTGTATGTGAACAAGTTCATATGCTATCTCTTTGATATTTACCTATGTACCATGGTGTGATGAGTCTAATTTAATTGTTGATCAGTGTACACCAACTTTTGGTAAAAGTAGTGGAGCTAGCAAAAAAGAAAAGAAAAAAATGTTCAAAGAAAAGCACTATCCTCCAAAAGTCAAATTACAAATGAGCTTCCACCAATGGCGAGCGCTCCCAACTATTTTCAAAGAGTCCACTTGGACCAAGCGCTAATTAGGACCAAGGAGTCGGGCTAGCACCAAAAGGGCTCTGCATCGTAAGTGATACAATTCTGGGTGTCGAAGGTATCTTAAATACTCAAAAGAGACACACTCTGGTGCACTTCCAGAAAAATAAGTGCAGAGGACTCCGAATTCTCTTGACGGGCACATTGATCAACAACAAAATATCTAAGTGTTGAGTAATAATGCACTGGAGAGGCCCCTTGTTCCAATGTGAAGGAGAGAAAATTAGACACAATCCTATATCCTCCATCATCTGGCCGTCCATATACATTTCAAGTCTGACAAACTAATGAGATGGTTGACTGAAGCACGAATAGACTTATTCCCTAGTGTTGAGGATTAGGTCTAGAGGAGAGTCTCCTGGACTGGAACTTTGGGGTGATGTCTCGACTCGACTCTCATGAATGCAATATACTAAAAGTCATATCCTTATATTATATGTACAAACATAGTGTCTGATAAGTAGAGAAGTTGGATTCCTTTTGATTAAAGCATGGTTGAGCCCAGAATTTTAGGAGCACTCAAATTAAAGGTCTTCGATGAATTGAGCCTTGAAACTTCACATGCACAGTCAAGGATGTATCCAACTAAGTCATTCATTCATTGATGCTCGGGGACGAGGATGGTTTAAGTATAGGGGTATGATGAATCTTGTATTCATCATGCTAAAATTGGTCAATTAGACTATGTTCCCCATAATTCATTTTCATTTAATAATTAATAGAGCATCATTAGCATTATACATGTGTAAATAATATTCGCATTTCAATATGTGTAATTGCATAATGTGTAAATTAACCTAATAAGCTGCTAAACAGATTTTTAATTAATTCATCCTAACTCCAATTGACCCCAAACCACTTCCATTGTGTAATAATTACTAACAAGAATAAATAAAAAATACAAAAAATTAATAACATAAATAAGAGTCAAATAAATTCAAAACTAAATTTCATGTCTGACGGACTAAAATATTATATTGGGAAATTTTAGCATACAATATATCATTTCGAAGCTTATTCCGTGCTCTTTGATATTATATATCTTGTAGATAAATCTGACGATGATTAATGACGATTAATAGTAATTCAACCTCTTAACTTGTGCAAGCATGATTGGTGATATATGTGTGCTACTTTTATTGAGAGAAATTGTTTTAACCTGCAGGGACCTATTTGAGGAAATGTTATGTGATTAAGTCTCTCTCTTGGCTATTGATCTTCTTAATTAACGAATTGATCTTTGCAGGGGTATACATGAGTAAGTGAAATTAATCTAATTCCCCTGATATTTGATATTAGATTGTTATTTTTGAGGGGTGATTTAAATAAAAGGGCAGAGTATCTTGAGAAATTCTTGCAAGATAAAACTCTGATACGTTGACCTGTTGATTGTTACATATTTTTGGACTTAATCTCATTTGATCTGTGATAATTTTTAAGGATTAAGTGGTCAATTTATTTGAGAATTGAATCTTATAAAATCACGGATCCTGAGCTTGATTATTCTCTTTGTTATTTTTCACATTGCATCATCATATTTCCATTTTATTTTGTGACGCAGAAATTAACCCATCAATGGATTAATTGTTTAATTTAATTTAAAGCTATGCAACTAAAAATCAATGTTCCCTGTATTCGACCTTGGTGGACTTGCCAAGTATAAATTTTCCACAACATTCAAAGATTGTAGTTTTTGCTGAATCATTTTTCGCCTCCTATTTTACAATTCTCTATAATTAAAGAGGTGAATTTGACGATCATCGGGGGCTAATCGCCATTCGATCGAGATCTGTCTCCAAGAGCTCCAGCTCCTGTTAGATGAGCGAGCCAGCCACCATTTGATCGAGACCCGAGATCTAATATCGGTCATACATCCGTAAACTGTCATCGCACCTCTAGCAACAGATGCGTGGCAAGTGAAGCGCCATCAACCGTTATATCTCACGCAAGAGGGGTAATTTTGCCCATATAGCCCTCATTTTGTTATTTTCATTTTGATCCACAAACTTTCAGTTGCAGTTCATTTGTTTTTGTAATATTTGCATTAAAGCCCCCATACTTTTTTTATTCATTTGAGTCCAGTCAGTGTCACCTCACATGCGCCTACACGTGAGGGCGCATGACATTATGTAAAGTATCCCATGCGGGTTTTGTTATTGTTTAGTGCAAGGAATATGTATTTAAGTGTTAAAAATTTTGGAAAAAATGCAATTAGGCCCTATTACTTTTTGGAAATTGTAGATATACCCCTGCTAGCATGTATTGAATTAAATATATCAGGATGTTTGCACATAGGTCCATGGACTTTTGAAAAGTATTCTGGAATGCATTTAATGTTTGATTAAATAACATTTAGGTCCCTGCCGAAATAATTAAATTTATTTTGTGTCTTTTTATTATTAAAAACAACATTTTGCATCCAAAAATTGTAGGAAAATTATTTTAAGTGTCTGGAACTATATTAAATCACATATATTTTTCGTGAGGTAATTAAAAATATTTTTCTATTTTTAAAATTCAAAAATAATGCATTTTCTCTATTAACATTTAAAAATGCAAAAAATATAAAAATGATTTGAAAAAAATCTAAAAAATATAGTATATTTATTATTATATTTTCAACTCTAGACCAAAAATCACTAAATATTACAAAAGAAAAACATTAAAAATTAAAACCCCCCAAAAACCTTATGAAAATTTTTAAAATTAAGTAAAACTCCAAAAATATTAGTTATATTTCTTAGTTTTGTCTATATTATAAATTATATACTAAAAATAGTATTGGAAAATTTTGAGATATCTATCTATTTTAAATTCCAAAACAATCAAGGCCTTTATTATAACTCCCTATTTTATATTTTTTATCATTTAAAAATACAAAAAATAGCAAAAAATAAAAGAAAATAACAAAAATAGAACAAAATAATAGAAACATAAAAACATTTTATTTTACAATTTTAACTATATACATTTGTATTGGTAAATAGAATATTATATATTTAACTTATATTTTATTACTATATATTACTAATAAATATTAATATTTGTAAATACCTTAATTATTTAAAAAACACTTAAAAATAAAAAGGATTGTACTTTAGGGTATTTTTCTGATTATATGTATATTTTATATATTTATATTTTATATAGCTATTATATTATACATTATATATATACTTATTACATATTAAAAATAAAAAGGAAAGTAAAAAATCAAAAATATAAAAATTAAAAATATAAAAATATAAAAATATAAAAATTTTAAAAATTTAAAATATAAATGATTAAAACCCACAAAAATAAAATCCCTATAAAACACAAAAAATGTTGATTTTTTGTGGATATACTCGTTTCTCCTTTGTGGTTCGACCCTTACACCATCATACTATATAGATCATTTTGTAGGGTACAATAAATTTTAGGTCAACATACTTATTGCTTGAGCATTATTGTGGGTTAATTGTTGGTGAACTAGATTTTGGATATCTGAGAGCCGAGAGAGCGGTCGACGCAGTGATTGTCGGAATCAACTTGTCGGGCACCGCAGACCCTCCAAGACCACATGTTAGTACTCTCCACTATTTAGCATTCATCAAATGGCATCTTTACCAGGGAGCAACACTTAGGATAGATTTTGTGTGTATTTTCTCTTCCATTATTTCCTGATTTATTTTTATTTTATTGAGCTAATTGATTATCTGTGCTAATACATCTCTTTTAGTGTCTTTGTTACGAGGGACTGCAGAGGTAGGGATGTCTTCTTTGGAGGATTGGTGCACCCGAGTCACGTGGATACCTATTTCTTCTTCACAAGCCAGTTGGAGAGGCAATTCGGGCATTTTTTGAGATGTGTGTAGCATAGCTCTAGATTAGCATTTTATTCTCTTTTTGGCGAGAGAGAGCGATAGACTCTAGTTATTGCAATAATACAGGTGGATACTTGAACTCTCATGCCTGTTCACTTGGGGGCTCACTGGATTTTTCGTGGTTTTCTTTGCCTTGTTCATTTTTGTCCTCCCTATTTTCCCCTTTATTTCCTTTTTTTCTCATGATTTATGCTTTTCGCCTTTATTTGTATTTGTTTATGTGATTGTGACCATAACATTTTTTAGGGTTGCTTAATCGAGTAAATTAGGTCCACACACCTAATATATGCATGTTCATATAGTCTACGTTTTGATCTAGAACAAACTCAATTTTGCGCTTCACCATAATAGCAATTCCTGCTTAGGGCGATTTCACCATTTAACATTCCATATAGATTAGATTTAAAATTTGTCTTGCAACTCGCATGGAGAGAGCTGGGAAGAAATGTAAGTCATCTATCTAAGCATCCATCATTTTGACACTAGGGTGAGATTTCCATCCTAGTATCTACATGCATTGCTTTGCCGCTATCTCTCTCTATTTTTGAGCACTTAGGTATAAAAGAAAATCCAAAAAATCATTAGACACTTATTCTTGAAAAATACTCAAAGAAGTGAAAAATAAAAAATTAAAACAATGGGGCTACTAAATAAACTTTGACCCTAATTAGAACTCTTAACGGACATCATTATTTGGGGCCTACAAAGCCCTCATTGTATTCAGATACATTCTAGACTGAATGAGGAACGGCCCTTAAGGAATAGAGCCAAAAACCCGATCCGTGGCTACCTCAATTATCACCTGGGATTGACGAAGCATTGGCGCTTCTATCGTACATAGGTGAGTAGGGCCTTGTCGATGACGATTTTTTCACCTTGTGTAGAGCATCCGACTTGGTCTGAAGTATTGAGTATAGGCCACACCCTCACAGGTGTGTATGTCTCATCGTCTTGCGTTTGAGTACCTCATTTTTAGGGAATTAATGGTTTCTCCTATTAGCTTCCTCTCTTCTTCTTTGGTTGAGTAGCCCCCCAGACCCGATATTGAGGATCTCAAAATGTGCAGATCACAAGATACAAAGGAGCTGGAACAAGTACGGGGATACTTTCATTGTAGTACATGCCCTCCTCTAGGGTTAGCCGATAAGGACGTGTTACAATTTTGCCTGAATTCACACTAAAATTGAAAAGATAAAAAAGAGACGAGTCTTCGCGGCTTCACATGTGTTGAGTTGGTGAATCTAATTTTACTTGGTGTTTGTTTATATCTAGACTAAGTTCAAAGATCAGTCCCGCATATTTGTGCATTTTATCTTCCCTTCTATTTTACCCTCTTTGACCCTTACTCACTTCGAGCCTTCTATTGTTTTACACTCCCTTTATTTATTGTTCATCACCGTATCTTTCATCCATTCATCTATTTCCCTTTTGTTTCCAAGATATTGACCCATGGATGGATTTTTCAGGACTCCACCGACGCCCACATCAATTCCACAGGTTCGACATCTCTAATAATCCGAGGCGATCCCCAAGTTCATGGTTCGAACTTTGCAAACCGTCCTCAGGGCTCCCCACTTCTTCTACCTTCCACAGATTGGGAAAACTCTCTTCTTGAGTTCTGCCATTTTTGGATGGAGATTGATTTCACTCCTCACTCTTCTCCGTCATTAATAAAATTCAGGATTGACCCTAATTCTGATTTATTCTCTACATCGGGTGCTTGTATGCATACTTATCGGAATATTTTCCTAATTGGAAATCAGGACCCCAATATGGAGTTCAAGCATAAATAGTCAGATTTTAAGATGGCTCCTACGTATAGAGGAAAGGGACAACATCGTCTGAGCATCGAGCAGAACACCGAGCAGAGCACGAACTAGAACGAAGTGAACAGTCAGCTATTGGCCTCCATTTAGGTAATCCAGCAATAGTTAACTGATTAAGCATTGTCCTAGGTCACCTTTCAAGATATGGTGAATGGCCTGAGGAGGAGGTTAAAAGAGAGAGAATCACAACGAGGAGGAGATGATGATCTTTCATGGTGATGAAGAAGATAACCACTTTATAGATGGGCCTTGCATAGGCGAGGGAGAGAGAAGGAGAGGCCAACCCAAGCCCACACTGAAGTAGACATAAAACCCTGGGGCCAACCAAATCACTGAGTGTATCCAGATTCCTCAGATCCATGGACACTTTGAGATAAAGCCGCAATTCCTTTCTCTTCTCCCCAATATCCATGGGAATCTGGATGAAGAGCCATATATCCATGTACAACAGTTTGGATGCATCTGCAGCACGACACACTAACTCAACATCTCGTTGGGCATAGTCAAGATGATCGCTTTCCCTTTCAGCCTTCAGAGGAAGGCACTCTACTGGATCAACCATTTGGAGAAAGTGGTGATGACATAGAAAGAGTTGAAGTCTATGTTCCTGCACAAATACTACCCACTCGATCGTCTCAATATGATGCGATCCAAAATTTTCAGCATCTCCCAAGGACCATAAGAGTCCATTCATGAGACCTGAGAGAGATTCAATGATTTGATAGAGAAATGTCCCCGCCAAGACATACCAAGAACAATCTAGTTCAACACGTTTTTTGGGGACTTACCGAGAACAATCAACGTCTGGTTGATGCCACCTGCAGAGAGTCCCATTTTAACAAGGATGAGGATGCAATATGGTAAATTTTTTGAGGAGATGGCTCAAGGAGAGGCTATACTTTCCTCCTCTCGTTCTTTCCAAGTACATCCTCAGATCCTATACAAAAAAAGTCAATATGGTAGACACTCATGAAGTGGACAGGTGTGAGAACTCCGATCTCAACATCATTGGTAGTCACCTATCCAAAGTAGACATCATCGAGAAGCAATCAAAGGATCTTGAGAATCTCGATGTGATTGAACAAAGAATGGAGGGCATGGACAAGCTCGACACAATCACCAAGCAACTGGATGTTGGACATGCGAGCCCACGGTAAGCCATTATGCAATAAATGTTATTGTAAATATCATTTCTTGATCTGAAATGATGAATAACTAATTTTCATAATAGGGCCCTTAGTACAATTAGGGTTATGTACCATGGCCATCTTAACAATCATACAACTGTTGATACAATTTTTGAATCATAGAGGTTGGTGCTTGGACGAATATCTAAAGAGTTAGATTGAGGACTCATCAAGCACCGTCAAATGATTATTAAGAGATGATCTCCAACCTGAGAAAGAAACGACAATCCTTTCACTGAAGACTGGTATCTAACTAACCTCTTGATGCAGGTCCTATGTAAAGAAATAGAGATTCAGAGGTGTTAGATAAGTTAGGTCAAAGAGTTGACTTAACGAGATCGAGATAACCAAAGACCTATGTCGTATGCTGTCACGATATAGGCACACATCCTCTGACCGGAGACAGATGTGTTACTATATGTTTGAGTATGTACATATGGCAGACCAATAGGTTGATGACCTAATCAAGGTCTATACACCGACACGTTGGTGTGCATGCAAGGGCATATGAGTAATATGATCTCTCAAAGGGATCATATGTTAGCCATGTGAGCTCGAGGCGAACCATTCCAACAATAAATGTTATGTAATGTTTGATTTATCAATAAAAGTTATTGATTTGTTTTCACACCCTTTATGAGATTAAGTGAATGAATGCACTATAAGGTCCCTCTGTACAATTAGGGTTATGTACCATGGCCATCTTAATAATCATACAACTGTTGATTTAGAAATAAAATCATAGAGGCTGGTGTTTGGATGAATATTTAAGGAGTTAGATTGAGGACTCATCAAGCACCGTCAAATGATTGTTAAGAGATGATCTCCAGCCTGAGGTGGAGATGGCAATCCTTTCTCATATAGGCTGATATCTAACTGACCTCTTGATGCAGGTCCTCTTCATGGGAATAGAGATTCAGAGGTGTCAGATTAGTTAGGTCAAAGAGTTGACTTAACAAGATCAAGATAACCAAAGTCCTATATCGTATACTATCGCGATATAGGCACACATCCTCTGACCAACGATAGATGTGTTACTATATGTCTAAGTGTGTACATTTGGCAGACCAATAGGTTGATGACCTAACCAAGGTCTATGCACCAGTGAGCTGGTGTGCATTTAAGGGCATATGAGTGATACGATCTCTCAAAGGGATCATACAGGTTCACTTCTGACCCGGAAGACGTGAGCTCACTCATGAGGTATTAGGACCAATCAAATTCCATGCATGGTCGTCATGCTTTAGAAGCATGGCAAGAATTTGAAAGTATAATATATACTTTTGGAAAGCATATGATCGAAACCAAATCCCAATGACCAAGATCGATAAACTTGATGATGAAACCTTGAAGATGACAGTGTAAAATTAATCTATATCTTCGGGTTGATCATAGATCTTCCAGTATGAAGGATGCACATTGATATCGCTCAGGTACACTATGTTAACTCGGTCAAATTAATGTTAAGTGTTCGTTGCAGTCGGATACGAGAGATTAATCAAAAACCACTTAAGACAGATTTTGGTCAATTTTAAGCGGTGATATTTTTTTACTTGGTGGAGTCCAAGGTCGATCTCAGGGAGGCAACTGTCTCCTTAGGTGGATCACAGCAATTTTCAAGTGTTGATGTTCGAGGGTCAATTTTTTTTGTCTTTTTATTTCTTATGCAGACATATGCAGACAAATCTTAGCCAATTTAACTTTAAATTTAATTGATGTATCAAACGAAGTCCAAAAATAATGAAAATTGGCCAGACGATTATGTATGATGAAAATGACCTACACTAATGTTTTTGGAATTTTTCGACTCAAAATAATTTTTCTGTGAATTAAATAAACAGACAGAGTGATTTTCAGTGTTTAATTTTTAATAAATATCAAATCACAATTTTTCCAAGAACTAAAATTATCCTAGGAGGGTCTAATGATCAGGGACCTAGGAAAATTAACAGAACTTAAATTTATTGTGAAATGAATTAATTAAAATTAATTCAAGAAAATCACTAAACTATTTATTTAGGCCTCGTTATGCGTGCAAA
The DNA here is from genome assembly GCA_037367405.1 of Ottelia alismoides. Lineage (NCBI taxonomy): Eukaryota > Viridiplantae > Streptophyta > Magnoliopsida > Alismatales > Hydrocharitaceae > Ottelia > Ottelia alismoides. The sequence goes on along the minus strand of JAZKJV010001636.1, from coordinate 842,097 downwards.
TGATATGAAATTTTTATGGAGTGTTAAAAATGATGTCCTTAAGCTACTTGAATTTTTGGTGATTTTTGAAGGCACAGATAATTAACTAAAAATCAAAAGGCATCACTGGGCAAAATATGTCACAAATGAACCATTTAATTTATTAATAATTCAAGCAAGCCAACAAAAATCAAACACGTGTTCTAATAGATAGAGGACAAAATTTCCAACAACATGCAATTTTTAGAATCTCAAAATGATGAAAAATGCACTCTAGGGACACGTGCAAACACAAGGGTGTAAATGCAATACTGGAAATTAAAATTTCAACAATTAAACATGCTGACAGGGACTAAAATGCAATTACCGATAGCATGCAGGACTTCTATGCAATTTTTCCACGAGACACGTGCTCCTCACGTGGTGTCTGCTTCACAGGGACCTTTTTGCAATTTCTGAAAGCTTCAGGGGCGTCTGTGCAAATAACCCAGGCCGCACGTGCTCCTCACGTGGGGCGACCTAGGTTTGGAGGGCGTCGGAGGCTCGGAGTGAGGCTCGGGTCCTCTGGAGGTTCGGACTAGCCTCGGTGCAGCTTCGGGTCACCCGAGCCTAGGCTTGGAGGCCGAGGCTCGGATAAGGAGACGTGGCGGCCTGAAGGCCCTTGGATCAAGATGGATCCAAGGGATGTCGATGAAGACGCGTGGCGGCTGGAGCGTCGTCCGATCTGAGGTGTGATTAACGGTCCAGGATAAGGGCGGCGAGGGGACGCGTGGCGAGGCGAGGACCGTTCGATCAGATGATCGAACGGTTGCTGCTTCTTCTTCTCTAACGGTCCTCCGCCACCTGCGGAGGAGAGGGCGGTGCTCCGGTGAAGGTCGCCTAGCTCCACCCGATCCTCCAGATGCCGATGAAGCTCTCCGAGTTGTCGGAGGTATCCCAGCAGGAGCGTGACGATGCGGCGGAGGCGCTGATGGTCTCAGGAGCCACGGGGGGCGCCTGGAGATGGATGACGATGAAGCTCGAAGTTGTCTCCGGTGAAGCTCCGGCCAATGAAGGAATGAGATCCTGCAGGGGTTAGAAGAGGTAGCCGAAGCGTGCAGGTGTTCGTGGAGGAGAGTGGAGTGATCGGCGAGGCCTGAGGCGAAGGGAGGTGGTCGGGTGACGGAGCTCCGGCCAGGTGGCGGAGCTGAAGGTCGATGGCTGGTGAAGTAGAGTGTCTGAAGGTGTAGAGAGGCCCGCGAGGATCAGAGCTTCAACACGAAGCTCGTCGGAGTGATTAGGAGGCGCGAAGATGGCTGATGACGGCGAATAAAAGCGGAGAAAATCCAAGAAAAAGAAGAAGAAGATTGGAGCATGGATGGAGGGAGTTACCTGGGGATTGGGGCTCAGCTTTGAGCTCCAGGTCGTCGCTCAAGGGATCGGTAAGGTCCCGAGCTCTAGCAGCTACTCGAGGGAGGCTGCGGCACGGCGGAGGTAGCCGTGGATCTCGCCGGAGTTAGATCTCTGTCGTCGCTCGACAAATCGACCAATTGCTGTCACCAACAGGAAGCTTGGAGCTCGGGGGACCTCCCTGGAGTGGCGGATGGCGAAGAATGTGGCCGGAGAGGGGATATTTAAAGGATGAAGGTTACGGCTGGAATGGAGATGGGGCGAGGTTTATGGAGTTCGTGGGAGAGAGCTGGAGGTTGACGTGGCTGATGGAGTAGCTGGCGAGGATAAGGGATGAGTGGGGGCCATCGTGGAGGTTGTGGATCTCGGCGACGGTGGAAGGAGCGCTGCCAAGAATAGGAAGGGGGTGCCCCTCCCGCAAGGCAGAGATCGTGGGAGAGAGGGGCACCCGAGGTAGGAGACGAAGTCTCCACCGTTGGATCTTGTGATCCAACGGTGGTGATCGAAGCGAGATGAGCGGCTGGATGAAGATCTGGCCGTGGCGATCCGAGGGCGTAGCGAGCGCCACGTGGTGTGCTAAGGGCTCGGTACTGATGGATGGCTGAGATGGGAGTCAGGTGTTCAATCGGGTGGTCTAGGTGCCTGCGGGGCTAACGGCGCAGATGAAGAGATGAAGGCGCTATCGAAGGGCGCACGCGCTGCCACGTGGCGTGATGAGATTAAGGCGCGAGCGGACGATGGATATGAGGCGGGGGCTTTGATCCGACGGTCAATGTGAAGGGTGTACGTGGTAGCGGCTAGGCCGTTGGATCAGGACGACCATCCCACGGCGGAAGGCGAGGGCGGACGAGGCGGAGGGCAGCGGGCCGCGTGGCGCAATCAGAGGGCGCCACGTGGCCTGCTGTGAATGGCTGGAGGAAGAAACACGTGTAGGAAGAAGAGGAAGCCGAATTTGAAAAAACTCAAAACATGAAAATTGTAGATCTTGATGAGATCTACAAGTTTCATGTTGACCAAAGACGGAAATGAGGTCAAATATGATACATAAATACAAAGATACATAAATATGCATATGTAGTATACAAAATGACCCAAAAACCCAAGTTTCTCAAACAAGCTCCAATTTCAATGAAATTAGTCTCATTTTGAAGGTCTTTTAATAAGAAGTATTCTAGGAGTGAGTAGACCTAATTAGGGGCTTGTATGAGGGCTTTACAAGGGTTCTCAGGATGTTTGGGCTATTTTACAAGGGTGATTTTTTTTTTGGCATTCTTCCCTCTATTATTAAGGAATATATATATATAGAGAAGAAGTTATTTGATGAAGAGGTATTTTACAGGGGATTTTTGGCTTCTTATTTAAATGCAGATGAGCTGCTAAAATGCATGAATTATGGATGCATGCATGAGTGTTATTTATGCAAGATAAAAGGAAATATGCCTCTATTTTCTCGGGAACAAGGCTCTATTTTTGACTTTTGATGTGATGAATCACAGATTCATCAACCCCCTATACTTAAACCTTGCTCGTCCCCGAGCAACTAAAATGAATTGCAAGAGTGAAATGATTTTGGGTTCCATACCAAGGTCATGAACAAAAGTTGAAAAATGGAGCCTGACTCAAACTTTGGATTAATTGTGTGGCGGAACCTTATTTGGACCTGGACTTAAGACCTAACAGACTTCAAGTTCCACAAGTCTTCTATTCAAGACGCCTCAATAGTCAGGTCAGAACAAATCCTCAAACGCAAATTTCTGATGACTATGATTCTTACTTGTACTGTGTAAGTGATTTGTAACTCTCCACATCAGAAATGGCTCGGAACCAGCCTCCTCTAACAAGGTAACTCAATAACCCGGTATAGTAACTCTTTCCTCGAGGAGCGGGGTATTCCCTTCTAAGTTCAAGTGCGACCAACTCAAGAGGAGGGGGTAGAGAAGAGAATGGACGGTAGCCAGTGTAGCTACCTATCCCGGGATGCCTGACCAGTGTAGCCAAGTCATCCAGCTGCATTTCTTTACTAGTATACAGGCTCCGACAGGTATTTTATTTTTTTCTTGAACCTGTCTGATTTTTTTGGAGTTTTTGCAAATTTTTTTTCGAAAGCAGCATGTACATCAGGAGTTTTTCCTCTTGAGTCAGTAGACTATCCCTCTTTTGAAGCATTATTGCAACCCACAGCACCCTGTCCTTAGATGTCAACACCACTAGACTAGGTTGAGACGCACTTCCCTCCCTAGAGGAGGACGGATGTTTCCACCCGTGTGCTACTCCAAGTTAAAGGATTCTACCTCCTCACCACCTCATCAGTGAAGAGCTACGTGCATAGTGCTTGTCCAAGTTAGGTCATTATCTAAAAGAATCCTGCGTACGCACGAGATATTCTACTTAGACTAATCAAGATGACATGTGAACATAGACATGCGGACTCAAAGAATTAAGTCACTTGACCTGAGAAATCTTAACTCCAGTTCCTGTAAGGTTCCTCTGAAATTAGGTGGATTAAGGTCAAATCAAGTCCATCCTCAATATCTACTCATAACTTGGTCTAGAACCCACTAGCTTTTCACTTTGCATATGCAAAGATATGCAGATGAGATGAGATGTCATGCTATGAAAATGCAAGACTCTTTTTACTTTTCTATGCGGAGATGATATGCACGAGTAAATAAGAAGCCTATTTTTAAATTTTTTTTTCATTTGTTACCCACCCGTAATTATTGTAAAATATATACAAAAATACGCGAAAGTACGAGCTATGGGTAAAGTATATATGTAATATATACACGCCCCCCTATACTTAGCGTGTGCTATGTCCTCAGAGCACGAAGAGCGAAGAAAAAGACATAGCTCGTGCTAAGCGTAGAAGAGCCAAAGAGGAATAGAAAGTATATAAGTCGTCTCGCCCCCCTAAACTTAGGCTCTGACAGCTTAAGTGTAGAAGAAGAATAGAAATGGGGCGGACGAGGGAAAGAGGGGTAATGGATGAGTGTACAATGCGGGCATCGGTCCCCCCTATACTTAGGCTTAGGTCAGCCTAAGTATAGGTAGGAAATGAGTATGAGGACCAATGTGACCTGGAGAATGTACAGTGAACCGACTTAGGTGACCCTTCCCCCTATACTTAGGATCTGGTTATCCTAAGTATAGTCCAAGATAGTGATCTGATGAGGCGGAGATGGGTTACTAAAGTCGCGGGAGAAAGGGTAGGTTGTACAAGAATGATGATATATACAGATGAGTCGGTTTGAATCTTTCGAGATGCTGCGGATGGCTGGAATTCACTGCTGCAAGGTCTCATACGCGGCTTGATGTGAATCTGCTGTATCTGTCTCGCGCATGAATACAATCTCCTCGACATGGACTAACTTCTCATTGGATTCGACGAAGTGTTTCAACAGCTGTCCATTTACTAGGAATGTCGGTGCGTCATCTGTGAGATCTGAGATCTCGACACATCCACTATCATGCACCGTACGGACAACAAATGGTCCCGTCCACTTAGACTTCAACTTACCTTGGAAAATCTTCAGCCTAGCATTGAACAACCATACCTTCTGTCCAGGAACAAAGGTCTTTCGTCTGATATATCTATCATGCCAACGCTTTACTTTGTCCTTGTACACCACACTGTTGTCGTATGCTCGGTTTCTGACTTCCACAAGCTCATTCAGATCCATGTCTCTTTGTTTCCGGCCTAGGTGTGTGTTCCAGTTGACCTTTTTTATTGCCCATTCTGATTTGTGCACTAACTCTGCGGGCAAATGGCACGGCTTTCCGAATACCATTCGGAATGGGGAGGTGCCTAACGGTGTCTTGTAAGCCGTCCTATACGCCCAGAGGACTTGATCCAAGATCTGAGACCAGTCCTTCCTGTCTGGGCGGACAAGCTTTTGCAATATGGTTTTCACTTCCCTATTCGACACCTCAGCCATACCATTGGTTTGTGGGTGGTAAGGACTTGCGACACGGTGTTCGATGCCGTAGTCCTTCAGGAGTTTCTTCACCTCCCGATTCACAAAGTGGCTACCCCCGTCTGATATCATCATTTTGGGGATCCCGAACCTAGAGATTATGTGCTCTCTGATAAATTTACAGACAGTCCTGCTGTCTGCGGCTCGGGTCGGGATAGCCTCCACCCATATGGACAGATAGTCAACTGCAAGAAGGATGTATTCGAATCCGTGGCTGACAGGAAATGGGCCCATGAAATCGATGCCCCAGGCGTCAAAGACATCACAAATGATGACCGGCTGCATTGGCATCTCATCCTTGGAACCAACGATTCCTCCCATTCTCTGGCAAACTGGGCACGACTTCGCGAAGGCGGTGGCATCGCGAAACAGAGTCGGCCAGTAAAAACCACACTGAAGTACCTTCCATGCGGTCCTCTTCCCGGAGTGGTGTCCTCCTGCCTCTAAGCTATGGCATAAAGAAAGGACACTCTGGTATTCCTCCTGAGGAATACAACGCCTCCAGACACAATCCGGTCCTTCAAAGAAAAGGATCGGATCCTCCCAATGGTAGTGTCTAGCGTCCGATTTCAGTCGGTCGATTTGGCTCTTGGGCCAATCCTCGGGAACTTTCTTGGAGACAAGATAGTTCACGATATTGGCGTACCATGGGAGTGAGTCGATAACAAAAATCGACTCGTCGGGGAAGGTGTCTCGAATTGGGGAAACCTCGGAAGTATTAAGATTTTCGAGACGAGAGAGATGGTCGGCTACTACGTTCTTCTTTCCAGGTTTATCACGGATGTCCAAATCAAACTCCTGGAGAAGTAAAATCCAACGAAGAAGACGCGCCTTCGCGTCCTTCTTCTCCATCAAGTATCGTAGTGCCGTATGGTCTGTGAACACAGTTACCTTGGATCCGATTAAATGAGATCTAAATTTGTCCAAGGCAAACACTACCGCAAGCATTTCCTTTTCGGTAACTGTATAGTTACGCTGAGCCGAATCAAGCACTTTGCTTGCGTAGTGAATTGCAAACGGGACGCCATCTCTTCTTTGTCCCAATACAGCCCCAACAGCATAATCTGAGGCATCCGTCATGATCTCAAAAGGGAGAGACCAATCTGGGGCTTGTAAGATGGGTGCGTCCATGATCATTCCTTGTAACAGCTTAAAGGCCTCAAGACACTTGTGATCGACAATAAACTCCGCGTCTTTGCCTAAAAGCTCAGTTAGCGGTCGGGCAATCTTAGAGAAATCTTTGATAAATCTTCGATAAAATCCGACATGCCCGAGGAATGACCGCAACTGCCGTACGTTGGTTGGTGGCTGGAGTCGTCTGATCACGTCCACCTTGGCAGGGTCAACCTCCATTCCTCTCTTGGAGATGACATGCCCCAACACTATGCCCTCCGTCACCATGAAGTGACTTTTCTCCCAGGAGAGCACCAGATTGACCTCACAACATCTTTTGAGGACTCGGTCCAGATTCCTAAGACAGGAATCAAAAGAGTCGCCGTGGACCGAGAAGTCATCCATGAAGACTTCCAGGAATTCGCCGACCATTTCGGCGAATACAGCAATCATGCACCTTTGAAAAGTACCTGGAGCATTGCATAGCCCAAAAGGCATGCGCCTGAAAGCATAGGTACCAAAGGGGCATGTGAACGTGGTCTTTTCCTGGTCCTCTGGAGCTATGGCTACTTGATTGTAGCCCGAGAACCCATCAAGGAAGCAGAAGAATTCTTTCCCCGCTAATCTTTCTAAAATCTGATCAATGAACGGTAGGGGGAAATGATCCTTCTTCGTCGCAGCATTCAGGCGTCTGTAATCCACACAGATGCGCCACGACGTGGGTACTCTTGTCACGATCTCCTCTCCATCCTCGTTGGTGGTCGTCTGAATTCCCGACTTTTTCGGGACAACATGGATTGGGGCCACCCACTTAGAGTCGGAGATTGGGTAAATGAAACCCGCGTCGCACCATTTTTCTATCTCTTTCTTCACGACCTCTCGTAGATTTGATTCAACCGACGTTGGAATTCACGAGAGGGTTTGGCTTCGTTCTCCAAATATATATGGTGCGAACACAGAGCGGGATTTATCCCGTGGAGATCGGAAATGCTCCAGCCTATTGCCTTGCGGTTCTTCTCCAGGATCTCTAGCAAGCGAGATTCCTGCTCCTCGGTCAATTGCGAACTGATAATGACCGGAAATTTCTTGTCTTGGCCCGCAAGGAAGGCATACTTCAGGGTTGTGGGTAAAGGTTTGAGCTCAGGGATGGTATGATCGTCTAAGAAGTCTGGCTCAATCTGATCTGGTTCGGTGTTGGAAGTGGCTGGATCCTGTTCTGTAGTGGCTGCCACCAAGCTTGGTTCTGGAGTCGGATCGTCAAAGGTCTCCATGCAATCGGCAAACGCCTCGTCCGACTCGTCATCCTCATCTTCCGATTGTCCTAAGGATGTAAGGACTGACAGGCCCACCTGGGCCTCTATGTCATCGAAGATGTAGGGCGATGCAGGCTCAGAGCTGTACTTGTTCCTGAGGATCTCGCAGACTGTCTCATGCACTGGATCATCTTCAAAGGAGATGGACATATTGGTGCTGGCTGGGTTCTGTCTCCATGGCCCAACTAAGTCTACATGCTCCCAGTCTGTTTCGAGAGAAGAGTATTCTGTGCTGGATTCGGAGTCCGGTCTCTGCCATCTTGTTTGCTTCATCTCAAGATCCTCATCTCCGCCTGGAGTTTGGAACTGAATTTTCCCATTCTTATAATCGAATAAGGCCCCTGCTGTTCTGAGGAAGGGCCTACCCAAAATGATCTGGGAATCTCTCCAATTACGAGGGGTTTCCATATCGAGGACAGTGAAGTCCACCATGTATTCTTGCCCCTCGACTTTGATCACAATGTTCCTTAACTCTCCTTGGGACCTCTTAGTGGATTTGTCTGCAAACTGAAGAATAGCTCTAGATTTCCTAAGAGGTCCGAGATTGAGCCGCTCATAGAGGGCTGTGGGCATCAAATTGATCGAGGAACCATTGTCCAGGAGAGTGCGTGCAAACGCGATGTCATCAACATGACTCACTACATAGTGTGCACCCATGTCTCTTCGTTTCCGAGGAAACGAGTTCTTTATTGCACAAGTCGTGGCTACTGATAGGACGTGTTTCTCAACACGGCTTTTGGTCTTCCTGCTAACCCTAGTAGGTGTGCATCTCACCTTAAGGTATTTTTGGAATGCAGGAGTCATTTCCATGAACTTGTCAAAGGGGATTGTGACCTTGATGTGTTTGTTACAAAACTCAGCCATCTCAGGGTCATCTTTTTGGATTTTTTTGTTTTTCTTCTTCCCACCCTTGAGAGCTTGGGGGAAAGGGATTATTAACTCAGGTTCTGGAACTGAAATATCTTCATTAGCTGCTGAAACTGAGTTCTGAACAGGACTCTGACTCGGACTTTTATACAGACTCTGACTCTGACTCTGACAAAAAGGAAAATGCTTGGGCGAAACCGGTGATGCTTCTTCCGCTTCTTCTGGCTGGTCTTCCTCAGATGGAGGTGCGGGCTCATCGGTGTCATCAGACTCTGGATGACTGCGGGGCTGGTGCTTCGAGGACTCAGATGTCCTCTTCTTCTGCTGGCGGTGACGGTGGTGATGCTCCTCCTCTTCTTCCTCCGAATTCTCCTCAGGTAGAGTTTCGGAGGTTCCTTCTTTTTGCGCCCGTGCCCGATCAGGTATGGTCACGGTCCTTCCGCTCCTGAGGGACATATGGTTAACATTATCATACGAAAGGATCTCATGTTCAGATAGATAATTATCTGAGTAGTATACCTGATCTCGGGGTCGGTTCTGGCCCTGCTGAATGCTGTTTGGGTTGGCCTGAACCTGTGCGGGAATTGGAGTCCTAGGCGCCATTTGTTGGTCCTGAGCACGAGAGACCCGATTGATGTCGGTTCTCATGTCCAGGTAGTCATTTTGCATCTGTTGTACCCTATCAGACAGGGTCTGGATCGCCAAGGTGAGGGACTCCAATTCGGTGGGCTGGGCTGGCTGCTGAGTGGATGCGGTCCTGAACTGGCCCTGCTGGCCGTGCCGATACTGCTGCTGATGGGGCGGTGCTGGCCCCTGCTGGTAGGTGCGCTGCTGCGGCTGGTACCCCTGTTCTGGCCTGGACTGGTATCGCGGGATTGTGACGGGCCTGGTCTCCTGGTAGACTGGGGTTTGGCAGTGTGCCTGATCCTTCCCCATCTCGATTTGCCGGACTAGTGGGTCACGGCTATACCAGAGCCCGTTGATCTCGTAAACGGGCGGAGACTCCTCGTACTCTGTCTCCACTGGTGGGGGTGCATGATGGTTCTGCTGGGTGTAAGTCTGATCCCAGCTGCTCTGAGACCCCGGTGTCTGTTCCTGTACAAGATGCACTCGATGTACAGGTACAGGTGGTGCAGAAGGGGTAGGTAGCTTAATCTTGGCTACCTTTTCAGAGAGTTCCTCCACCTTCTTGGGAAGGCTCGAAAGAGACTCCATCTCCGCGACTCTCTTGTGGATCTGCTCGACCATGGTAAGCTTGTCTGCAATCATCCCCATGCTGGGGATGAGGTCCTCAGTCAGATCTGCAACAGTCCTTCTAGTTGTCTCATTGGATAGAATCGAGGGAGACAACTGATAGGCCCTTGTGGCCTGTGACCTGCCGGTTTCTGCCATCTGCTCTAGGATTTTCCACACGGCGTGTTCGTTCTTGTTCAGATAGCTTCCTCCACAGGCGGCACTGACTAACCCCTGCATCTCTGGGGTTAGACCGCAGAACAAGGTTTGGACTAGGATCGCCTTAGAAATGCCGTGGCATGGGCATTTCTGTACTAAGTCATTGAACCTGTCCCAAGCCTCGTGGAACAGTTCGCAGGGTCCTTGGGCGAAGCTGGCAATCTTTGTTCGCATCTGATTGGTTCTACTGAGTGGGTAGAACTTCTTCAAGAAGAGGTCCTTGAACTGCATCCAGGTAGTACATACCACCCCTAGGTTTTTCAGCCAATGTGCAGCCTTATCTCCTAAGGCAAACGGGGTGGCCTTCAGCCGGATATAATCTTGGCCAACATTGGGATGGCTAAGATTGTTGCAGACTAGTTCGAAGTCACGGAGGAAAGTGTAAGGCTCTTCATTGAGGTTTCCGTTAAACTTCGGCAGCAGGCTAAGGAAGTGGGGCTTCAGCTCGAATGCCTGGTCGGGAACTGCAGGTGCTAGCCAATTTTGGATCTCGTTCTCCGCCGGGTTGTAGGTATCGACCATTGGTCGATCGATCCCTTCAGCTACTATTATCTGCCCCATTCGTGCAGTGAGATCAGCATTTTTCTGTTCGGCTTCAGCAAGGCGTCTAAGAATCTGTCTCATCTGGTCCTCATCGGGCAGCATCCTTGGCGGCATTTCTCCCTCTAGTTCTGGGGATTGGAAAATAAGGTCGGTGTTAGAGGGTGAATCAAGGAAGGGATTACCGAGGCAATGGTCTTCCTCGGTAATCTCAGAGGAGATAAAAGGGTTGGTTTGAGAGTAACCACCCTGAGCAGGAGGGAACCAGGACTCAAGAGGGTCATGAGTCCTGGGTGGTCCAAGGTGCGCTCGGACCGAGAAAGACGAGTTACTTGGGGGACTCATAGAGAGATCAGTGAACTGTGCGTCGAGATCTCCCCAGTCACTCATCTTGGTGAAGCTAGAAGAAGATAGGATCTAACTCCTACCTGAAGCAAGCACAAGATCAATCCAAGACCCAGGATTCACACTCAACACAGTGAAGGACTCAAAGTTGAGTCCAATTTATCTTGTAGTTTTTAAGTGTGATTTTCAAGCAAATCTAGCAAGGATTACGCGGCCTAGAGGGAAGTCGGCTCAAAGCCGGATGCGTCTTCCCTGTTTATCCTGTCGTCTAAGATACCGCCGCTCCTTCCTTTCTTCGCTCCTATCCCAAGCCGATGGATTCAGTGACCATGCCCCTATCTACCTGCAAGCAGGCGGAGGCTGACATGGCCGGAACTTCACCCCGGGGGGTTACTGGCAGCTTGTCGCGAAGTACCGCAATTTCGCCCCTATCTACCTGAGACAGGCGGAGGCTACTTGGTACTAGTCAAAGAATCTGAAAATATCCGGCTCGTGATATTTGCTAGGATCAGTTAGAACGTGATATGGAAGACGGGGATTTGGGCTCTACCTTAGGGTGTTCACACACACTCAGGTAACCTCACTCAGCCTGAAAACAAGGTCGGGGATTAGTCTCCCGCAAACAATTTTCAGTTTTTATTCTCTTTTATTGGTCAATACTGTTAGCAGTCCCGGTTTTAAAGTTAGGTTATCACTGTAATTAATCACCACAAAGCACGCCTATCGTACATTCCCAATTTCCTTTTTAATTTAAGTGAGAAAAATCAGAGGGGGAAATCGAGAAAAGCCGATGCAAGTTGAAATCAATGATGTGTATGCTAAGTAAAGAGTACTTACAGTGATCCCTTCGCTTGTTGATGCAGGATGCAATACAGAATTGAAAACTTTATTCTACATGCAATAGCAGGTGATGAAAGCCGCTCCTAGACAGGCAGTTCTATTAGCGTGAAGAACGGTTTAATTTGAACTAAGTCCTGCGGTCTAGGTGCGTCTTTTATGTGTGTTGTGTGGTCCTATTGATTACGAGCACAAACAAGTCCTAGATTGGCTCGAGGAGCCGCTAGTGCAAGCTAAATTACCAATCACCCACACAGCACACGGGACACGGTTTCCACTATATTTACACGCGCGAGCTCCCAAACGGGAACCGCTGGAAATAATGCAAAAGAAAAATAAAATAAAAAGTACAATGCCTCTCTTTCTCTCAACACACTTTAAATGCTAAGTCCTTGAAGCGTCGCCGACTCCTCGCGGTCCTCGCACAAAAATGAAATAGAGGTCAGAGAGTGACACAAAAATAATGCAAAAAGAAAACAAATAAGAGAAATAATTACAAGAAAAACCGGGGGTCAGACTACCCGGGGATTAGAAATCAAACACTTCAAAAATATGCTACAATTAACCTAAGCCGTGCCTCCCCGGCAACGGCGCCATTTTGATATCGCTCAGGTACCCTATGTTAACTCGGTCAAATTAATGTTAAGTGTTCGTTGCAGTCGGATATGAGAGATTAATCAAAAACCACTTAAGACAGATTTTGGTCAATTTTAAGCGGTGATATTTTTTTTACTTGGTGGAGTCCAAGGTCGATCTCAGGGAGGCAACTGTCTCCTTAGGTGGATCACAGCAATTTTCAAGTGTTGATGTTCGAGGGTCAATTTTTTTTGTCTTTTTATTTCTTATGCAGACAAATCTTAGCCAATTTAACTTTAAATTTAATTGATGTATCAAACGAAGTCCAAAAATAATGAAAATTGGCCAGACGATTATGTATGATGAAAATGACCTACACTAATGTTTTTGGAATTTTTCGACTCAAAATAATTTTTCTGTGAATTAAATAAACAGACAGAGTGATTTTCAGTGTTTAATTTTTAATAAATATCAAATCACAATTTTTCCAAGAACTAAAATTATCCTAGGAGGGTCTAATGATCAGGGACCTAGGAAAATTAACAGAACTTAAATTTACTGTGAAATGAATTAATTAAAATTAATTCAAGAAAATCACTAAACTATTTATTTAGGCCTCCTTATGCGTGCAAATGATATGAAATTTTTATGGAGTGTTAAAAATGATGTCCTTAAGCTACTGTGAATTTTTGGTGATTTTTGAAGGCACAGATAATTAACTAAAAATCAAAAGGCATCACTGGGCAAAATATGTCACAAATGAACCATTTAATTTATTAATAATTCAAGCAAGCCAACAAAAATCAAACACGTGTTCTAATAGATAGAGGACAAAATTTCCAACAACATGCAATTTTTAGAATCTCAAAATGATGAAAAATGCACTCTAGGGACACGTGCAAACACAAGGGTGTAAATGCAATACTGGAAATTAAAATTTCAATAATTAAACATGCTGACAGGGACTAAAATGCAATTACCGATAGCATGCAGGACTTCTATGCAATTTTTCCACGAGACACGTGCTCCTCACGTGGTGTCTGCTTCACAGGGACCTTTTTGCAATTTCTGAAAGCTTCAGGGGCGTCTGTGCAAATAACCCAGGCCGCACGTGCTCCTCACGTGGGGCGACCTAGGTTCGGAGGGCGTCGGAGGCTCGGAGTGAGGCTCGGGTCCTCTGGAGGTTCGGACTAGCCTCGGTGCAGCTTCGGGTCACCCGAGCCTAGGCTTGGAGGCCGAGGCTCGGATAAGGAGACGTGGCGGCCTGAAGGCCCTTGGATCAAGATGGATCCAAGGGATGTCGATGAAGACGCGTGGCGGCTGGAGCGTCGTCCGATCTGAGGTGTGATTAACGGTCGAGGATAAGGGCGGCGAGGGGACGCGTGGCGAGGCGAGGACCGTTCGATCAGATGATCGAACGGTTGCTGCTTCTTCTTCTCTAACGGTCCTCCGCCACCTGCGGAGGAGAGGGCGGTGCTCCGGTGAAGGTCGCCTAGCTCCACCCGATCCTCCAGATGCCGATGAAGCTCTCCGAGTTGTCGGAGGTATCCCAGCAGGAGCGTGACGATGCGGCGGAGGCGCTGATGGTCTCAGGAGCCACGGGGGGCGCCTGGAGATGGATGACGATGAAGCTCGAAGTTGTCTCCGGTGAAGCTCCGGCCAATGAAGGAATGAGATCCTGCAGGGGTTAGAAGAGGTAGCCGAAGCGTGCAGGTGTTCGTGGAGGAGAGTGGAGTGATCGGCGAGGCCTGAGGCGAAGGGAGGTGGTCGGGTGACGGAGCTCCGGCCAGGTGGCGGAGCTGAAGGTCGATGGCTGGTGAAGTAGAGTGTCTGAAGGTGTAGAGAGGCCCGCGAGGATCAGAGCTTCAACACGAAGCTCGTCAGAGTGATTAGGAGGCGCGAAGATGGCTGATGACGGCGAATAAAAGCGGAGAAAATCCAAGAAAAAGAAGAAGAAGATTGGAGCATGGATGGAGGGAGTTACCTGGGGATTGGGGCTCAGCTTTGAGCTCCAGGTCGTCGCTCAAGGGATCGGTAAGGTCCCGAGCTCTAGCAGTTGCTCGAGGGAGGCTGCGGCACGGCGGAGGTAGCCGTGGATCTCGCCGGAGTTAGATCTCTGTCGTCGCTCGACAAATCGACCAATTGCTGTCACCAACAGGAAGCTTGGAGCTCGGGGGACCTCCCTGGAGTGGCGGATGGCGAAGAATGTGGCCGGAGAGGGGGTATTTAAAGGATGAAGGTTACGGCTGGAATGGAGATGGGGCGAGGTTTATGGAGTTCGTGGGAGAGAGCTGGAGGTTGACGTGGCTGACGGAGTAGCTGGCGAGGATAAGGGATGAGTGGGGGCCATCGTGGAGGTTGTGGATCTCGGCGACGGTGGAAGGAGCGCTGCCAAGAATAGGAAGGGGGTGCCCCTCCCGCAAGGCAGAGATCGTGGGAGAGAGGGGCACCCGAGGTAGGAGACGAAGTCTCCACCGTTGGATCTTGTGATCCAACGGTGGTGATCGAAGCGAGATGAGCGGCTGGATGAAGATCTGGCCGTGGCGATCCAAGGGCGTAGCGAGCGCCACGTGGTGTGCTAAGGGCTCGGTACTGATGGATGGCTGAGATGGGAGTCAGGTGTTCAATCGGGTGGTCTAGGTGCCTGCGGGGCTAACGGCGCAGATGAAGAGATGAAGGCGCTATCGAAGGGCGCACGCGCTGCCACGTGGCGTGATGAGATTAAGGCGCGAGCGGACGATGGATATGAGGCGGGGGCTTTGATCCGACGGTCAATGTGAAGGGTGTACGTGGTAGCGGCTAGGCCGTTGGGTCAGGATGACCATCCAACGGCGGAAGGCGAGGGCGGACGAGGCGAAGGGCAGCGGGCCGCGTGGCGCAATCAGAGGGCGCCACGTGGCCTGCTCTGAATGGCTGGAGGAAGAAACACGTGTAGGAAGAAGAGGAAGCCGAATTTGAAAAAACTCAAAACATGAAAATTGTAGATCTTGATGAGATCTACAAGTTTCATGTTGACCAAAGACGGAAATGAGGTCAAATATGATACATAAATACAAAGATACATAAATATGCATATGTAGTATACAAAATGACCCAAAAACCCAAGTTTCTCAAACAAGCTCCAATTTCAATGAAATTACTCTCATTTTGAAGGTCTTTTAATAAGAAGTATTCTAGGAGTGAGTAGACCTAATTAGGGGCTTGTATGAGGGCTTTACAAGGGTTCTCAGGATGTTTGGGCTATTTTACAAGGGTGATTTTTTTTTTTGGCATTCTTCCCTCTATTATTAAGGAATATATATATATATATAGAGAAGAAGTTATTTGATGAAGAGGTATTTTACAGGGGATTTTTGGCTTCTTATTTAAATGCAGATGAGCTGCTAAAATGCATGAATTATGGATGCATGCATGAGTGTTATTTATGCAAGATAAAAGGAAATATGCCTCTATTTTCTCGGGAACAAGGCTCTATTTTTGACTTTTGATGTGATGAATCACAGATTCATCACACATGTATTAGGAAAACCTGAGGGTGATGTGATCATAAACGAATGTATAACCATGACGCTTCCATTCCGAGGGAGTGATGAAATAGGTCTGGATTTTAGTGACTCCTCTCAGTAGAGAAGTAATCTGATCTTGGTCCAAGTGATGAACATTGATCTGAATGAGATTCAGATGCAATGAGAAGATTAGATTTGCGGTCTTGATTAAATCAAGCATCTATGAGAGGCCCATGATATCTGGATTTGAGATGTGATCTCAATATCCAAGTCACTATATGTGGAACAATACAATCGCCCTGTCCTTATCTCCAAGTATCTGCGGAGAAAGTGCATTATTCTTTAAAGAGTTCAAGAATAATTCCAGAGTTGAATTATATCTAAGCATTGAGAAATGAATAATTAAATGTGATAATTATCATGAATAGTGTGAATTTGATTCACATTATCTGAATGCATGGGAATGATTATCCAATGTAATTAAATGCGATTTAATTATTGTGGATTTGGATAATATGGATAGCACTATCAATTATCCATGTATATTATAAATATGATTTATAATATATATTACAGAGAGACTTATGTGATTTATATTTGTTGATTAATTGTTAATGTGAATTGGATTCACATTGAATGATTAGTTGAAAATATAATTACATTTAGTTTTGGGTTGTGAATGAGATTCACATAATTTTAATGGCTTGGTTGATATTTTCCACAAGATAATTTGAAATTATTTTTAGTGAAAAATTATTTACAACAAGAGTCATAGGAGATATCATGAGATAATGAGATCTCATGATAATTTGGGGAGATAGACCCATTCCTCTCAAGAGGAGTGTACTCTCCATGTGGAGAGGAGTAGCTGTCCCCCCTTTTTTAGGGATGGAGGTTAGTCTCCTCATTATCCTATATCTAGTCAAAGGTGATTTAATTTGAGGTTAATTATATTGATTTATCGATATAAATTAATTTAAATTAAATCATTTGATGTTGTGTTTTTACAACAACATCTTAGCCGTTGAAAGAAACACAAATCAATCTCATCCAATGATTGTGTGTTCTCCATGGATGGGGATCCATGGACTCCCAAAACCCTATATAAGAAGAGGCATCCCTTGCTCTTCGAGCGACACGATCTCGACAACGTCTCTCTCTCTCTCCCTCTCATTCTCACGCCTACTCCATCCCTTCTCTCTTGGAGTGGCCGTCCACTCTCATAAAAGAGAAGGTCGCTTTCATTGTCGTGCCTGCTTTGACGACTCTTGGATCTCCATCTTCTATGGTGTGTAGCATTCGTGAAGAAGGCATACGATCTCGTGAGACGAGATCAGGAGATCCATAGCTTGGATTAATGACTTGGATTGTGAGAAGCATGCGACTCATCCCCGCGCTCGCAAGCATCTCCTCCAACGGATCGAACTTGAGACAGGAGGTCTCTTCGCTTAGAGGCTCGATCGCAACCACGCCCCAAGAGGTATTCATATATCTTGTATGTGGTTAGATGAAACAATCCAAGAAATGTTCTTGGATAATGTGGTTTCATCGTAGATTTTTTTAAATTTCGCTGCACTGAGTAACTAGTCTCTCTTCATCGTATATGATACGATGTACACGCTTTCGTGATGCGCTTGAGGATAATCCGATATCCTTCAAGTGGTATCAGAGTCAGGTTGGAGGTTTTTGATTCAATCCATAAACCAAAGAAGATTTGGGCTCATAAGGGCTCGTGAAATATTTTTATTGCATTTCATTATTCGCAGCCCTGTTTTGTGATAAATTTTGGCCCTTTTTAAAATGTTTAAACATAAAACTATCACATGAATAATGTTCCCCATTAAATAAGTAAACTGTGGAATTTGAGTTTGCATAATTTGGATTCCGTTTGCTCAATTTGGATTCCGTTTGCTCAAGTTATGATCCTTTTAATGACCATATGTCCACTGTTTCGGGGATGGCGAATAATGATGTAATTATTGAGTTAATTAGTGTTTTAAAACACCTACAAATGCATGATAATCATATGGTTTTTGTTTTAAATCAAATTATCAACTCTGTGAATTGATTTTGCTTAATTTGGATTTAAGATGAATGAGATATGCTAATTTTAGTTAGTGAGGGTCACCGCCGGAAATTACATATTTTACCAAAAACCTTGTGATTGTCATTTAAGAATATTGTGAAATTAATGGTTAATTTCCTGGAATAATTATGGATAATATTTGGGAAATATTTGAATAATAATTGTTCCCTTAAATGGCATTGCCTCAACCTATATATGATTAGATTTGATCTAGATCACCAATTGGTTACTTGATACACTTTCAACAAACATGTTACTTGAATAAGTTTGGGAATTAGCCTAGCAAATTTCCTTATAATCAAAATGGTTTTGATTATTAATATATGGTATAATTTCGGTTGAAAAACTGATGAACATATGAAGTACACAATGATCGATTTGGCATTATCTTTTCCTAAGGTGGATATGGTGTCTAGTCCGGGAGCATTAGGGTAGCAGGTTGCACCGTGTGCGGTCTGTCCCACTCCCGTCGGTACTGGCCATGACAGCAGGCAGGGACTCGATAATACTGAAGAAATCATGGTTTATTTTCTAATTATTAAAATTTGAATTAATACGTACTTTGAGATAATACCATATTTTTCAAGTAACAAATTAAGTTTGTTGATTGAATTGGAATGATAATTGATTTAATATGATTAAATTAATTACATCCAATTAAAAACACTCTATTATGAATAGATGTGTATTTTCCTTGGAAGAATTAATTATATGAATATGATTCATGATAATTAATTGAAATTTGAATATGAGGTGGAGGATCACATAAGTGACATCCATGGTCTCCCGTCAAGGAGAAGGGTTCCGTCGCCAGGGATTGTATGTAGGAGACGCCTGTCCGAAGTGACAGCTCCTACATACAAGCGCATCTGGATCGAGCTCTTTGCTTCTCGAAAGAGTAAGTCCGTATGCGTAGTGACCCCAATTTTCGGTTCCTCATATTATTGGGGCGATATTGGATTGCGCATAGCGAGTTCTAAGCCTGTTGACGGATGGTTCAATTAACAACAGGTCAACATCACCTTAGGGGTGGTGGGCCCGGGTGTCAAAGACCGAATTGGAAAATGCACGTTGGACTTGCAAGGCGGAATGTGTTCCCGCTTCTCTTTATTGGAGTTACAATTTCTCATATTATTGGGATGTGACAAAGGTAAAGAGGAGATCCCAGTTCTTGCTTGAGATATAGCGATAAGTATATCTCTTGCTTTGAGAGTGATTAAGGGAATGAGCTTTCAAAGTTGACAAAGCAAGACTAATTTGATTAAAAATACCTTAATCAAAGATTTGTATTTGAATATATAATTATTTATATGTTCTAATTTAGTGCATTCTTAATTTCAGAAAATAAAGTCCATAAACCTACATAGCAGGCTTATGGAGGTCAATCAACTGACCAGACCAAATTATTCAGATTAGATCCGAAACTTGGATCTTGTCCTTTCTGCTGAGCGCATCTCCTATGTGCTATCAAAGGACAAGCACACAGACCCTAAAACTCGGGAAGAAATTTCCTTTAATGAGAAATATAATAAAGATCATAATATGGCAAGATGTTATATTCTTGGTTCATTATCCAATGTGCTTCAGAAGCAGCATGTGGAAATGAACACTTGCCAAGAGATCATGTTGATTCTAAAAGATATGTGCGATGATGTAAACCGCACACAACATTATAATATAATGAAAGAACTTATTCGCTACAAGATGAGGAGGGGACATCTGTCAGAGAACATGTGCTCAAAATATTTGGGTACCTCTCTGAACTGGAAAACCTAGGAGCCTTTATGGATTCTGACATGTAGGCTGATTTCATTCCGCTGTCACTCCCTAAGTCTTTCAATAACTTTGTGGTCACGTTTCACGTAAGCAAAGTTGATTTTACTAATGCTGGGCTATTAGCTGCATTAAAGTCTGCTGAGGACATAATGAAGAAGGATATCCCCTTTGTCAGTGCAATGGTTGAAAAGGTCAAAGGAAAGCGCTATCGGAAGCATGGTTCTCGGAAGGGTCCGGCCCAGAAGAGAAAGAAGAAGAGTCAATGAGTTGGCTCATCTACCAATGCATTCACTTTGATAGCATCGAAGTAAAATGATGTCTATCATCACTGCAAGAAGCCAGGGTACTGCAAGCACAATTGTCCGGATTACCTGAAGTCGGTCGACAAAGGTAAAGCCCCAGTAGATATGAAATCTACTTTCATCATTGAAACTAGTTTTCTCGTTGGACGAGAAGGAAGTTGGATTATAGATTCTGGTGCTTCTGTTCATGTATGCAATTTGTTGCATTTGTTTCAGGAAACTAAGAGTCTTGATGAAGGGGAGATAGTCATCCAGATGGGATTTGATGCAAGTGTTGCAGCAGTCGCCGTCGGGACCTGCTAACTATCATTATCTAGTGGAAGAGTCCTAATACTTAGAGAGTGTCTTTATGTACCTGAAGTCAGAAGGAATTTAATATCTGTATATAAGCTTGTTAGAAGCAGATATTCATTCCTTTTCTGTAATAAAGTGGTCAGAAATCATTATGATAAGCATATTGCGGATGATGTTTTGACTTCTGGTGGACTCTATGAATTGTGCATTGATGAACATGTCATAATGTTACTTCCACTAATCAAAACCTTTAAAGCTCTAGGGAGGATGGTAATCATTCTAATATGATTTGACATCGTAGGCTTGGTCATTTATCTGTAGATAGGATCAATAGATCGATAAAGGATGGACCCTTAGATTGTCTACTGGTTCAACCTTTGCCTATCTGCGAGCATTGGATTCGAGGTAAAATGACAAGGACCCCTTTTTGTAACAAGGTTACAAGATGTGAAGGTATTCTTGACCTTATACATACTAATGTATGTGGTCCTTTCAGTACCGCGACTTGAAATGGATATCGATATTACTTGACGTTTATTGATGATCATTCGCGATACAGGGTTTATCTTCTTGCTAAGTCATAAATCTGAAACCTTTGAAAAGTTCAAAAAGTTCAAGGCTTTGGTTGAGAACCAAACCGATAGGAAGATTAAACAGATTCGATCTGATCGAGGTGGTGAGTCCCTCTCAGATGAATTGAAGTAATACCTTAAAGAGAATGGAATTGTCTCCAATCTCACTACTCCTGGAACCCACAACTTAATGGTGTTGCTGAAAGACACAATAGGACTATCATGGATATGGTCCATTCAATGATGAGAAAAGCACATTTACCACTTAGTTTCTGGGGATATGCAATAGAGATTGCAATATATATCCTAAACAAGATTCCTAGCAAATCTGTGCCTAAGACTCTGTTGTGCTACAGGCTCTTCGAGGATTGAAAATTAATGATATGAAGTGTTCGTCTTTGCTATCCCCAAAAATCCCGTGACAAACAAATAATTTTTTTATTCTCTCACTGTAAAATAATTACAAAGAATAATGTGGAGTAAGAGGAATTTTTGTTACTTATTTACCTGTATAGTGCATGATCAAACTCAGGGAGGCTACAATTCCCGAGGGTTATTTAATGAATCGACAAAAAACAATTAAAAGAAAAATGGAGATCTCAAAGGCAAACTATCCTTGGTTTTTGTGGAATTTTTCTCTTTTTCTCTTTTTATTTTTTATTTCTATTTTTCTTATTTTCTGATTTTCAAATTTTTAGTGATTTCAATTTTTTTAGATTTTTTTATTTTAAATCAAGAACAATATGCACAAAATAAGAAATACACACACCAACTCTTTTTGTAATTTTCAATTATCTCAAAAATACTTAGAAAAATCCAGAGAAAATATTTTTGTATTTAGATTTTGAAATGTTTTTGGAAATTTTTGTGGAATTTTCAGATATTTTTGTATTTTTCTAAAAAATTAATAGTGGCAAAAAAGAGAAATAATGCACAGCCTAGAGTAATTTGCAACTTAAAAATATTTTAAATACCCAAAACTCCTGACAATTATTTTTATGGTAAAATAGAATCCAATATCTACAATCAAGAACTGAAATCACAATTTTTTGATTTTTGTAGAATTTTCTGTGATTTTTATAAGATTTTTGATATTTTTCAATTTTTTGGATTTTATAAAGGATTTATGCACGAAAATTGGATAGAAATTAAAAAATAATGAAATAAAACTACTTTAATTTTTTCAGAATTTTTGGAGCAATATTTAAATTTTTGCGAATTTTTGAATTTTAGAAAGAGAAAAATGACATGTTTTTTATTTTTAAATAATATTAAATAAAATTAAAATGTAATGAAACTTTTATACTAAAAAGAATAACATATCAGAAGAATAGCATGCTTTTTAAAGAATTTATTGATCAAAGAAAATATTTATTTCGATATGCAAAGAAAGCAAAGTTAAGTTCTGGAATCCAGGGACTAGTTTGCAAATACTTATTATTTTCGCACAAAAAGATAACCAGAAATAACTCGAAGGAAGTATTCGTAATTTACCCAATAAACATGTGAGTGGCACATGACTTGCTGGAGTGGGAGCGTCGTTGCAATTCTTAGAAGCACCATAGGTATGACTGTAAATTCTCCAATTTTTTTTCAATACCCTAGGGTTCATGTGCTCTTCGTCTTTTTCACAAAGATGGGGAGGATGCAGGGTGCGTCGCCGCCCGCGCACGAGGTCGGCGGGAGAGAGGAACATGCGGGCGCGCAGCCCGCAGCGGAGGCGGCCGGATGATCAAGAGTGTGGCCACTGCGCGGACGGCTTGGCAGGAGACGTCGTGCGTCCTGGGCAGGAGGCGCCACACGTAGGGGCTGCGACGATGCGAGCGCCTGTAGCGGAAGCACTGCAGTGAAAAGGGGCGACGTCAGGAGGCAGATCTGGAGGCTGGAGGGCCCCGCGACGGTGGTCGGGAGTCCACGGGGGATGGTGCCACACCTCATGCGGTGGAGGCGAGGTCGATGGCTGGGCCGCCCGGGGGCGACGATGCCACGTCGGGCACGGAACCTGCTTTTTTTTGTTTTTACTTTTATTTTTGATGCAAATAGAAAACTTTAATAAAGAATTTTTTATATATATTTTTTAAACAGGACTGTATAGAGACAGAAATATTTTTCTAAAAAATTTTTTCATTTTCTATTTGTTAAATTTTTCATTTTTCTTGCAAAACAAATGTTAAAATTAACAATAATAATAATAATTTTTTCCTTTATTCCTGCAAAATAAAAGTTAGAGATAGACAACAACTATATTGAATTTTTTATTTTTTTAATATTTATCTATAAACAAAAGAGGATTGGTGAATGGGTCGGATCTTTTGGTCGTGATAGAATGGATTCGGAGATCTGATCACCGTACGTGATCGAAAGTGAGAGATTGCATGAGTTAGAAAAGAATGCGGAGACATCACGAAAATGAGATGAAAAATCGAGTTGGTTGCAGATCAAGTCGTGATGGATTTAATGATCTAGATAAAAAATGACAATGAAATAAAAATGCGAGAGATAAAATTACGATTAATCTACGATAAAAATAAGAAAATGACGGATCTCACTTTAGGAGCGGAAAATACCTTGATCACCTCGACGAAGGCCGACGCGCTGTCGCTAGACGGCTCAGAGGCTAGGCACCCTTCTATGACAAGAAGACTCTCGGAGAGCGGGCTCCTCTCACCAACGATTGATCGAGTTGGAATGATGGAGAAGGAGCCATATAAATAGAAAAGATAGAGAATGAAATTTGAATTTTTGAATTTTTGGTTGAAGAGATAAGAGAGATGAAAATTGAAATGAGATAAAGATAAAGAGAGATAAAAATATTTACAAAAATTAACTATTTTTTGTATTTTTGTCACTTTATTTATTTGAATAAAAATGTTATTTTTTTTATTTTTTATGGTGGTTAATTAAGAATAGCAACTATAAATATACTATATACATTATATAGATAATTAAATAAGGAAATTAGCTTTTTTATTTTAAAATTTTTATTTTTATTTATTTTTATTCAAAATAATTAGTAAAAATATTTACAAATATTTACAAAATACAATATGTACAAAATACATGGGAAAATTGCATAAACCACCCCAGAAAACCAACTTTTCACCCGTAACTCCAAAAATTATGAAATCACATCTATTTTAAAGATAATTTAATTTAGAATGCAATGGAAGTGAGTTTGATTCAATTTGAGTTCATATGGAGCCGGAATTGATCATTCAATTATCGCTTACTGGCTTTTTCCAAGTGTGGTTGCTTTTATTCTGTACATGATTTAATTGTGCAATTATTTTTATTAATTAGAACACATTTTTATTTACAACTTTGATTTTGAAAGTTATTTTATTTGAGGTCAATTAATGTACAAAAAAATAGTGTAGTATATAAATATACACATCATACAATTTTTTTTGGATTTTCTAATTGAGGACCCTATCTCCCCCTACTTTATTCTTGGTCGACCAGGTCACGTCTTGACCTTCTCTCAGGGTTCGGGTCAGCCCGTATTTATTACATATATACAATCTTATTTTTTTTAATTTTCTTTTCTTTATTTTTGCTTTCTTTCTTTCTTTATTTATTTTAGGTTGAAATGGTAAGAAGTGTACAATATTTACAAACAAATGCAAGTTAGTAAGAATATGGAGTTAGTGTTATATACAGGTGTTTTGTAAGGTATTTTAAGCTAAAATAAATGAATAAAAATGACGAATCGCACATTCATCAGACTCCTCATGAGCTTTGGTCTGAAACCAAACCAAGTGTTAATCACTTGAGGGTTTGGGGTTGCTTAGTCCATGCGAAGAACGTGGATGCAAGTAAGCTAGAACCTCGCTCTCGTGAGTGTTACTTCATTGGGTATGTTAAAGATGGTATTGGATACCAGCTTTATGATCTTGAGACCCAGAAGGTTTTCATCTCTAGAGGTGTGAAATTTATGGAGAATGAATTCCTTAAAGGTCAATACAAAAATAAAGTAGAGGAACTCATTGAGTCCCCTGAGGATTCTGAGCTTCCTAATCTAGAAACTGAAGAGATAAATAAAGATGAAACAACCATACCTCTCGCAGGAATTCGAGGTGGTTGCACCACCTGAAAGTTATGGATTCCATGTGTCAGGAGAGACTGATAGTGATCCTACTTCATTTGATGAAGCACTCGCGGATCATGACATGGATAAATGGATGCTAGCAATGAAGTTAGAGATTGACTCCATGCATAAGAATGGTATGTGGACCCTAGAGGATCCACCTAAAGGGGTAAAACCTATAGGGTGTAACTGGATCTTCAAGAGAAAAAGGGGACCTAATGGGAAAGTGGAGACTTTCAAGGCACGGCTCGTGGCCAAAGGCTACACACAGAGAGAAGGCATCGACTACGATGAGACGTTCTCTCCTGTGGCTATGCTTAAGTCTATCATTAAACTGCTAGCTATAGCTGCATATCGTGACTATGACATTTGGCAGATGGATGTCAACACAGCTTTCCTCAACAGATTCCTCGAGGAGAATATCTATATGGAGCAGCCTCATGGCTTCATAATCGAGGAAGGTAAAGTATGCAAGCTGAAGAAATCCATCTATGGGCTCAAACAAGCTTCTCATAGCTGGAACATCAGATTTGACGAAACCATAAAGAGTTATGATTTTGCGCAAAATCTTGATGAACCTTGTGTGTACAAGAAGCTTAGTGGGAGCACTATTGTGTTCATCGTGCTTTACGTAGGTGACATCCTTATCATTTGGAATGATAAAAGGATGATGATCGGTGTTAAGATTTGGTTATCTCATACATTCGAGATGAAAGATCTTGGAGAAGCCTCTTACATCTTAGGTCTGAAGCTGTTCAGAAACTGAGAAAAGAGAATGTTGAGATTATCACAACATGGATACATTAAGAAGATTCTTGAACGTTTCCGTATTTATAGTTCTAAAAAAGGTTTCCTCCCCTTAAGTTATGGTATACACCTGTCTAAAGGGATGGCTCCTCAAACTGTTGAGGAAAAGAAGGCCATGGTTGGATGTCCCTATGCATCTGTTGTAGGAAGCCTAATGTACGCCATGATGTGTACTAGGCCAGATATCTGCCATGCAGTGGGAGTGGTAAGTCATTACCAGTCCTGCTATGGAGAACAACACTAGAATGTAGTGAAGAACATTTTCAAGTATCTAAGACGGACACAAGATTACATCTTGGTCTATGGAGATGGTGATCTCCAAGTCTTGAGATATACAGATTCAGACTTCCAGTCGAATATAGATGATCAAAAGTCAACATCATGGTTTGTGTTCCCGTTGAACGGTGGTGCTGTGAGCTAGAGAAGCAAGAAGCAAGACACTACAACAGATTCAACAATAGAAGCTGACTACATTGCCGTATCGGATGCTGCAAAGGAGGTGGTGTAGTTGCGCAAGTTCATCATGTAACTTGGCGTAGTTTCCTGTGATACTCCCATCCCGTTACTCTGTGATAACTCGGGATCCATTGCTCAGGTAAAGGAACCCATATGGCATCAAAAGAGCAAGCACGTGGAAAGGAAATACGACATCATTCGGAAAATTCAAAAGCGTGGTGACATCATCATCACCAAGGTGGCCTCTACCAACAACATTACTGATCCACTTACCAAACCTCTGACACAGAAGGTTTTTGACCATCATGTAATGAGTATGGATTTAAGGATTGTACCTGAATGGTTCTGAGGGCTAGTGGGAGATTGTTAGCCATGTGAGCTCGAGACGAACCATTCCAACAATAAATATTTTGTAATGTTTGATTTATCAATAAAAGTTATTGATTTGTTTTCACTCCCTTTATGAGATTAAGTGAATGAATGCACTATAAGGTCCCTATGTACAATTAAGGTTATGTACCATGGCCGTCTTAATAATCATAAAGCCATTGATTTAGTAATAGAATCATAGAGGCTGGTGTTTGGATGAATATTTACGGAGTTAGATTGAGGACTCATCAAGCACCGTCAAATGATTGTTAAGAGATGATCTCCAGCCTGAGTTGGAGATGACAATCCTTTCTCATATAGGCTGATATCTAACCGACCTCTTGATGCGAGTCCTCTTCATGGGAATAGAGATTTAAAGGTGTCAGATTAGTTAGGTCAAAGAGTTGACTTAACGAGATCGAGATAACCAAAGTCCTATATTGTACACTGTCGCGATATAGGCACACATCCTCTGACCAACAATAGATGTGTTACTATATGTCTAAGTGTGTACATTTGGCAGACCAATAGGTTGATGACCTAACCAAGGTCTATACACCAGTGAGCTGGTGTGCATTCAAGGGCATATGAGTGATACGATCTCTCAAAGGGATCATACAGGTTCACTCTGAACCGGAAGACATGAGCTCAGTCATGAGGTATTAGGACCAATCAAATTCCATGCATGGTCGTCATGCTTTAAAAGCATGACAAGAATTTGAAAGTATAATATATACTTTTGGAAAACATATGATCGAAACCAAATCCCAATGACCAATTGATAAACTTGATGATGAAACCTTGAAGATGACAGTGTAAAATTAATCTATATCTCCGGGTTGATCATAGATCTTCCAGTATGCAGGATGCACATGTATTAGGAATACCTGAGGATGATGTGATCATAAACGAATGTATAACCTTGACGCTTCCATTCCGAGGGAGTGATGAAACATATCTGGATTTTAGTGACTCCTCTCAGTAGAGAAGTAATCTGATCTTGGTCCAAGTGATGAACATTGACCTGAATGAGATTCAGATGCAATGGGAAGATTAGATTTGTGGCCTTGATTAAATCAAGCATCTATGAGAGGCCCATGAGATCTGGATTTGAGATGTGATCTCAATATCCAAGTCACTATACGTGGAACAATACAATCGCCATGTCCTTATCTCCAAGTATCTGCGGAGAAAGTGCATTATTCTTGAAAGAGTTCAAGAATAATTGCAAAGTTGAATTATATCTAAGCATTGAGAAATGGATAATTAAATGTGATATAATTATCATGAGTAATGTGAATTTCATTCACATTATCTGAATGCATGAGAATGATTATCCAATGTAATTTAATGTGATTTAATTATTGTGGATATGGATAATGTGGATAGCACTATCCAATTATCCATGTATATTATCAATACGATTTATAATATATATTAGAGAGAGACTTATGTGATTTATATCTGTTGATTAATTATTAATGCGAATTGGATTCACATTGAATGATTAGTTGAAAAAATAATTACATTTAGTTTTGGGTTGTGAATGAGATTCACATAATTTCAATGGCTTGGTTGATATTTTTTCCAAGATAAATTTGGAATTATTTTTTGTGAAAAATTAACTACGACAAGAGTCATAGGAGATATCATGAGATAATGAGATCTCATGATAATTTGGGGAGATAGACCCATTCCTCTCAAGAGGAGTGTACTCTCCATGTGGAGAGGAGTAGCCGTCCCTCCTCTTTTAGGGATGGGGGTTAGTCTCCTCATTATCCTATCTATAGTGAAAGGTGATTTAATTTAAGGTTAATTATATTGATTTATCAATATAAATTAATTTAAATTAAATCATTTGATGTTGTGTTTTTACAATAACATCTTAGCCGTTGAAAGAAACACAAATCAGTCTCATCCATTGATTTTGTGTTCTCCATGAATTGGGATCCATGGACTCCCAAAACCCTATATAATAAGAGGCATCCCTTGCTCTTCGAGCGACACGATCTTGACAACGTCTCTCTCTCTCTCTCATTCTTATGCCTACTCTATCCCTTCTCGCTTGGAGTGGCCGTCCACTCTCATAAAAGAGAAGGTCGCTTTCGTCGTCGTGCCCGCTTCGACGACTCTTGGATCTCTGTCTTCTATGGTGTGTGGTGCTCGTGAAGAAGGCATATGATCTCGTGATACAAGATCAGGAGATCTATAGCTTAGATTAACGAATTGGATTGCGAGAAGCACACGACTCATCCCTGCGCTCGCAAGCGTCTCCTCCAACGGATCAGACTTGAGACATGAGGTCTCTTTACTTAAAGGCTCGATCGCGACCACGCTCTAAGAGGTATTCCTATATCTTGTTTGTGGTTAGATGAAATGATCTGAGAAATGTTCTTGGATCATGTGGTTTCATCGTAGAAATTTTGTAAATTCCGCTGCACCGAGCGACTAGTGTGACTAGTCGCTCTTCATCGTATACGATACGCTGTACATGCTTCCGCGATGCGCTTGAGTATAATCCAATATCCTTCATCATACATGTTCATTATTGAACCGAAAGACATGAGCTCAGTCATGAGATATTGGGAAGATCAAATTCCGTGCACGGTCGTCTTGCTTTGGAAGCTTGACTGAATTTGTAAGGTTTGATATATGCTTTTGGAAAGTATATGATCAACACCTAAGTATGTTATATGCTTTTGGAAAGTATATGATCGATACCAACTCCCAATGATTAAATGAGAAACGTAATGATAAAATACTAAAGGAGACAGTCTAAAAGAGATCCAAAACATAGGGTTTTCTCTGGGTCTTCTAGTATGCAGGATGTACATGTATTAGGAATGCCTGAGGGTGATGTGATCATAAACGATTGTATAAACATGATGCTTCCATTCTGAGAGAGTAATGAAACAGGTCCTGATTTTTGTGACTCCTCTCATAGAGAAGTGATCTGATCTTATTTCAAATGTTGGACCTTGATCTGAATGTGATTCAGATATACTGAGAAGATTAGATTTGTAGCCTTGATTTAATCAAGCATCTTTGGGAGGTCCGCAAGATCTGTATTTGAAATGTGATCTCAAAATCCTAGTCACTATACATGGAATAATACAATCGTCATGTCCTTATATCTAGGTATCCGTGGAGAAAGCGCATTGTTCTTTAAAGAGTTCAAGAATAATTTCATTATTGATATATGTATTCGAGCATTGAGAAAATAGATAATTAAATGTGATTTAGTTATCATGAATAATATGAATTTGATTCATATTATAAGGTGAATTATCTGAGATAATTAAATGTGATTTAATTATCAAAGATGTGAATGTGATTCATATTATTTGGGCACAAGAGAATAGAGATTCAAGATGATCAAATGTGATTTAATTATCATAGATATGAATAATGTGGGGATATCACTATCCATATTAATTAGATATATTATAGATGTGATTTATAATATATCAAAGAGAGCCTATTGTGATTTATATTTGTTGATTAATTATTAATGTGAATTGCATTCTCATTGGATAATTAATTGAAAATATAATTTACATTTTATTTTGGGTTGTGATTATGATTCACAAATTTCCAATGGTATTATTGCAATGTTCTCAAGATAGTTTAGAAATATTATTATGATATAGTATTGAAATGAGATAATGCAATCTCATTAAAAAAGATTGCAATTCACCTAAGGTGGTGGGCGGCCACCAAGTCCCAATGGGATTGGGTGGACATGCCCCCTTGATTAGTAGATGATTATCTCCTTCCAATTATCTCCAAGGTAATTGATTTGATTTGACATTAATTTATATTGATTATTCAATATATATTTAATTTAATCAAATTAATTGTTGTTATGCTTACAATAAAATCATGGCCATTGAAAGCAATACAAATCAATCTCATCCATTATTTTTGTGTTGTCCATGGATTGAGATCCGTGGATCCTAAAATACTATATAAAAAGAGGCACCCTTGCTCTTCAAAATAACATAAAAATTATTGCTCTCTCCCTCTCTCTTTCTACATGCCAAGTCTCTCTCCCTCTCTCTCATTGTGGCCGTCCACCATGGAGCCCTAAAGAGAGTCGCCATCGCCGCAGCATCATCGTTATGTTGTCGGATTGTCTATTCATGGATCTCCGTCTCCTTCGGAGCATCTCACTCGTAAAGAAGATGTCGGATCTCATGGGATGAGATCAGGATATTCATCGCTTGGATCGTCAACATGAATTGCGAGGAGCACGCATCCCATTAACATGCTCGCAAGCGTCTCTCCGTCGGATCAGACTTGAAACAGAAGGTCTCTTCATTTAGAGACTCGATTGCAACCATGCTTCAAGAGGTAAACCTAATACTTGTTTGTGGTTTAGATGAAACGATACAAGAAGTGTTCTTGGATCATGTGGCTTCATCACATTATTTTTTTTAAATTACATTGCCTCAAGAAACTAGTGCAATTTTTCGCTCTCAATCGCATATGATGCGATCCTCACTCTTCCGTGATGTGCTTAAGGATATTCCAATATTCTTCAAGGGGTATCAGAGCCTTCGGTCGGAGGTTTTGGATGCGATACATAAACTTAGGAAGATTTGGGCTCATTAGGGTTTGTGAGAATTTTATTGCATTTGGTTCACGCAGCCCTATTTTGTGAATATTTTCGGCCCTATTTAAATTGTTTAAACATAAAATTATCACTTTAGTTATGTTTCCCATTAATTAAGGAAACCTTGAGATTTGAGTTTGCATGATTTGGAATCTGATTGCTCAAGATATGATCATTTTAATGAACATATATCCACTGTTTCAGGGATGGCAAATCTTGACGTAATTAAAGAATTAATTATGGTTTTAAATGCCTAGAAATGCATGAATATCACTTGGGTTCTGTTGTACATCAAATTAGCAAATTATGGAAGCTTATTTTTCTTTATTTGGATTTAAATTGATTGAGATATGCTAAATTTAGTAAGTAGGGGGTCATTGTTGGAAATTACATACTTGATCATGAACCTTGTGATTGTCATTCAATTAAATTAATGGAAATTAATGGTTAATTTACTGAGATAATTATTGATGAATATTTGTGAAATATTTAAAGATGATGATTATTTCTTTGAATGACATTGACCATAATCAAAACTTGATTAGATATGATCTAAATCACAATTGGTTACACGAACCTTCCAATAAACACTGATGCTTAAATAGGATTGGGGATTTGTTTAGCAATTCTCCTTATAATGTTAATAAAAAATGTTTTGATTATTATTTTATCATATTACTTCAGTTGATAGATCGATTATCATCTCAAGTACAAAGTGACAATTGACATTATCCTAACCTAAGGCGGATATGATGTCTAGTCAGGGAGCGTTGCTCCGTGAGCGGTATGTCCCACTTCCATCGGAACTGGCCAAGACAGTGGTAAGGAAGGAATAATGTTTGAGGGATCATGATGTATTTTTCTAATTATTAAAATTCGAATAATATGTATTTGAGGTAATATCATATTTCAAGTAACAATAAAGAATGTGTATTGGATATTAATCAGATCATTGATTTAATGTGATTAGATTTATTGGGATCCAATTAACTTAAAAAACTCTATTATGAATAGAGTTGTAATTCCCTTTGAAGAATTAGTCGTAATGAATATGATTCATAATGATTAATTAAAATTTGAATGGGATATGGAGGATCATATAAGTGACATCCATGGTCTCCCGTCAAGGCGAAGGGTTCTGTCGCCAGGGATTGTATGTAGGAGACGCCTGTCCGAAATGATAGCTCCTACATACAAGTCCATGTGGATCAGGCTCTTTGCTTCTCGAAAGAGTAAGGACGTATACGTAGTGACCCTAATATGGAGTCCTCATATTATTGGGGGCCATATTGGGTTGTGCATAGCGAGTTGTAATCGTATTGACGGTTGGTTCAATTAGTGATGGGTCAACATCACCGTAGGGGTGGTGGGCTCGGGTGTTAAAGACCGAATTAGGAATGCAAGTTGGACTTGCAAGGCGGAGTTCCCATTTCTTTTTATCCGAGTTGTAAGTTCTCATATTATTGGGATCTAACAAAGGTAAGAAGGAGATCCTAGATCTTGTTGAGATATAATGGTAAGTATATCACTTACTTTGAAAGTGAATAAGGGAATGAATTTTAAAAGTTGATAAGGCAAGACAACTTTGATGTAAAAAATCCTAAATCAAAATAAAATATGAACATATATATATATATATATGCAAATTTCTTATTTCAGATAATGCTCATTAAACCCACTCAATACTATACTCAATAATAACCAATAACATATCATGGATTGGATCCATGATCAAGATATTGTACTTGCAGTTGGACACATAATGTATGTGGTTGTAATGTGCAAGTTTCCTCATAATAATGAGGAATGATAATTAAATAGATAATGAGACTACAACCTTAGGGATTTTGTGTCTCTATAGTCTTGATCTCTCATTGAATGTTCTTTGGAAGTGACATGTCGATGATGTTCGTAATTGTAAAATAATCCTTAAAAAAAATTTAAGAATATGTTTTTGGCATACATATGTGCTCGACATTTAATCATGAATGCCGTGTTTCACTGCATCATGCAGAATGGTGGCTCTATAAGAGATGATGTATTCAAAATATTTGAGTAACTACCTGAACCTAATTCTTTAAGAGTTAAGATGTATGTAGATATGATGGGTACCATAATTCTACTATCTAAACTCTAATCATTCATGAAACTTCATAATATTCATATTATATGAATTAAATGAAGCATGTATAAATGTTGAAATACTCTTATATCGAATCTTTTGAATTCAACATAAGAGATCCTTTGTCTTAAGTGTTTATAGATGAAAGGAGCGTAGTGGAAGCATGGGTCGGGCCCAAGTTAGAAGGAAAGTCAAAAGTGTTGACTTTACTTTTGTGACTTCCATATGGCAACGAAAGAGTTGGATGAATTCCAATACTGTCATAAGCCGATGTATTAATAGTGTGACTATATAGTTTATATAGGATCCTTAGAGAAGGATTCGGATAGTGCATCATAATAATCTACATCTACATATAATCATTGAAATTGACTTTCTTATTGGATAAGATTAAAGTCTAATAATTGTATCTCATTCTTATGATAACACTTGCAATTAGTTGCATATACTTTAGAAGTCTGGAAAAGTTGATCTTAAGGTTTAATAGTCATCCGCATGGATATTAATGCACTTGTTGCAACAATATCTATTGGATAGATCGACTTC
Organism: Ottelia alismoides; assembly: GCA_037367405.1. NCBI lineage: Eukaryota > Viridiplantae > Streptophyta > Magnoliopsida > Alismatales > Hydrocharitaceae > Ottelia > Ottelia alismoides. The sequence continues at coordinate 808,174 of JAZKJV010001636.1, read as the reverse complement.
ATAATTTCAGTGTGAGAGCCCTAATGTGAGCGGCCCGATAGACTAAGGTAAAGGAATCACTAAGGTCGTTGCGACCTCAGTCACTCGGGACTTAGAGCTCGATCAAGAAACAAAATCGGACCACCAAATAAAGAGAGAAAAACAATGAAAACCAAAATTGCGGTCCTAGCTAGGTGATTAACCTGGTATAGCTCCCAGGGTTGGTCTCGAGGAGCACGAGTTGGCCTTGCGGCCTACAAAGTAGTCTAAAAGAAAATAAAACAAAAACAATGATTTTTTGGTGGTTTTTAATATTTTTATATTTTTTTGGATTTTTAATAATGGAAGAAAATAATAAAAAGACAAAAACAATCAACTTTAACCAATTATTTAAATACTAAAAAATGGTCCAAAAATTCAAACAAAAATATTTTTAAGTTTTATATGATTTTTACTATTTTTGGCGAATTTTTGAGATTTTTATAATTTTTATGGAATTTTTTACAAATAAAATAAGGCAGAAACAAAAGAAAACTGTCCAGTCAGGCTTGGAGGACCAAATTAAAATTTAAAATGGTCCTGTAAGAGCCTGGAGGTATTTTTCTTGGAAAATAGAAACAAAGAGGAAAATTCAGGAAAATGATTTATTAATTTTTGAATTTTCTATAATTTTCTAGAATTTTTATGAGTTTCTAAGGTTTTTTTAATTTTTAAGCTTTTTATAAATCCAAAAATAACCAAATTCACAGAGAGTTTCAAACAAGCAAAAACAAACAAGAATTAATTTTTTCAGAATTTTTAAAAGGGTTTTTATATTTTTTTAGGATTGTATAAACTGAACAGAGGCAAAAATGAAGGTTTTTGAATTTTTAAAAATAATAAAAAGCCACGAAAATGTACCCAAAAATTAGTGAAAATTTTACACAGTGGTAGGAGCCACGTTTCCAATTTTACACGACTTGGGTTAAATTTGATATTTTATCTAAATAAAAAACAAGCACACAGTGCACATGGACCTTAATGTAATAAAAACTAAGTCCTAGGGCCAAACATTAACACGCACAGAAAGATCAGGGCCAAAAGCATAAAAATCCCAAGCAACACGCGCCACGCATGTGGTCTAGGCACAGAGGGACTAATATGCAATTCCGATTTTAAAACATGTAAACATTAACACACAAGGAATACAGGGGAAATAATGCAAAAACACCACAACCTCACGTGTCGAAGCACGTGGTCCACACTCACAGGGACTAAATAGCAAATACATAAAACATGAAGGTCCTCGATGCAATTTTTACAAAATAAAAACAAAATGACAAAATATTTACAGGACTAAAAAGTAAATGCAGAAGAAAGAAGGGCCTAAGGATAAATTACCCTTTATTAACTCGGATGGCTGAGTGGGTGCCACGTGGAAGATCCAACGGTCACTGAACGAGGGCTCCCCATCGCTGGATGGAGGGCGATGAGGCAGCCTCGTGTCGATCGGACAGGGCTGATATAGGCCTCCTCTTAGCCTGATCGAGCGGTCCAGATGAAGTCTGGGAAGTCGAGGCTGAACGGACGCCTCTGGAGGCTCCTGGAAGAACACGGCTCCGACGAACTTCGCCGGAGCACCACGGCTGTGTTGGACCTCCTCGGGGGATGCAAATGGGTGGAACAGACTCGCCACGGCCTCCCTCAGATGATGGGCTCATCCGATGACACCGAGAAGCTCCGAGGAGCTCCGACGATGAAGGCGGAGCTGGAGCTCTGTGCCTAAGTATCCAGACCCTCGGATGGGTCTTCTTAGCCCTGCAAAACAACACGAGATCTGTGCCTAAGTATCCAGACCCTCGGATGGGTCTTCTTAGCCCTGCAAAACAACACGAGACGACTCCTGGGTCGAGGGCAAACTGCCTCGACCCGGTGAGAGGCAGAATGGGGGAATGGGTGCGTCGGGGCGACACCCTCCGGCGAGGCATCGGTGGAGGAGGGTGGACTCCCAGTTCCAGGGCGAACTGGGTTGGATGGGAAGGCGTAGAACGTGAAGAGGAGTATGGCGAAGATGATGGTCGAGTCGGACGATGGAATGGTTGATCGGAGCGGGGTAATCGATGAACGACGACAGCGGAGTGATTTGGGGGTAATCCAAAATTAGAGCAAAATAGGAAGAATTAAGGCTACCTGGTGAAGGTATTCGACTAGGGATGAGCTCGCGGAGCTCTGGTCGTCGCCTCAAGGGTCGTCGGAGTCCCGAGGCTCGGGCGCTGCTCACGGCAGCGCACGGCGACAAAGAGACGCCGGATCAGTGGTGAGGAGGTCCTCCTCCTCTCTGCAACACGCCAATCCAACGCTGTCACTCGAGGGATTAGGGTGGAGGTCCTGGGTGGAAGAAGCGATGCCAAATATGGCGTGAATTGCGGCCGGAGGTTTGGGTCTTATACGGCTAGGGGTCCGAGAAGATGAGGGTCGGGCGAGCATATCGGAGCTCGGATCCCTAGTCAAAAAGACATGTGCATATCTCGGATATGTGCTGATCAATCGGAGCCCGTGGTTTGAGAGAATGGTTGGCGGACCGATCCATGAAAAGTCGGTGAAATCGGGTCGATGACCAAGTTCGCGAGAAAGAGGTCCGCGGTGGGAGCGCGCCATTCATTAATTATTTGGAAATTAAATAAAAAATAAAAAATGGCCGAATTTCTAAAAAGTTAAAACATGAAAAATGTTTCTTTATTTTCAAATTAATTTTAGTGATTTTTATTTATTTTTTTGAAATATAATTTAGGTATTTACAAAATAGTATTATTATATATAGGTATATACATATGTATTTTTTATTTTTGATTTTTTAAATATTTATTTTTATACATTTTATTCCAATTTTATATTTTATTTATTTAGAGAATAAAATTTGGAATAATAAGGTATTTTTATTTTATTTTATTTTTATTAATTATTTACAAGGGTTAAATAAATACTTTTATTTATATATATACATGGTATATATACAATGTTGATTTTGATTTTTATTTTATTTCTTTTTATTTAATTTTTATTTTTGTGATTTTTATTTTATTTATTTACACCATGAAATATGGGATGAGAAACTATTTTTATTGGATTTTTATATATTTATTTATAAGGGGAAATAAATAGATATATGGTTCTATGTGCATGGTGTTTATAGACAATGAAGATGGAATTTTGATTTATTTTTATTTATTTTTGTTTTTTTACCAATTTTTTTAATTTAATATTTACAAATATATACAAATAAATATATATACCCATTTTATTTTTATTAAGAGGAAAATAATTTTATTTATTTACGGGTATATATACACACATGAGCTTCCCTATCTCTCTCTACTTGGGTTCTTTTTGCGGTTAGGCCCATGCTGAGCCCTCCCTTGGGATTAGGTCGGTCAATATTTATTCTAAATATCTCCCTATTTTTCTTTTATTTCTTTATTCTTTTATTTATGCTCAAAAACATGCTAATAATGCATATTTACACAATGCATGTTGAATTGTAATTATTGCTATTTACACCTATCTACATGTGTTTTGCATAGGTTTTGTAGCTAAAATAAAAGAATAAAGAGTGATGAATGGATATTCATCACCCCCTATACTTAACTTTGCTAGTCCCTTAGCAAACACTTATTTGAAAAAGAAGTGAAAAAGAAAAAGAAAAAGAAAAAGAGGAGAAAATGCATGGATTAATGCTGAATATTAAACTTGCCTTCACTAAATTGAAATATGGAGCTCGATCAGATCTTTGGATTACTAATGTGTCAGAACCTTATTTGGACTTAAGTTTAAAACTCAACAGCCTCTAAGATCCACTAATCTATAGTCAAGACTCCTCAACAATCCAGATCAGAACAAGTCTACATACACAAACCATGAAGACTATGAATCTTTCCTTATACAGTGCATTTGAGGTATAGCTCTCCACCGCAGAAGTAGCAACTTGACAACCCTCCCCAACAAGGTAACTCTATGACCCCAATCTGGCCACTCTTTCCTCGAGGAGCGGGGTATTCCCTTCTAAGTTCAAGTTCAACCGGCTCAGGAAGAGGGGGAAGAAGAGAATGGACCATGGCCAGTGTAGCCATGTATCCTTGGGAGCTCAACCAGTGTAGCTAAGTCTCCCTGCTGCAAGCTACATACGATGGGACATGAATCTCAAGCTTTGCTTATTTGCACTATATACATACTCCGGTGGGATTATCATTTTCTATCAGACCCACCACTTTTTTGGAGTTATTTTCTTTTTGCATTTTTTTCAAGTGCATCTATACACATATTTACACGGTGCATCATATGTACATAAGGAGTTTTTCCTATTGAGCCAGTAGTCTATCCCTCTTTTGAAGCATTATTGCAACCCACAACTCCTGTCGTTAGACCTCATGGCAACCAGACCAAGTTGAGACGCACTTCCTTCACTAAAAGAAGAAAAGAGGTTCCGCCTAGAAGTACTACCCTCATATGCTACCCCAAGTCAAGGAAGACTGCCTCCTTACCACCTCATCCGTAGAGAGCTCGGTGCAAAGTGCGGGTCCAAGTCAAGCCATTGTCTATATGAGTCATGTGTGTGTTGTTAAGTGCTCTACTTAGGCTCATTGAGATGACATGTGATCATAGCCTAGTGGACTCAAAGAATTAAGTCAGCATGGACCTGAAAAGCCTTAACCCTGAGCCCTATAAGGTTCCTCTTATAATTATGTGGATTAAGATCTTAATCAAGCTCCATTTCCCAATTTAATTCCATGCTAGTTTAAATGTCAACTATAATCCAGGAAAAATTATACAAGTATATACAAAGATGCTATTTACACAATATTTATACATATGCAATATTTTTGAAAAATGTTTTGAAATCATGAATGTATGCATGAATGCAAGTTTTGCAAAATATTTACACAAATTTACACAAGGTTTTTGCAAACTTTGGTTTTCAAAAACATTTTGGAAAAATTTTGTACTCTATACATAATTTTGATATACACATATTTACACACAAGTTACACAAAAAGCTTTTGCAAACATTTTTACAAAATTAGGTTATACAATAGCTTTGTATGTGTAAATAAAAGAATGATTATTTACAGGGAAACATTTTAATTTTTTATGGATTTTAGGGGTTTTAGCCATTTTTATTTATTAACACACTCACACAAAGTACGAGTTATGGCTAAAGTATATATGGAATATATACACCCCCCCTATACTTAGCTCGAACGATGTCCTCAGAGTCAAGAGTGATGAAGAAGACATAACTCGGGCTTAGTATAGGGAAGTGAAAAGGAAGGCTATATACAAAGACGAATGAAAGAATAGAAAATCAAGAGGATCTCGGCTTTTCCCCCTATACTTAGGATCAAATAATCCTAAGTATAGCAGGCTGTACACAAAAGGGTCAACCGAGTGAAGAATGCACGGGGTCTACCCCCCTATACTTAGGGTAAAATATTCCTAAGTATAGGCAGCAAAAACATGGGTAAAAATGAATCAAAAGAATATCCAAGAGTCCTACATCCCCCCTATACTTAGGGTAAAGTACACCCTAAGTATAGCATAATCATAAGATGAAAGACGGGATGTGGGACTAAAGAATAGAGTGATATGGACAACTGGATCTATACAGGTCGGAAGAACAGTGATAATCAGGCGTGAGATGCAATAGATGTGAGTCAAGAGACCACATCTCACTCAAAATGAATCGGGGCAACATCAACGACCCGCGGCTCATGATCTAGATATGGCTTGTGCCGCTGGCCGTTCACTCGAAAGGTACTCTCAGAAGACAACTCAGATATGTTGAAACTCCCATTGTCGTGTACCTTTCTCACCAGATACGGTCCCTTCCATTTGCTTTGTAGCTTTCCTGGAAATAGACGAAGCCTAGCATCAAACAACCATACTCTTTGTCCAGGCTCAAAATGCTTGTGGCTGATATGAGAATCATGCCACTCCTTCACTCTCTCCTTGTACTGTAGGCTGTTTGAGAAGGCGGTATCACGAAGCTCCCCCAAGGCGGCTAACTCTGCCCTCCTTTGATCTCCTACACTATCTGGATCCAAAAGTATATCAGTGACAGCCCAAAGTGACCTATGTCTCAGTTCAACAGGTAAATGGCACGGCTTGCCATAAATGAGGCGAAAGGGAGATAAGCCCAATGGTGTCTTAAAAGACATCCTATATGCCCACAAGACCGAGTCCAAAAGCTGTGACCAATCCTTTCGGTCAGGGAGGATGACTTTCTGCAATATAGTCTTGATCTCCCTGTTCGACACTTCAGCAAGACCATTCGTCTAAGGATGATATGGAGTGGCAACTCGATGGTCTATGCCGAACTCGCTAGCAAGGGCCTTCATCTGGTCGTTGACGAAATGAGACCCCCCGTCAGATATCAACACTCGAGGTACCCCGAACCGTGAAATGATATGCTTCCTTAAAAATCTGCAAACAGTCCTAGCATCTGCTATTCGGGCGGGGATGGACTCAACCCAATGACTAACATAATCTACGGCCAACAGAATGTACTCGAATCCCTGACTCTTAGGGAATGGACCCATGAAATCAATGCCCCATGCGTCAAAAACCTCACAGAAGTAAATGGGCTGCATCAGCATCATATCATGCTGTCCACAAGTGCCCATCCTCTGACAGTCAGTACACCTCTTCACGAACTCATCAGAGTCCTTGAAGAGGGTAGGCCACCATTGGCCAGATTGGAGCACTTTCTATTCCGTTCTCCTCCCAGAGTGATGTCTTCCTATCTCAAGCTTGTGGCAGTAAGTGAGGATGCTATGGTGCTCCTCCTGAGGTATGCACCTACGCTAGACGTTATCCCCTCATTCATGGTAAAGGATGGGATCCTCCCAGTGGTAGGACTTGGCCTTCGCGAGGAAGGTCTCAAGTCTCTGCCTAGGCCAATCTTGTGAAACTTTCTTAGCAACAAGAAAGTTCACAATATCGGCGTACCACGGGAGAGAGGCGATAACAAGGATCGCCTCATCTGGGAAGGTCTCACATATGTGCTCAGTCTGCTTAGAATCCTCAAGATGCTCTAATCAGGAGAGATGATCCGCCACCACATTCTTGACTCCAGGCTTATCCTTAATCTCTATGTCAAACCCCTGGAGTAGAAGGATCCATCTGGTCAATCTAGCTTTGGCATCCTTCTTTGCCATGAGGTACCTGATGGCGGTATGAACAGTGTAAATGGTCACTCTAGATCCGATAATATAAGATCTGAACTTATCTAGGGCAAAAACTACGGCTAGCATCTCCTTCTCAGTAACTGTGTAGTTCCGCTGCGCGACAACCAATGTACGGCTAGCGTAGTGAATGGAGAATGGGACTCCATCCCCCCTTTGTCCCAGCACGGCCCCTACGGCAAAATCGGAGGCATCCGTCATGATCTCGAATGGGAGAGACCAATCAGGCGACTGAAGAACAGGAGCCTCAACAACACATCTCTTCAGAGTCTCAAACGACGAAAGACACTTGTCATCGACAAGGAACTCGGTGTCTTTCGTCAGCAGATCAGTCAATGGTAGGGCAATCCTACTGAAATCATGAATGAAGCATCGGTAGAAACCGACGTGCCCCAGAAAAGACCATAACTGCCGCAAGTTGGACGGCGGTGCGAGTTTTCTGATGACATCTACCTTGGCCGGATCAACCTCCATGCCCCTGTTGGAGATGATATGGCCAAGCACCCTCCCTTGAGTCACCATGAAGTGACTCTTCTCCCAAGACAACACTAGGTGAACCTTAATGCATCACTGAAGGACTCAGTCTAGGAAGTCAAGACATGAGTCGAATCCATCGCCGTAGACCAAGAAGTCATCCATGAAGACCTCCAAGCACTCCCCCACCATGTCCGAAAAGATAGACAGCATGCATCTCTGAAAAGTCGCAGGGGCGTTGCATAGCCCAAATGGCATGCGTCTGAAAGCATATGTGCCGAAGGGACAGGTGAAGGTAGTCTTGTCCTGGTCCTCGGGAGCGATGGCCACCTGATTGTAGCCAGAGTACCCATCCAGAAAACAATAATGGCTCTTCCCTGCCAGTCTCTCAATGATCTGATCTATAAAGGGCAGGGGGAAATGATCCTTCTTGGTGGCCTGGTTGAGTCGTCTGTAATCTACGCAGACTCGCCAAGAAGTGGGTACCCGGGTAGCAATCTCCTCTCCAGACTCGCCGACAACAGTAGTGATGCCCGTCTTCTTGGGCACCACATGCAACGGGCTGACCCACTTGGAGTCGGAGATGGGGTAGATAAATCAGCGCTCCACCATTTCGAAATCTCCTTCATGACAACCTCTCTCAGATTCGGGTTCAGCCGCCGCTGGAACTCACGCGACGGCTTCGCCTCATCCTCGAGATAGATATGGTGGGAGCACAGGGCCGGACTTATCCCCTGAAGATCGGCTACGCTCCATCCGATCGCCTTGCGGTTCTTTTCAAGAACCCCCATCAGACGGGATTCCTGCTCTCCAGTCAAATCGGCGGAGATAATGACTGGGTACATCTCATGCTCACCCGCAAGGAATCTATACTTCAGCGACGCAGGAAGTGGCTTCAGCTCTGGACATGTCGGTGCTGGAGGATCTGGCCTCTGAAAACTCTGAGTGAATGCTGCCAAATCTGCATGGGAGAACTGAAACTCTCGCTCACAATTAGAATCTGGAGAAGGTTGCTCTGCTGGACTGTCTATGCTCTGCATGGCATCTACCTCCTCCCTAGCAGCAGGCTCAGTGGAAGTCAGACATGGGATAAGATCATCAAACTTTGCCCAGTCAACATCTAACTCCGAGGGATCTGTATAGGACTCACTGAAAAACTCTATCTCGCGGTCGAGAACCGGCTCTGCTGACTGAAAAGTATCCTGGACCAAGAATGCGCTCTCCAAGCTCTCCTCTGCTGGCGTCTCTCTGCATCAGCGGACTCTGAAGGTGAGAGGATGGCCTGTGCATCGGGATCTGCCCAAACTGCCTCGTCATCTGTGATCACAAAGTCGCAGTCGTGGTGGATGTCTGGCCCTGCATCTGTCATCTGTTCTGAATCAGTGGTCGGCTCTGAGCTTGCTGAATCTCCGACTCTGGTATCCTCGATCGTCTCTATTTGTACACTTTCGCCCTCGACGCGAAAGTATACCTTCCCGCTATCATGGTCGGTCACTGCCTTGGCTGTGGCCAAGAATGGGCGACCTAGAATGATGGGGGTATCGGTCACTGACCCAGGGATCTCCATGTTTAACACAACGAAGTCCACGGGGAATTGTAGGCCCTGAATCGTGACGACAACGTCCCTCAGCAACCCCTTCGGCCTCTTTACAGATCGATCAGCAAACTGAAGGACTGTCCTACTCTGTCGTAGAGTGCCCAACTCAAAGCGATCGAGAAGGGCTGCCGGAAGTAGGTTGATCGACGAACCGCTGTCTAATAGAGTGCGGTCGAACCTCTGCTCTCTGATATGGCATCTGACAAATGGGGCTCCTGAATCTGGCCTCTTGGCCGGCAGACGGTTTTGAATCGCGAAACAAGTGGCTCTGGTCAGCACATGGATCTCAGACTGGTGGTTCCTCCTCTTCCTTCTAACTGTGGTCCTGTCTCTGAGTGATCTCTGGAGTAGAGGGATGTGCTGCAAAGCCTCCTGAAGAGTTAGCTGAATGTGGAAGCGGTCGATCATCTGCTGGCTGAACTCTTCCGGCTGCCTCTTTTTTGGATTTTCTACTTTCTTCCCCTTTCCCATGTGAAGTGCTATAGGGAAGGGGATCATAGGGTCCTTTTCAGATGAAGGACTAGGAGAGGGTCTAGGCTGCTCGACGGCAGAATCCACACATACATCAAGCACCATAGGTGGATCAGAAGAAAACAAACCCTTTCCTTTATTGCCACAAAAGTGTCCTGAGATACATGAACATAAGGAAAGACTACAAGACTCCCAGAAGTAAAAACGGTGGCATCAGTACCACCCTCGGCTGATCGACTCGCAGCATCAGCACCGCACTCTGGCTCGGCAACAACGGTGGCATCAGTACCACCTCCTCCATCTGGTGAAGCGACGACATCAGTACCGCCGGTGGGATCAGCATCCTTGGTGGCATCAGTACCACCGTCATCATCTCTAGCGGCATCAGCACCGCTCTCCTCCTTGCCTGGCGCTCTGGAAGTGGCCTGGGGTCGTCGCTCAGACGAGACACCGCCTGCTGGCATCCTACCGCTCCTAAGTGTGACAAAGTCAGTATCAAGCAGATAGGCAGACATATCACCAAAAGAATCACTCAGAGTGACATACTCTGTGAAATCTACCTGCTCAGACTTCCTCTTGAGGTTGTTCGGGTTCGGCTCGATAAGGGTAGGTATGGTGGCCTTCCCTCTCACAATCTCCCGCATCTCCTGGCAGAACTCGTCCATCTCCCGTCTGAAAGTAGCCTGCTGATCGGTCAAGAGGTGGGCTATGTCATCTAAGGCGGGGCTCTTATAGGATGGCCCATGAGAACCTGACGGGTGGCCTCGCTGGTAGTGAGGCTACTGCGGCTGGTGCTACGGGTGAGAGGGGTATGACTGGGGATGATACTGCTGTTGCTGAGGCTGATCACGCCTCCAAGAATGTCCCTGCTGATAGGAACGAGGACCTTACTATGAAGACTGCTGCTGCTGCTGGTATACTAGGGGCTGCTGCTGCTGGTGATCTTGCTGATGGTCGTACTGGCCACCCTGACCTAGAGACTGCTGCTGGGAACTGGCACCTCCGGTCGACCAATGGAATCCGGGATGGTCTCGTCAGATACCGGGCTGAGGACGGTCGTACCAAATCCCGTTGGCATCCATCAACGGCTCGGGCTCAAAGGTGGCTGGTGGGAGTACGGCCAGAGGCTGATCCGGCTGGTAGACCACCATCTGTGTGTCTGGAGATGGTGGCGACTGGTAGTGTAGCTGCGGCTACTGGTATGGCTCCGCCTGTACAAGATGGACCTGTCTAGGCTGCTGAGAGCTGGAGTGCTGGGACGAACTGCCGCTGCTGCTCGGATCTCCTCGCGACTAATGACGGGGCTGAGAAGCTGTTTGTGCCTCCTGGAGACACATGAATTGTGTTTTCAAGTCGCTCAGTTTTTTTGTGCCATCTGCTCCATCTGCGTGATACCCTGCTTCTTCTCTATGATCTCCATCCAGTCCAGCTTCTCGCTGATGATGCCCATGTCAGCGGCTGTAGACTCAGCCTATGATGTTGCCGCTGACGAAGTGGATGGACTGGCGTCGACCCGTGCGATCCTCTAGTACTGCACGGTCTGTGGCTGAGGGGTCCCTGTATGTAGAGTCGGGTCTGGGACATCACCATATAGTTCTCGGCCATCTCCACGTAGATGGCCCAGACCTGATCATGATCCTTGGCGAAGTAGGACCCGCCACAAGAAGCATTCACCAGGCCCTGTAGCTCTGGTGTCAGCCCGCAGAAGAAGGTTTGAACAAGGTTCGGCTTCGAGATCTCATGGTCCGGGCATCTATCTGTCAACTCTCTAAACCTCTCCCATGCCTCGTGGAATTGCTCATTGGGGAGCATGGAGAAGTTGCTGATCAGGGCCCTCGCTGCATTCGTCCGCCCGAGTGGATAGTACTTGTTCAAGTACTCGGTGCGGAGCTGCTCCCAGGTGTATACGAACTTCCCCAAGTGCTTCAGCCAGGTGGTTGCTCTGTCTGCTAGTGAGAAGGGGAAGGCAATCATGTGTATGGTGTCCTAGTCCACCTGTCTATCGTGGACGGTGCTGCAGATCATCAGAAACTCCTGTAGGTGGAGATGGGGCTCCTCAGTGGCGAGCCCATGGAACTGGGGGAGGAGCTACAAGGTGTTCGGGGGGAACTTGAAGTCCCCTACAATGGCTGGAAGAACGACCCAACGATGAGTCAAAGTCGATCCAGGGTTGTGTAACTCCCGCATCAGTCTCGGTGGATCTGCGGCTGCTGCTGCGGCTGCTGCCGCATCATCGGGTATCCTCGGCCCGTCTCCTGGCCCGCGCTGTGCTCGGTCGGCTCTCAACTGCTCCATTCACGCCTCATCTCTATCATGAAGGCTCCCTGATCCCTCAACTGCTCCTGAACTATCTCGAGGGAGGCGATCAGGGTGGAGTTGATCGCAACCTGGTCCAAGATGAATGTCTACTCTGGCTGGGGACCTCTGGTGTGATCGTCACTACTGCCGGCCATGGTCTCTGCAAAGGCAAAAGACCCAAACTCAGGTGCCGAGAAATCATCTGACTGTGGTCTCTCATCTGGCACTGGCATCTCAGGAATAGTAGAATAGTGGTCGAGGGAGAACAGGGTGGAGTCGAACTCGGGTTCGGAGAGCGGGTATCGGCTCTCGCGAACTGACCTAGATGAATGGGCGGGAGTGCGGTCAAGCGGTGCATCCAGAGGCTGCCTAAGGGACCTGCTGCCCATCATCGTGATTTGGCTAGTCGGGAGGATGGGATCTAGAAACAAATATGATCAGTAAGCAAACCCCTGATTCACCTACTCAACGCGAGCTGAAGACCGTAAGAGTTCGATCAATTATCTTATCAGTTTTTATTAGGTGATCAAGTCAAGATAGCAGAGCGATTACGTGACCTGTTGGGAATCTGGTTCCCCCAGGAGACTGGTCCGATCCCGAACTAGATCTTTCCCAGCCAGTACAAGCCGCGGACCGTTTACCGGCTACCCGATCAGCTCGCTCTGTTAAGGATATCGCGGCCCGCTTTACTGGAGACCAGAGCGATCCTCACTAGAGAACGACTAGCCTAGAAGCAGTAGTCTGAAGGAGGTCCAGATGTGGCTCTATCCTAGGGTGCGGGTCACTCTCTCGCACATGCAAACCAGAAAAGGAGGGGGTTGCTCTCCCCAAGACAAATTTTTCGGTGAGTGTCTTTTAGGGTCAAATAGAGTTAACAGTCCCAATTTTATGGTTTGAATTTTTAGGTATTTTCAAATAAAAACAAACGCCTAACAAATTTTTCGGTTCTCCTGGTTATTTAAGTCCAAAAACGGGGGGAGAAGTCGAAAAAGCCGATGCACAAGAAATCAAAGATGCATGCAGAGTAAGAAATGCGTACCTGACTCCAGCAGTCTACATGCAAGAATGATCCGCGCAGAATTGAAAGACATAAATAAATATACCTAAATGATGCAGGCGGAAATCCGGGCCCTAACAAGCAGTTCTACTCGACAGAACAGTGACTAAGTGGTCAATCAAGAGGGGTCGGAGTCCGGTCTCGGATGCCGATCGGTGCCCGCCACAACGGGTCCTTCCAGCGCTGTATACGACCTCTAGCGGCGCGTGACCCCTCAGGTGACCAAATAGTCTTTTTATTAATCTTTTTTATTTTGGTCCAATTAATCGGTCTATAGGTACAGGCAAGGTTATTAAGGTGTTTGGATCCTATTTTTTATGTCACAGTTAAGCAAAATCCTAAGGCTAGGGGCTGAAATTTGCGAGAAACCGAATAGGCAGGAAATAAACAAAAACTGCGATAAAGCCACGAAAAACCGAGGGGTCCCCCGAGCACATCGGTGCTCGACGAAACAGACCCTGAGAGTCTCAAAAAGTCCAAGGTCCTGAGTATCCTATTCCTGTATTATTACAACAGTTTATAATATTTCTGAAAATAAACTAAACTACTCTAAACTAGTCCCGCACTCTGTTGCCTCCTCGCGCTCTCCTGTGGCTCCGTACAGAAGGGAGCCGCCTCCAATTACCGTGGTTGCGTTGGCTCTTCAAGAAGAGCCGCCTCGGTCCTCGGGCCCTCGCAAGTAAACAACAAAGTGTGTCAAGCCAAGCAAATAAAGCAGATAAAATAAAACAGGGTATATGTGCAAAAATGGAAAATAAAAGTAAACAAGCAAAACAACCAAAAATAAAAATAAAGGAAAAGAAATAAAAATAAAAAAAGAAATGAAAATAAAAGAAAAACAAAAAATCGTGAAAAGCCGCGGACGAAGAAAAAGCCACGAAAAGCAGCGAAAATCAAATGAAAATTAAACGAAATAAAATGCGACTACTAAGCTGTGCTCCTCGGCAACGGCGCCATTCTGATGTGAGCCTCCCGATAGACTAAGGTAAAGGAATCACTAAGGTTGTTGCGACCTCAGTCACTCGGGACTTAGAGCTCGATCAAGAAACAAAATCGGACCACCAAATAAAGAGAGAAAAACAATGAAAACCAAAATTGCGGTCCTAGCTAGGTGATTAACCTGGTATAGCTCCCAGGTTCGGTCTCGAGGAGCACGAGTTGGCCTTGCGGCCTACAAAGTAGTCTAAAAGAAAATAAAACAAAAACAATGATTTTTTTGGAGGTTTTTAATATTTTTATAATTTTTTGGATTTTTAATAATGGGAGAAAATAATAAAAGGACAAAAATAATCAACTTTAACCAATTATTTAAATACTAAAAAATGGTCCAAAAATTCAAACAAAAATATTTTTATGTTTTATATGATTTTTACTGTTTTTGTTGAATTTTTGAGATTTTTATAATTTTCATGGAATTTTCTAAAAATAAAAGAAGGCAGAAACAAAAGAAAACTGTCCAGTCAGGCTTGGAGGACCAAACTAAAATATAAAATGATCCTGGAAGAGCCTGTAGATATTTTTCTTGGAAAATAGAAACAAAGAGGATAATTCAGGAAAAGGATTTATCAATTTTTGAATTTTCTATAATTTTCTAGAATTTTTATGAGTTTCTAAGGTTTTTTTTAATTTTTAAGCTTTTTATAAATCCAAAAATAACCAAATTCACAAAGAAATTCAAACAAGCAAAAACAAACAAGAATTATTTTTTTCACATTTTTTAAAAAGGTTTTTATATTTTTTAGGATTTTATAAACTGAACAGAGGCAAAAATGAAGGTTTTTGAATTTTTAAAAATAATAAAAAGCCACGAAAATGTACCCAAAAATTAGTGAAAATTTTATACAGTGGAAGGAGCCAAATTTTCACACGATTTGGGTTAAATTTGATATTTTATCTAAATCAAAAACAAGCACACAGTGCACAGGGACCTTAATGTAATAAAAACTAAGTCCTGGGGCCAAAAATTTACACGCACAGAAAGATAAGGGCCAAAAGCGCAAAAATCCCAAGCAACACGCACCACGCACGTGGTCCAGGCACGGAGGGACTAATATGCAATTCCTATTTTAAAACATGTAAACATTAACACGCAAGGAATATAGGGGAAATAATGCAAAAACATCACAACCTCACATGTCGAAGCACGTGGTCCACACTCACAGGGACTAAATAGCAAATACAGAAAACATGAAGGTCCTCGATGCAATTTTTACAAAATAAAAACAACGTGACAAAATATTTACAGGACTAAAAAGTAAATGCAGAAGAAAGAAGGGCCTAAGGGTAAATTACCCTTTATTAACTCAGATGGCTGAGGGGGTGCCACGTGGAAGATCCAATGGTCACTGGACGAGGGCACCCCATCGCTGGATGGAGGGCGATGAGGCGGCCACGTGTCGATCGGACAGTGGCTGATATAGGCCTCCTCTGAGCCTGATCGAGCGGTCCGGATGAAGTCTGGGAAGTCGGGGCTGAACGGACGGCTCTGGAGGCTCCTGGAAGAACATGGCTCCGACGAACTTCAACGGAGCACCACGGCTGCGCTGGACCTCCTCGGGGGCTGCAAATGGGTGGAACAAACTTGCCACGTCCTACCGCAGATGATGGGCTCCGATGACGCCGGGAAGCTCCGAGGAGCTCCGACGATGAAGGCGGAGCTGGAGCTCTGTGCCTAAGTATCCAGACCCTCGGATGGGTCTTCTTAGCCATGCAAAACAACATGAGACAACTACTGGATCGAGGGCAAATTGCCTCGACCTGGTGAGAGGTGGAATGGGGGAATGGGTGCGTCGGGGCGACACCCTCCGGCGAGGCGTCGGCGGAGGAGGGCGGACTCCCAGTTCCGGGGCAAACTGGGTTGGATGGGAAGGCGTAGAACGTGAAACTGAGTATGGCGAAGATGATGGTCGAGTCGGACGATGGAATGGTTGATCGCAGCGGGGGTAATCGATGAACGACGGGGGCGGAGTGATTTGGGGGTAATCCAAAATTAGAGCAAAATAGGAAGAATTAAGGCTACCTGGTGAAGGTGGTCGACTGGGGATGAGCTCGCAGAGCTCTGGTTGTTGCCTCGAGGGTCGTCGGAGGCCCGAGGCTCAGGCGCTGCTCACGACGGCGCATGACGACAAAGAGACGTCGGATCAGTGGTGAGGAGCTCCTCCTCCTCTCTGCAACACGCCAATCCAACGCTGTCACTCGAGGGATTAGGGTGGAGGTCCTGGGTGGAAGAAGCGACGCCAAAGATGGCGTGAATTGCGGCCGGAGGTTGGGTCTTATACGGCTACGGGACCGAGAAGACGAGGGTCGGGCGAGAATATCGGAGCTCGGATCCCTAGGCAAAACGACGGGCGTGTATCTCGGATATGTGCTGATCAATCGGAGCCTGGGGTTTGATAGAATGGTTGGCGGACCGATCCAGGAAAAGTTGGTGAAATCGGGTCGATGACCGAGTCCGCGAGAAAGAGGTCCGCGGGGGAGAGTTGACCGGGGGTCAACATCCCCCGTGGACCAATGGGAGCGCGCCTATCATAAATTATTTGGAAATTAAAAAATAATAATAAATGGCCGAATTTCGAAAAGTTAAAACATGAAAAATGTTTCTTTATTTTTAAATTAATTTTAGTGATTTTTATTTATTTTTTTGAAATATAATTTAGGTATTTACAAAATAGTATTATTATATATAGGTATATACATATGGATTTTTTATTTTTGATTTTTTAATTATTTATTTTTATACATTTTATTCCAATTTTATATTTTATTTATTTAGAGAATAAAATTTGGAATAATAAGGTATTTTTATTTTATTTTTATTAATTATTTACAAGAATTAAATAAATACTTTTATTTATATACATACATGGTATATATACCATGTTGATTTTGATTTTTATTTTATTTCTTTTTATTTAATTTTTATTTTTGTGATTTTTATTTTATTTATTTACACCATGAAATATGAGATGAGAAACTATTTTTATTGGATATTTATTTATTTTTTTATAAGGGGAAATATATAGATATATGGTTTTATGTACATGGTGTTTACAGACAATGAAGAAGGAATTTTTATTTATTTTTATTTTTGTTTTGTTTTTTTCCCAATTTTATTTTTATTTAATATTTACAAATATATACAAATAAATATATACCCATTTTATTTTTATTAAGAGGAAAATAAGTTTATTTATTTACAGGTATATATACACACATGAGCTTCCCTATCTCTCTCTACTTGGGTTCTTTTTGCGGTCAGGCCCATGTTGTGCCCTCCCTTGGGATTAGGTCGCTCAATATTTATTCTAAATATCTCCCTCTTTTTCTTTTATTTCTATATTCTTTTATTTATGCAATAAACATGCTAATAATGCATATTTACCTAATGCATGTTGAATTGTAATTATTGCTATTTACACATATCTACATGTGTTTTGCATAGGTTTTGTAGCTAAAATAAAAGAATAAAGAGTGATGAATGGGTATTCATCAAGTCCTTAGTCTTAGAGAATGTCTCTATGACCTAGATATTAGAATATACTCATTGTTTATTTCTAAATGTTGTAAATAAACATGGATTCTGGAATAGAATAAAGAGTTATGATGGATATATTTCAGATAATAATCTAACATCTAGAGGACTCTACTAAAATTAAAAAATTAATGAATGGTTCATTAACATTTCTAATGTTGGATATCAAACCTTTTAAGATTAATAGAAGGATGAAGATCATTTGACAATGATCTAACTTCAAGCCTTGGACATATGTTTGTTGATAGGATCAATAAGCTAGTCAGAGATGAAACTTTATATTGTCTGAAATTTGAAATCTTACATACTTGTGAATATTGTATTCAAAATAAAAATGTCCAATGCACCCTTCTTTGAGAATGGTATAAGATGTCAAGGTATTCAAGATCTCATACATATTAATGTATGTGGATCATCTGTATCATAATAAATACTAATGATATGTGATATCATTCGATGATTATTTGTGATATGATATTTCTTCCCTTCACCTTAGAAACCTTTGAACATTAAAAGATTTCACAATTTTGGTTTGGAACCAAAGTTTAAAGGAAGATGAAATGAATTAGATCTAACCTAGGTAGCTCATACATATTAGATGAATTCAAGGAATACCTTATGAAGATATGAATATCATTCCTATCTCACTCCTCCTGATGCACATAAACTCAATAGAGTTGTAGGGAGATACAATTGGATCATGTGTGACATGATTTGATCAATGATGAATCTTAGCATAATCACCTATTATTTTCTAGGTATATATGTACTAAAGACTACAATATATATCCTTAATATGATTCTGTGCAAATCTGAACATCAAACCCCTCATAAGCTATGGTTTGGAACTTAGCTTAGTGTTGGACACTTGAGGATTTAGGGTTGCTTGGTCCGTAACCATGTCATGGATGCAAGTAAGCTAGAATCTAGACCCAGAGAGTGCAGCTTCATTATGAAAAATAAAGGATGGTATTGGATACCTACTTTATGACCTTGAGATTCTTAAAATATTTCATCTCCAAGGATATAATTCTTAGAGGATGAGACTCTCGAGAATCAAGATGAAAATGAAGTGAAGGAACTCATTGAATCTTGAGAAGATGAAAAGGCTCCTAAAATAAGAAACTAAAAGGACAATTAATGATGTAATACTCATATCTCTTCAATAAGTTTGAGGATAGATTCCATGTGTCATTTAAGTCTGACAATGATCTTACTTCATGTGATGAACCTTCTGAAGATCATGACATGGAAAGATGGATGTTAGCAATAATGTTTAAAGTATACTTCATATACAAATGTTGTATATGGACCCTCGAGGATCCACCTATAAGGGTAGGACCCGTTAGGTGTAAATGGATCTTCAAGAGAAAGAGGGAACTTGATGAGAATTTAGAGACCTTCAAAGCACGGCTCGTAGCCATGAGCTACACACCGAAGAGAAGACATCGCTTGCAATGAGACTTGTTCTCCAGTGACCATGCTTAAACTCATCAGATTATTGCTAACTATAGCTAGACAACTTGACTATGACATATTCAAGATATGAGTCAATATTGCATTCCTCTATGAATACCTTCCGAGGATATTCATATGAAGTAGCCCAGGGCTTCATAGTTGAGGAAAGCAGGGTGCGCAAGCTAAGGAACTCCCTCTATGGACTCAAAGAAACTTCTAATAACTGGAACATCAGATTTGATGAAACTATAAAGGTTATGATTTTAGATAGAATCTTGATGAACCATGTGAAGCCTAGTGGGAGTGCCAATGTGTTCATCGTGCTAAATATAGATGATATCCTAATCATTTGGAATGAGTTAAGGATAATAATAAGTGTTTTATTGATTGGCTACTACATACCTTAAGACATGATCTCAAGGATACCTCTTAGATCTTAGTTCTGAAGTTGTTCAGAAGAAAAAAATAGAGGGCATTGGAAACGTCACATTAGTGGTACACCTTGGACATGTTCCATTTTTTAGAAAAATCTCAACAAAGGTTTCCTTCCCTTAAGATATCGTACTGACCTATCTAAAGTGATAGCACATCAAAGAGTTGAGGAAGTGAATGCTAAAACTGCTTGCCCTTGTGCATCAGTTATGAGAAGCCATGTGTATGCTATATGTGTGCAAAAGCCATATGTTTGCCATGCAGAGGGAGTAGTAACCTATTGCTAATCCTACTAAGGAGATAAAATACTTGATTTTAGTAATAACAATACCTTCAAAGATGACAAGACCTTTTAAGATAGTGACATCAAAGTCTTATCTTCAAGAACTTAGCACTTTATAGATAGTGATATAAAAGGTCTTAACTGCAGATACCTTAGGAGATAGAGATCTCCGGGAATAAGGATAATGGAAATAATGGTTATGATAATTATTGAGTTGTAGTGTCAAGGACACTAGAACTAACAATATTGAGTATTGTGGCATAAGATGCAACATTCGCATTGGATGCGAGCACTGTTACTAGGAGATATACAAGTGCCATAAAGAACTTGGCGTAGTCTCTTGGAAATAGAGTGACTGATCAGTTTATCTATATATTTTTCTAAATAGCCTATGATTGTCACATGAAGGTGGGTTTAAAGATTAGCCCATTAATGGCTCTTTAGGCTTGTGGGAGATTGTTGGACATGCAAGCCCACGACAAGCCATTATGCAATAAATGTTATAGCAAATATCATTTCCTGATCTGAAATGAAGAATAACTAATTTGCATAATAGGTCCCTTAGTACAATTAGGTTTATGTTCCATGGCCATCTTAATGATCATACAACTGTTGATTAAATTGTTGAATCATAGAGGCTGGTGCTTGGATGAATATCTAAAGAGTCAAATTAAGGACGCATCAAGCACCGTCAAATGATTATTAAGAGAGGATCTCTAGCCTGAGAAGGAAACACCAATCCTTTCTCTAAAGGCTGATATCTAACCGACCTCTTGATGCAGATCCTCTGCATATGAATAGAGATCCGGAGGTGTTAATTAGGTTAAAGAGTTGACTGAACGAGATCGAGATAATCAAAGACCTATGTCGTATGCTGTCATAATATAGGCATGCATCCTCTGACCGGAGACATATGTGTTACTATCTGTTTGAGTATGTACATTTGTCATACCAATAGGTTGATGACCTAATCAAGGTCTATACACTGGTGCGTTGGTGTGCATGTAAGGACATATGAGTACTATGATCTCTCAATAGGATCATATAGGTTCATTACTAAATCGAAAGACATGAGCTCACTCATGAGATATTGGGAAGATCAAATTCCGTGCACGGTCGTCTCGCTTTGGAAGCTTGACTAAATTTGCAAGGTTTGATATATGCTTATGGAAAGTATATGATCAACACCTAGGTATGATATACACTTTTGGAAATTATATGATCAACATTAACTCCCAATTATCGAATGGAAACGTAATGATAAAACCCTGAAGGAGACAGTCTAAAAGAGATCTAAAACTTCGGGTTTTCTTTGTGTCTTCTAGTATGCATGATGTACAAGTATTAGGAATGCCTGAGGGTGATGTGATCATAAACGATTGTATAACCATGACGCTTCCATTCCGAGGAAGTGATGAAACATGTCTGGATTTTAGTGACTCCTCTCATAGAGAAGTGATCTGATCTTAGTCCAAATGTTTGGACCTTGATCTGAATGTCATTCAGATACAATGAGAATATTAGATTTATGGCCTTGATTTAATCAAGCATCTTTGGGAGGTCCACAGGATCTGGATTTCAGAAGTGATCTCAATAACCAAGTCAATATACATACAACAATACAATCACCATGTCCTTATCTCTAAGTATCTGCGGAGAAAGCGCATTGTTCTTGAAAGAGTTCAAGAATAATTTCATTGTTGATATATGTATCCGAGAATAGAGATTATTTGGGCATAAGAGAATAGAGATCCAAGATGATCAAATGTTATTTAATTATAATGGATATGAATAATGTGGATAGTATCCATATTAATTAGATATATTATAAATGTGATTTATAATATATTAGAGATATCCTATTGTGATTTATATTTGTTGATTAATTATCAAAGTGAATTGGATTCACTTTGGAAAATTAATTGAAAATATAATTTACATTTTATTTTGGGTTGTGAATATGATTCATGAATTTTCAAAGGTATGATTGCAATGTTTTCAAGATAATTGAGAATTACTATTGTGATATAATATTGGAATGAGATAATGTAATCTCATTAGAAAAGATTGCCATTCACCAAAGGTGGTGGGTGCCCACCAAGTCCCAATGGGATTGGGTGGACGTGCCCCCTTGATTGGTAGATGATTATCTCCTTCCAATTATCTCCAAGGTAATTGATTTGATTCGAAATTAATTTATATTGATTATTCAATATATATTTTATTTAATCAAATTAATTGTTGTTGTGCTTTTACAACAAAATCAAGGCCATTGAAAGAAACACAAATCAATCTCATCCATTGTTTTTGTGTTGTCCATGGATTGAGATCCATGGATCCTAAAATACTATATAAAAAGAGGCACCCCTTGCTCTTCAAAATAACATAAAAATTATTTCTCTCTCCCTCTCCCTTTCTACACGCCAAGTCTCTCTCTCTCCCTCTCTCATTGTGGCCGTCCACCATGGAGCCCTAGAGAGAGTCGCCATCACCGCAGCATCGTCGTTATGCTGTCGGATTGTCTACTCATGGATATCCGTCTCCTTTGGAGCGTCTCGCTCGTGAAGAAGATGTCGGATCTCATGGGATGAGATCAGAAAATTCATCGCTTGGAACATCAACATGAGTTGCGAGGAGCACGCGTATCATCAACGTGCTCGCAAGCATCTCCTCAATCAGATTGGACTTGAAACGGGTGGTCTCTTCGTTTAGAGACTCGATCGCAACCACGCTTCAAGAGGTAAACATAATACTTGTTTATGGTTTAGATGAAATGATCCAAGAAGTATTCTTGGATCATGTGGTTTCATCAAATTAAATTTTTTTGCCTTGAGCGACTAGTGCGACTAGTCGCTCCCGATCGCATACGATGCGATCTTCGCGCTTCTGTGATGCGCTTAAGGATATTCCCATATCCTTCACTAGAGCTACTAGTGAACATTATCAGTGCATGCAACTTCATGGTAGCTGTCCTGATAACTGGGATGGATCAAGGGTCGTACCAATCCACAAACAGATTGGTAGTCGATGCGGTGACCGCTCGATAAATCCCAATAAATCAGAGATTAACCCACAATACCGAATAAGTCAATTAAGTTCCAAAACTGTGAATTAAAATTTATTAACTCTACCATTAAATGCATAGTGTATAAGCATGTAGAGGTCGAACCACATAGAGCAAAAAAATTGGGTAGCCTATAGGTATTTATGTACATCCTAGTCATCCTTAAATGAATCCTCTTTTTGTGGGTTTTTAATTTTCTATTTACTTATTTATTATTATTTTTTTATTTTATATAATTTTTTATTAGATACATATATATATATATATTTATATTTTATATTTTGTTTTTAAATCTTTCAGTTATATGATATAGGTATATATATAGATACATATAAGGGAAGAGAGAGATATAATATATGGATACATAAATATACATACATACTCAAAATATATTAGATATAATATTTTTAGGCTTTTTATATATTTTTTCTAATTTTTTATTTTTTCTGGAATTTTACTAATTTTTATGCATTTTTAATACCAAAAAAGTCCCTAATATGGAGCTAAGTAAAGAGGCCGAACATAATTTGGGTTTTAAAAATATAAAACAAGCCTCAAAATTACCAAAATTAATTTTAATACATACATAATGCTATATAGATAATTCTAGAACAGAAAAATATATTTTTGGAATTTTGTTGCATTTTTATATTTTTTGTTTAATTTTGGAGTTTTCTAATTTTTATATTTTTCCTTTTTCTTATTTTTAGGTTTTTTCATTTTTTAGACTCAGTAGATATATAAATACACCATATATAATTTTTTTGTAATTTTTCAGAAACATTTTATATATTTTTTGGTATTTTATAACTTAAACAATGCAAAAATGGCTCCTATTTCAATTTTAATAAATGAATAAAATGCTCAAAATAGACAATAAAAAATACAGCGTGAATCTATAAGGCACAAAGCATTTATCCTAATTTTTGTGGAATTTTAGGAGTAAGCTAGACATTTTTAAGAAATACATGAAGCAAGTAAAAATAAAACAGCCTGGCAGGGGCATAATTGCAATTAAAAATAAATACAGGGGCTCAGTTGTAATTTTACCAACAGAATTAACCATTTATTTAATGTTCTGACATCATTTAATAATATACAAAAACCGTCAGGGCATACATGCAAATTTCATGCGCCTCACGTGGGACTACATGTGAGGCTGGGAGGGACCAATTTGTAATTCCAAAAAGTTCAGGGGTCCCAATGCAAAAATACCATTTATTTTACAACGCTATATTTAGTTTACAGTATTACAAACTAAATACAAAAAGGCGAGGGGCTCGAGTGCGAATTACCCCTATAGGCGCGCTGATGGACGACGATCCGCGTGCCACTTATCCACGTGGCAGGCACTGGAAGCTCGATACCCCTTCGCCGATCTTCGGTTGAGATTACATCTGATTCTCGATCGAACGACCGAAGTGGCTGCTGATTGGACAGCCACGATCAGATCTGGGGCTGCCTCATCCATCCGACGGTTGCTGCTATTCGCGAAGAACAGGGAAGAACTGTTGGCTTCCCTGGCTTCGATCGCTGATTCCTCCTCCGCCAGACGGTCTTCGGTGATGGCAAGGGGATCTCTACGTCCGGCGAGGCTCTCCGCAGATGTTGAGGTGCTCAAGAAACCCAGGACCCCTTGAATCAGCCCAACGAGCTCGAGGAGGCATGAGGGGTCCTGGAGCCTTGCAGGCGATCAAAACGAGCTCCAGGGGGCTCCGTGAAGCGTCTGACCTGCACCAAAAGAACGAGGGGCTCGAGGGGGTCTCCCTCGACCGGGAGTTGAATCTTCAGAGGTAAAAATGAGCGTGGGTGGCGAGGTCCGGCGAAGTGGAGGAAGAGGACCTCGATTCGCAGAGCCAGTGGGGCTCTGGTTGATCTAAAGCGTTCGGAAGATGGAGAACGTGGAGGGTAATGAGATGGAAGTGAATGGAGGGGTTGTCTCATCGAAGGATCGCAAGGGGATCAACGCCGAAGCGGAGCTCCGGCGAACTTTGACTCGATTAAAACTACGCTAAACTTGGCTTTAACCATTATCCTACAAGCATCACTAAACTACTGAAACAAAAACCTAACTAATTAGGCAAAAAGACAGCTCTTATACCTGGTGGTCAACCAGGGAGCAGGGCCTCCGGCGAGCGGCGACCGTGGGTGCTGCCCTTGACTCCTCCGCCCAGCTGATGCTTCCAGGAGGATCCCCCTGTCACAAGGATGCTCTAGAGACTGGAAACGAGGGTGGGAGAAGACCAAAAGGAGACCAAACTGGGGAAGGAGGTCGATGGCCTTATTTATGGACATGGCGACGCACCCTTAATGACCGGGGTGCCACAAAGGATCGGCTGGTCAGATGATCGATCTGATATGTTGGCGTGAAAGATGGAGCATCGATCGAACTTTTTAATGAAGGAATCGAGGCTTGAAAGTCAATGGACTAGAAGGAGAAAGTCGGAGAAGATGGGTTGAGGAGATGTTCTGACACAGGGCGGCGGGTGGCAGAAGAGTTGATTGGGCGGTCATCGAAGGAACGACCCTGATTGGCCCACGTCAGCACCGAATTGAACCCTTAATTAAACACAATAAACGATTTTATTAATTTTTGCTTATAAAGAATGTTTATTAAATAATGTAGTATTTATTTATGATTTTTATTTATTTTTTGATGAATTTTATTATGAGTTTATTTTAATAGTGTATTTATAGGTATATTTACATGTATTTTGTATAATTTATTTTTATTTTGTATATTTTATTTTATTATTTTATTTTCTTATTGTATATATGTATAACTTATTTTTGTGAGTATAAATATATTTTTATTTGATTTTTATGAGTTTATTTACATATTTAAATAAATAGGTATATATAATATGTAGGTATACTTACAAGTATTTTACCTATATTTTATAAACATTTTATTTATTTAATGAATTTTAATGGGTTTTTATTTTGGATTTACATTTTTAGTGGAATATATATAATATTTACAATTTAATAAAATATGAAATAATAAAGGAAGGAAGTCCCCCTTTTTATTCATATATAAGTCATACATAAGTATCTTGCCTATGTGATCGCATAGGCTTATTTTATTTAAGGTTTTCTTTTTAGTTTTCTTTTAATTTCCATATTTACATGTATTCTCTATATTATTTACAAAATTCAAAAAATATAAATTTATAAAAATAATGAATGATGAATATAATGAATATTTTAATCGGTGTTATGTACAATGGGGGGGCAATAACCTAACTTTCACAGATGAACTCCAAAAATTGTGAAACCAATTTTATTAAATAGTTCTTAGAAAGCTATATACAATTAAAGTTGGATTTGGTGGATTTTGAGTTTTTATTTGAAAGATATAGGTCTGTGAAGTTGAGATTCTGGATTTTTATTATGTGTATAAAATGTGTTCTGTGTATCATTTTTGTACAAACTTAATTTTGTATTTTTATTTACATTATTATCTACAACTTTCATGTTCAAAGTTTCTTTATTTGATGAATAAATAATTATATACAAAATAGGTACCAAAAATGCATAAATCAAGAAGGAATAAATAAAACATTTACTGTATTCTCGGCCCTTATCTCCCCCTACTTTATTCCTTGTCGACCAATTCCATTCTGGACTTGGTCTCGGGGTTAGGGTCATAAAATATTTTCAATATTTTATTCCTTTTTCTTTTCTTCTCTTTATTCTATAATTTTGGCATTGAAAACCTTACTTTATGTACAATAAATGCAATGAATAGTGAATGCTATTATAGACAAATTAATGTTATTTACATGCATTAGTTAGGGTTTTCAAGGCCAAAATGATAGAATAAAGGTGATGAAATGGAGATTCATCATGCCCCCGATACTCCCGTAGAGAAGAAGGAGTCAACAGTGCGACAACCACCTCAGGCGAGTCCCAGCCAACCTCAGGTCCAACACGTATATTACATGCATGCACCCAGATAGTTGTAGCCGCAGTCACATATTGTTGTTTACCAGCCACCAGAGTACCAAATCTAGTATATTAAGCCATGTTCCCCACCTCCACCACTCATTTAGGAGGTGAATGGCATTTGGAGTGATGATTAGTAGCTGACTCATCCTCAGGAACAACTCCAGGGTCAGAACACAACCATCCGACCATATCACCAACAATAAGGAGGGTGGAACTTCCAGCCCAACCAGTCCCATCCTCAGTGACCTCCAAAGCATGGGTACACCTAGGGGCAGAACTACCAACAGTCCGAATAGTGTCAGCAAAACTACCAACAACCGACTGCTCATTATCAACATCAGTACTCTTCATCGTAGTTCCAACAATATCCTTGTCTTCCCCCTCCTCCTCAATATTCCTAGGGTACCAACAACAACCTCCCCCATATCAACACAGTAAGAGGCCACACCAGGTCGAATCCTTCGAGGTCGTACTGCTTAACTTGACCCTCGATTATTTGTCCCAGCTAATCAAGAATATCGCTGAGATGAGCCATAAGTTAGACAGCTTGACCACCAAAACTACCATTCCGAATCAGGTCAAAGCTAACCCGAACAACTTCCATCGCAAGGAGCAGATATCTGCAGTGTCCAACCGAATTAAAGTTAAAATAATATTGCTTTATCTAATTCTGTAATTCGAGGGAGCAGTAGGACACTCCAGCCGACTACAACAACGAAGGGAAAGCGGAAAGCGTCTGGTGGAGAGTCCTCAGCCATGCTAGCAGAAAGGGCCAAAGAGTTTTTTTATTGATGCAGCACCAACAAAAAAAACACAAAAAATAAAGAAAATAAGAAAATACAAAAAGAATAAGCAAAAAAGGCAAAGTCGTGCCATCGATGGAACAACAAGCATCAGTAACCGGACCAATGCCAACCGATGGAGCCAAGCCTACAGAATTTTTTGGTCCACGTGTTGTAGATGTTTTTTCACATTTTCACCATCTCCTTGGAAACAAAGACATGGACACAAATTTACAAAATATAATTTCTTATGATGTACATATTCCTTTTCCTGATGCAATTAAATCAAAAACCATAAAGAATTGAAAAATGTTTTATCTAATTCTATATTGTGGAAATATTGCAAAGTATTATACTTGAAATGTCATTGCTCAAGGCCATGGAGTACATGGCTTTTGTGAAAAATGGATTAAAGGAAGCATGTACAACAAACATCTGAATCACAAAAACAGACAGAGGAAACCAGAGATGCACATTCTCACCATGGATACTGTAAATGCCATAAGCAATCTCCCGAATAAAAAGAAAGACAAGGGAGCTCTGCTCGTCATATACCTGATTTTCAATCAAGAATTCGAGAGCGCACTTCTCGACAGTGGATCATCTAATAATTTATTGCCTTCTTCCTTTCTTAGTGAATTTGGTGTAGGGTCGCTCAAGCCCACAAAAGATGATTTTGTAATTTGCAGAAAAATTTGTTAAGTCGCCTAGGGGCATGTTGGAGGATGTGATTGTCATTGTTTAAGGGATGCAATTCCATGTTGATTTTATCTTCCTGGACATGGACACCTTTACACCTCTTCTCCACACCCCAATCATTGTTGGATGACCGTTCCTTCAAAGAGCCAAAGCAATAGTAGATTATGGCACTGGAGAGATCACCTTTTGCTCTAGTTGTGATAAAGTACTGATAGAAATGGTCCTAGAACCAAAACCACCATAAGTGGCATATGTCAAGAGAGAACTAGAAGCACATGGGAACGAAGATTGTGACTTTTTGGCTGAGATCAGAGACACAAATTTGTTCTTGGATGATAAAGAAGAACATGAATTCCTCTCAACTTAGGAAGGCATAGATAACACATTCACATTTACCAATGTCTTTGAAGATGAGATCTTCACTGATGGATTCACTAGTACGATTGAACAACCATCCTCGTCTGAGTATGATGATTTTATTACAGATCTATGTGATGTTTTGAAATCAGATTCCGAATGCACAATGGTGGATAACAAACCAATGAAAGATCTGAAACCTGATATTGCCACTGAAGTTGCCACCAAGTTGATTCCTTCCCCACCAGAGCTCAAACCTTTATCCTCGAACATGAAATATGCCTTTCTTGTGTGTGTACCTAATCTTCATCAGGTCTTCATAATTTCCCATCTGACTAAAGAGCAAGAATCTTGTATGCTTGAGGTTCTTGAAATAAACGACAAGGCGATAAGATAGAATATAACAGATCACCATGGGATAAAATTTTCAATCTGCTTGCATCACATCTACCTTGAAGAAGACAACAAACCCTCCCGTGAATTCCAACACCGACTAAACCCCAACCTGGGGGAGGTTTTCATGAAAGAAATTATAAAATAGTGTGATGTGGGACTCATCTATACCATCCCTGACTCCAAATGGGTGAGTCCCCTACACATAGTGCAAAATAAATACAGGATCACCATTGCAGTAATTGATAAAGGAGATGAGATTCTGACCAGAGTACTAACTTCATGACATGTCTATATGGACTACATATGCCTAAATCTTGCAATCAAGAAGGACCACTTTCCATTGCCCATCATCGACCAAATAGTAGAAAGAGTGGTCGTGAAGGAATATTTATTCTTCTTGGACGGCTACTTTGGATACAATCAAGTCTCCATCACACTAGAAGATCAGGAGAAGACCACCTTCACCTATCCGTTTGGGACATACGCCTTCTGAAGAATACCCTTTGGATTTTGCAATGCACCCACTACTTTCCAAAGATGAATGTTGGTGGTTTTCGCAAATATGGTTGGTAGGTTCATCTAAATATTCATGGACAACTTCTCGATCTACAAGGACAACTTTGACCGGTATTTGGGCTACATAGATTGAGCTTTGAAGAGGTGTTGTTAAATGAACATTTTGATCTTGTAGGAGAAGAGTCACTTACGGTGACTAAAGGCATTGTAATGTGTCACGCCATCTCCAAATGTGGCATGGAGGTTGACCCATCCAAGGTGGATGTGATTTCCAAACTTAAGCCACCAAAAAATTTGAAGCAAGTCTGGTCATTTCTTGGGGCATGTAGGATTTTATCGCAGATTTATCAATGAATTCAGCAAGATTGCTTGACCGTTGACTAAGGTTTTAGGAAAGGAGATCGATTTTGTGGTCAATGACCAGGTTCTCCAGTCTTTCAATATACTTAAGGATCTCATCACACATGCTCATGTCCTCCAACCACCCGATTGGTCTCTTCCTTTTGAGATCATGGTAGGCACCTCCAATTTATGCAATTGGTGTTGTGCTAGGAAAGAGATGGATGGACTCCCATTTGCAATTCATTACGCTAGCAGAACACTTTATGAGGCCCAGAAGAACTACACTGTCATAGAAAAAGAACTACTAGCCATAGTGTTAGCCCTGGAAAAGTTCAGATCACTCTACTGGGATCCAAGGTCATCATTTACACATATCACTCTACCATCAAGTACCTCCAAAGAAAGAAGGATGCTAAGCCTCGTCTGGTTCGATGAATCCTTATACTAAAAGAATTTGATTTGGAAATCCATTACAAGCTAGGAGTTAAAAATGTGGTGGGAGACCATCTTTCTAGAATTATTGAAATTGATACTCCTGAGCAGAATGTCATTCCTATCACATAAACCTTTTTAGAGAGGCAATCATGTATGTCTCCTCGCTCCCCTGGTATGCTAATATAGTGAATTACCTTATCTTTAAGAAGACTCTGTCAGATTGGCCAAAGATTAAAGTTGATAAATTCTTGCCAGATATCCACTCCTACCAGTGGGAGGATCCTCATCTTTTCATGAGGGATCATATTGCATCTGGAGGAGGTATATACCTCAGGAGGAGATTACAGGTGTCCTAGAACATTGTCACGAACTTGAAGTAGGAGGACACCATTCTGGAAAGAGAACGGCATCGAAAGTGCTTTAATGTGGCCTTGGCCAACACTCTTCAAGAATGAAACCGATTATGTGAAAAGATGTACCGACTGTCAGAGAATGAGCGGAAATATATTTCTCATGACATAATGCCTCTGAAATACATTCAGATATTAGACGTCTTTGATGCATGGGGCGTTGACTTTATGGGTCTGTTCCCTAACAACTAAGGTTGTGAGTACATCTTGTTAGTCATTGATTATGTAAGCCAAGTAGTGGAGGCAATCCCCGTCTGAGACATAGATAGTCATACCGTCTGTTGATTCCTCAAGGACAACATCATCTATCTGTTCGAAATACCAAAAATTCTAATATCAGATGGGAGAAGCCACTTCGTGAACAAAGAAGTCAAGAAACTGACGAAGAAATACTGCATCGAACATCGTGTTGCAATGTTGTACCACCCGCAATCAAATGGATTAATTGAATGCTCAAACACGGAGATAAAGACCATCCTGAAGAAACATGTATGACTTGATAGGAAGGACTGGTCACAGTTGCTCGACTCAGATCTTTGGGCATACCACACGACATACAAGTTTCCTCTTGGCATGTCTCCCTACCTCCTTGTCTATGGCAAGCCATGTCATCTGCACGTAGAGTTAATTCATAAATCATTGTGGGCATTGAATATGTGTAATTTGGATCCTAAGAAAGCTGGGAAAATACAAAAGGTGATCTGAACCTCCTTTTAGAATTCAGAGACTATGCGTAAGTCAACGACCTTATATATAAGGAGAAAGTCAAGAAATGGCACGACAAGCACATCTGAAGGAAGACTTTCGAGCCTGGGCAGAAGGTGTAGTTATTTGACATTAAGTTGAAAATCTTTCCTAGCAAACTGTAGAGCAAATGGACTGGGAAGTTCATAGTAAAAATCAGGCATGACAACGGAAGCCTCTTGATATCTGAGTTGTAACCTGACGTACAACCTTTTGTGGTCAAAGGACAATTGCTGAATCCATACATAGAACACGATACATTCCTGTCCGTTGTAGATTCAGTTCAAGTGGTGTTTCATGAAGAGATTATAGAGCAAGATGGATCAAATTCTTAAGCTCAATATCTCATAAAAACATCTTTTCTTCTTTTCCTTTTCTCATTTCGAATTCTTCCGAAAGGTCCTCATCCCTTTCATCACTGTTATACTTAGGACACACTTTGTCCTAAGTATAGGGGGATGAGTACCCTGAGTTGTTCATTCTTTAATCCCTCACATATCTCCCAACTTGTTGATATTCTGTCTATACTAGGCATATTTTACCCTAGTATAGGGGGAGATAGGTCGAGCCGATGATTTCGTAAATTACCACCCTTGACCTCCCTGCTTTGTATACAGTCTTATATACTTAGGATTAGTTGATCCTAAGTATAGAGGGGGCGGTCGTCTTCTCATTCTTTTATCATTTATTCGTTGTAGTATAGGCTTTTCTATTCTTAGTACGAGTTATGTCTTCCTTTTCTCTCCGATCTATGAGAGCATAGCTCAAGCTATGTTTAGAGGGTCGTATATACGTTGTATATACTTTAGCCATAACTCGTACTATCACATTTTCAATAGTATGACTAATTAATAAAATAAATTCTTCGTAAATACATATAATAAATTGGGATAAAAATATTTTGCAAAATGATTTAAAAATGGTGGGAAAATATCTTGAAAATCTTTTGAAACATGTTTGGAAAACTTTTGCAAAATGTTTTGAAACCTTTGTAAAAATATTTTGTTTACCAAAATTTCTTTTATTTGTATAAATGAAATTTTTGAAAATCTATTTGTATATGATTGGAAAAATAGTTGTAAAAATATTTTGAAAAATCTATATATAATGTTTGAAAAATCTTTGTAAAATGATTGTCAAATTTTGTAAATATTTGTAAAAATTTTTGCCAAAATTAGTTGCAAAAATACGTTTTCAAT
Organism: Ottelia alismoides; assembly: GCA_037367405.1. Taxonomy (NCBI): domain Eukaryota; kingdom Viridiplantae; phylum Streptophyta; class Magnoliopsida; order Alismatales; family Hydrocharitaceae; genus Ottelia; species Ottelia alismoides. The sequence goes on along the minus strand of JAZKJV010001636.1, from coordinate 775,482 downwards.
ATGCTTGTGAAAAATGATTCAAATGTTTTGAGAACCTTGTGTAAATAACAACTCAAAAAACTACATAAAACTCGTATATAAATCTTGTAAATAAGCACTAACATTCAACTTGTAAATTCTCAGTGTAAAATATACCCTCACTCTTGTAAATATAGAAGCACTCCAATGTAAAATACTTGCACATATTTCTTTCACTAATCTTTATTCCAAAATACTCCTAAAAATTTGTAAAATACAAAATCCATAAAAATTTGCATTTTTCCCAAAAATCCATAAAAGTTCAAATTAGAAAATGGTTTCACAAAAATTTTCTCTTGAATTGTACATAGCATTTGCATTTTTTGGAATGATCAAGACAACTGAATGAGTGTAAAATAAAGTATGAAGATTGGAACTTGGTATAAACCTTAATACACATAATTTCAGAGGAACCGAATAAGGATTGGAATTGGGATACTTCAGGTCACCTTGACTTAATTCTTTAGGTTCCATAAGACAATGTTCATGAGTTAATTCATTGTGTCTAATTAGAACCCTTCATATAATCTGTAAAATTCTTGAGATAGTGGCTTGACTAGAAACCTTGCATTTAACACTTAGCTCAATCCATATGGATTGTTGAAAGATTGTGGAATCTAAGTCGTGATGATGTTAGGCTGCTTCATCAAAGGTGGCTCAGGAACCATTCTAACCACTTCTTTTGGTAGCCATGATATCTAAAGACATGAGATTGGATTTAGACAATGCTTCGGATGATGAATGGTCTGCTGGCGTAACTTTTTCCAAGATCCCAAAGCATGGGTGGACCAAAAGGCTATATATCCGTCGGGGCACAAACAAGAATGCAAAGCAAATACAAAGTCAAAAAATAATCCAAAGACGAAGCCTGCACCAAAAATTCTACAAAAATACAAGCTTCCAGAAAAGCCTGCTTCTTAGAAAAGACTCGGTTACACTGATCATGCTTCACAAGGGAATCAAGACTACATTCGTCTATTCCCGGTTCTTTTTTTATTCTTCTATCTTCTCCCCATAGTCCATTCCTAGTTCTTTTTTATTCTTCTATCTTCTCCCCATGTCGGTTGTGAAGTCAGGGACACCTTACCTTTGAAGGAAATATCTGTCTCCACGAGGACGAGCTACCAGGAGAGCAGACTCTTTTATAGTTCAGTGATTTGTCTGGGAGGAGCTGAAAAATTCACAAACATGGTTATGTCATTTCAAGGTTACAGGAGTATGTGACTGAGAGGATGGTTCTGATCAGACTGTAAAGAGAACTGGATAATAGGATTATGGAACCTAAGTGTTGTTGTGTCACAATTACTAACCTTGATATGATTCCGAAAACCAAGAATCCAAAGGTCTTAACCGAGCTCCAAACTTTGATTTTGATAGGGAAAGTTTAAGAGTCGAAAATTATTCCAAGTTCTTTCTTATTCTTTTCTTTATTTTATTTTTCTGCACTTATAGGCATAAGTGTTTGTTAGGGACTAGCAAATGCAAGTATAAGGGGTGAAGAATCTCCATTTCATCACCTTAATTCTTTCATTTCAGCCTTAAATCCCTAGTTAAATGCATGAAAATAACATTAAATTACATAAATAGCACTCTTTATTTGTACTATAAATATTGTATAAAATACTATATTTAATGACAAAATAAAAGGAAAAAGAAAAGAAAATGAAATGAAATACTATAGGTATTGAATGACCTTAAACCCTTATACTTAGGCATCATGATGACTTGGTCGATAAGGAACAAAAACCCTAATTTTAATTCCTCAATAAATGCATTTTAGGATCCATTTAATTTTATTATTTTTATACCACAAAACAATAGACCTTGAAGATAAAAGTTGTACATAAAAATATAAAGAAAAATAAAAAAAAATTATCTCTTTAAAAAATAATGCACAGCGTGTCCTAGACACTCAAAATAAAAAAACCACAAAGAAAACTTCACAAACCTATATCTTCTCCATACGAACTCAAAATTCACCAAACTCACCTTTATTGTTCATAAAATAAATTTATCTGTTTAATGAAGGTGGTTTCATTCAATTTGGAGTTATGATGCAAAAGTTAGCTTTTGGACCCTTATTGTGCAATATACCTATATAAAATAATCAATTTATTTATTCTCTATATTTGTTTTACTTTGTTATACTTTATAAATTGGGATTTTTATGTGACAGACCCTATAAACTTGGCCAATTACCTCCACGACCTTTGAAACAACCTAATTCCCCTCTAGACCTCGTAAACTTGCCAACTCTTACCCCAGGAGCCTTGCGATTAATCTGTTTGAAGCTCGTGGGGGTTCTTGGGGTAATTTACAGGGTCGATGAGGTAATTATATTGTGCAAAAGGTCGTAGAGGTAGTTTAAAAAGTTTATAGGGTCTATGGGTAAAAATCCCTTATAAATTTGTGAATATTATTTGAAATACATGTGCAGAATAAAATTAGAATAAAATACATAAATTACATTAAATAAATAATGTATTATAATAGCATAGGTAAGCATACTTATAATATACCTATATATCATGTTTACATAAGTATTTAAGTACACAATTAAACTCAAAAAAATATAATAAAAATACCTAAATGTGTATTTAAATAACCAATAAATACATAAAATATGTCTATAATATATTAAAAATCTAATATACAAATTAAAAATAAAATACCCAATATGTAGGTAAATATACCTATATTTATACATGTAAAAAATAAATCCTAATAAACCAACTTTTAAAAATAAATAAAAATCATAATAAAATACTATATAAAATAACAAATATTTTCATGTTTTGAAAAAAAATAAAATCATTTACTATTTTAATTTGATTTAATAAGGATTTTTTATCCTGTTTTGTCGCCTGACGACCTATGTGGCCCAATAAGGGGCCGGCCTTGGTTGACTTGCCAGTTAACTGGCCCCCTATTCCTGTAGGTGTGTTAGAATTGCTAACCACCCATTCTTCTTCGATTTTCTCTGCCCTGATCCTTGCATCCTCTGGGACGACTCCTTCGATTTTGCTCCTCGATCACTGTTCTTTCATGGCAACATGCTCTATCGATTGATGGATCAATGCTGCGAGCTGAGGCCTCAGTCAAACCACCTCCTGTACAAATAACCCTTTCCATACCTCATTTGGATTTGATCCCACTTCAGCCTTGAAATCCTTGATCCTTCTGATGCCTGAGGCCGTTGATGACAACATCAACTTTTCCACAGCGTTTGGTATGGAGAAAGAGGTCTGGAGGCAGAGATCTGAGCTCGTTAGAAACCTTCAATTGGAGCTCCACCTTGGCTCATTGTTCTCCAGGTAGAGGCATAATTGCTTTTCGTTCTTTTCATTCCTAGTAGTAGCAGTAGCCTTAGTTTGCATTGTATTTCATTAGATGACATTTGTTATTTCGTAAAATCACCCATTCGTAGTTCACCGGAGCTTCTGCTCCGGCCACCATTTCTCGCTGTCATATGCTCTATTCTTACCCACTGACTACTCCATTTACTTCCCCATCACATTCCCTACATCCTAAGCACCTCCATCCACCTCGATCTTCTCTAGATCAAGTAATCAGGTCTCCCTTTTTTGCCGTCCATTAGATACCTCCACCGCACAACATCTCGCCACCAGGTCAAGGTAGTTTTCCCTCGACCCCTCTTTCTTTTTGTGTAGGTTAGAGCTGTCAGGACCCATCTGGGTTAGAGATGGACCTGGAAGAGATTTTCCAGGTGCTTGAGCTTCGTAGACCATCCAGGACCCTAACACCGGGTCCCGGACCTTTCTAGCACCTTCGGCAGCCTCAGGAGCCTCCAACTCCATTTTGCGTCCCTTGGGATGCTCCCTAGTGGCCAGAGTTGCCCAACAGATCAGATTAAAGGTCAACCAGTCGTGAGTTCTTACATGCTCTTCTCGGGGGCCTCATCGCCCTTCAATCAAGATCTACCTCTAGGAGCTCCAGTTGTCATTGGATGAGCGAGCCAACCACCGTCAGATCAAGACCCAAGATCTAATCTCAGCCGCACATCCCCGAACCGCCATCGCACCTCCAGCAGCCGACGCATGGCAAGTGAAGTGCCATCAATTGTTGGATCACATGCAAGAGGGGTAATATTACCCGTATACCCCTCATTTTTGTATTTTCAATTTAGTTTACAAACTTTTCATTGCAGTTCATTTTTCTAATATTTACATTAAAGCCCCTATACTTACTTTGTTTGCATTTAAGTCCAGTCTACGTCACCTCACTTAGGCCAACACGTGAGGGGCAGGATATTTTGCAAAGGACCCTCTACAGGTTTTTGTTATTGTTTAGTCCAAGGAATTTATATTACAACGATATAAATTCTGGAAAAATTAGAAGTAGTCCCTATAACTTTTTAGAAATTGCAAATATGCCCCTACCAACACATATTGAATTAAATATTCTGTGATATTTGCACAAAGGCCCTTGGACTTCTAGAATGTGTTCTGGAATGCATCTAATGTTTGTTTAAATTAGATTTAGGTCCCTACAAAAACAATTTATGTATTTTGATTATTAAAAATAACATCTTGCATACAAAAATTATAGGAAAATAAATTTAAGTGCTTGGGACTATATTAAATCACATATATTTTTCATAAGACAAATAAAAATATTTTTCCTATATTTAAAAATTAAAAAAGTGTATTTTCTTCTATTTACATTTTAAAATAAAAATTTATAAAAATGTTTTGAAAATTATAAAAAAATCAGAGTATCTTTATTATTATATTTTCATATCTAAACAAAAAATCACTAAAAATTACAAAAGAAAAATAATAAAAATCTAAAACCCCCAAAACCTTATGAAATTATTAAAAATTAATGAAAACACAAAAATATTAGTTTATATTTCTTAATTTTGTCTGTGTTATATATAATATATTAAAAATAGTTTTGGAAAATTCTGAGATATTTATCTATTTTTAAATTTCAAAACAATTATGCCCTCTATTATAACTCCATGTTTTAACATTTTTAAAAATTTTAAAATACAAAAAATACCGAAGTTAAAAGAAATTTAACAAAAACAGAACAAAATAGTAAAGACACAAAAACAATTTATTTTATATTTTTTGACTATATATACTTATATTGATAAATAGAATGTTATATATTTGTCTTATATATTACTACTCTATATTACTTATAGGAAAAAATGGGGTTGCCTACCCATTTTCCCGTGCTTTTTTATTTTTGTTAAAAACAATTAAGCCATATATTTTCATCACTATATCACTATAACATGGCACAAATTTCGTCAGAAACAGAGAATCCTATGCCCTCCATCTAGAACATGTAATTCTAATGGTCTCAGAATTGTTATGATCGTCTTGTTCTAGATGAAGGGTATATGAGTCCCTATTTCTGACGAAATTGGACAACATATTAGAGAGATATAGTGATGAAAATACATGGCTTTATTTTAAAAAAATAAAAAAATGCCAAAAAATGGGGAGGGGGAAGTCTTGTTGGCTGCCTCGAGGGGGCAACCCCATTGAACTCTTACTTATAATTATTATTAATATTTATAAATACCCTAATTATTTAAAAATCCTTAAAAGTATAAAGTATTGTACTTTGGAGTATTTTCTAATTTTTTATATATATTATATATTTATATCATATATAGTTATTATATTATACATATTATTTATATATACTTATTACATATTAAAAAGAAAAAGAAAACTAAAAATTAGAAAAACAAAAAATATAAAATTAAAAACAAAACAAATATAAAAATATTAAAAACCCCAAAAATCTTATATGGGAAAAGCCTTCAGCGCATCATGGAAGCAAGATAATCACATCCAATGCAATCAGAAGCCACTAATCATACCAGTTGCTCGAGATAGGGGAGTTTCAAAAAATTTGAAGATATGAAACCACATGATTTGAAAACACTTCTCGAATCGTTTCATCAAAGCGTTATTGCAATTGAAGTCTTTAAAGGAAGAGGTCGCTTGTCTCAAGTTTGGCCCGACGGAGGAGATACTTGCAAGCGCGTTGATGAGACACGGGCGTCTCACAATCCAAGATGAAGATCTAAGTAACAGATATCCTAATTTCTTCATAAAAAAACCATTATCTTCTTCATGAGAAAAGAGCACTGAAGAAGAGGGATATCCATGAGTAATCTAGAATGTATGTTTATTTCTAACAAGTTTAGAAATAAACAATGAATGTATTCTAATATCTAGGTCATAGAGACATTCTCTAAGACTGATGGCTCTCCCAGTGTAAATATGCAGTCCTACTATCTAATGGATATTGTTGCAACAATTGCATCGACTTCTGTGTGGATGACTATTAAACCTTAAGATCAAATCTTCTAATCTTCTAAAACATATACAATAAATTGCTATTGCTATTAGAAGGAGATACAATTATTGGAATTTTAATCTTATCTAATAAGTAAGTCAATTTCAATGATGATATGTAGATGTAGAATTTCCCGATGCACTATTCAAGTCCTTTCTAGGGATCTTAGATAGTCTAGGTAGTCGTACTATCAATACATCAGCTTGTTGCAGTATTGACATTCATCCAACTCTTGGGATGTCATATGTATGGAAGTCACATGTGTATAGTCAACTCTTTGACTCTCATTCTTACTCTAGTCAAACCCATGTTTCCACCACGCTCCCTCAACACTTAATTAACCATTGCTTAAGACAAAGGGTCTCTTAAATTGAACATGACCTCAAGAGTCATCAATATAAGAGTATTTCAACATTTATTCTTGTTTCTTCCTATTCATACAATATGAATAATATGATGCATCATGAAATACTTGAGTAGAGATAGTAGAATGATGGCATTCATCATATCCACACTCATACTAACTCAAAAGGACTTAGGTTCATGCAGATACTCAAACATTTTGAGTACATCATCTCTTATCGAGTCACCATTCTGCATAATGCAGCAAACCATATCATTCATGGTTAAATGTTGAGAGCACATATGTTTTCCAAAACATCTTCTTTGATTTTATAAGGATTATTTGATTATTACAATCATCACCGACATGTTACTTCCAATGCACATTCGATGGGAGATCAAGACTTTAGAGACATACAAATCCTAGGGTGTTTTCCTATTGTTTATTTAATTGTCATTCCTCATTATTAGGAAACTTGCATATTGCAATCACATAAATTATATGTCCAATTGCAAGTACAATATATTGATCAGGGATCCCATCATGATGTTGTACCAGTTATTATTGAGTATAGTTTTAAGTGGGTTTAATGTAGGTTATCTAAAATTAGAAATACTTGCATAAATACATATTTTACTTTGATTAAGGATTTTATATCAAAGTTGTCTTGCCTTTTAACCTCTAAAGGTTTATTCCCTTAATTACTTTCAAAGCAAGAGATATACTTACCATTATATCTTTAGCAAGATGTGGGGTCTCCTTTCTTACCTTTGTTGCATCCCAATAATATGAGAAATTGCAACTCAGATAAAAAGAAGCGAGAACTCATTCAACCTTACAAGTCCAACTTGCATTTCCCAATTTGGTCTTTAACACCTAGACCCACCACCCTTAAGGCGATGTTGACCTGTTGTTAGCTAAATCAACTATCAATAGGAATAGAACTCACTATGCACAATCTAATATCACCCCAATGATATGGGGAACCGATATTGAGGTCACTATGCATATGGTCGTACTCTTTCGAGAAGCAAAGAACCTGATCCATGTGCGCTTGTATGCATGAGCTATCACTTTGAATACGCATGTCCCACATACAATCCACGTCGACGGAAACCTTCGCTTTGATGGGAGATCATGGGTGTCATTTATATGATCCTCCATATCCCATTCAATTTTTAATTAATCATTATGAATCATATTCATTATGATTAATTCTTTCAAAGGAATTACAAATCTATTCATAATAGAATGTTTATTTTAATTAGATCCAATTAATTTAATCATATTAAATTAGTTATCAATCCAATTCAAAAAACCAACAAACATTTAGGGTTTGCTTGATATTACTATATAGTATACACCCTCACAAGTACGTATTATTTATGTGTTTTAATAATTATAGTAAAACTTGACTTACTCAAATTATTCTTTCCTCAAAAATGGATCCAGCCAGTATTATGCTGGAAGAGAGCATTTCCTTGACATGCAAGACACTAATTAGTAAACCAAGCTAGCATGCTCAGACTAGACACCTTCACCATTCTGATTGAGAACAAAACAAAACAATGCCAATGTACTTGTGATTCTATCAATCAACGTTGATGACAAGCATTATACTATATAGTAATAACTCAAAAATCTTAGGTATCTTAAAATATTTTTGAGATACAAAATTCCTAAGCATATCAAGCGACCATGTTTTGCATGTAAAAGTTGTCCTACAACTATTGTAGGATATACTAGGGTTTTCATGAAACATACATTAAATGACCATTGATGTTTAACCAATTATTTTCATAAATATTAAGCATCAATTTTAATAAGGGAAAATTCATAATTTCCATGATTTCATCGAATCATTTGATGATCCAATCATCATCTGACTCATCTCCACTAAATATGGAATATCTAGGGCAAACAGAGTCGGAATCGCACGAAATAAATTCGAGTGGTTTGCTGGTTTTATTATCTACTTAATACAAGTGTTTATTCATGTTTTATGGTGTTAAAACAATAGGAAAAAATCATTTTCTTACCGATCTGAGAATACATGCAAAAATAATTTTGTAGCAAGAACTTTTAGAATTTATTTCATGCACTTTTGGTGCTAACAATTGGCTATTATTTTTTGGACATATTTAGACTTTCTAAATATAACAAAAAAACTTGCCCAAATAGTGCACAAACAATATATTTTTATTTTAGCAAAAAAACCAATTTGAAACTTGCATCTTTTGCAAAACAATGAGTTCCGGTGCATTCAAAATTCAAAACTTGTTCATCTATGGTTTTGGATCACATCCAAGACCTAAACCATGGCTCTGATACAACTTGAAGGCTATGGGAAAAGCCTTAAGTGCATCATGGAAGCGTGATGATCGCATCCAATGCGATCGGGAGCGACTAGTCATGTCAATTGCTCGGGGCAGTGGAATTTTAAAAATTTTAAAGAGATGAAACTACATGATTCGAAAACACTTCTAGAATCATTTCATCATAACCTCAAGATATATGAATACCTCTTGAAGCGTGATTATGATTGAAGTCTCTAAAGGAAGAGACCACCTATCTAAAGTCCGACCCAACAGAGGAGATGCTTGCGAGCGCGTTGATGAGACACAGGCTTCTCGTAATCCAAGATGAATATTCAAGCAACGGATCTCCTGATTTCGTCACACGAAATCCAACATTTTCTTCACGAGCAAGGAGCATCTAAGAAGATGGAGATCCATAAGTAGATGATCCATCAGCAGAACAAGGTCACGATGACTATGAGTTCCTCTAAATCAATGTGGATGTCAACTATGTTGATAGAGAGAGAAGGGGGGGCTATGTGGGAGAGAGAGGGAGGGAGACTTGTTGCTCTTGGAATGATGTAGTAGAAAAAGCTTGGGCTACCCTCCTTTTTATACTAGGATGATGCATATGGATCTCAATCTACGTGCTCTCTTAATCTACAATGTAGATTAAAAGTGTTATTAATCAATTTCCATGATTTGTAGATCCAAAATGCAACAACAATTAGTTCAAAATAAATTAACTATATCCTTTTTCAAGATAATAATTAATTCATTTTAAAATTAATCAATATACGTAGATAATGTAGAAGACCAAGTCCCTTATTAAAAATAGGTGGACGTCCCCCGTCTTGAACAAGTCAAGGTATACAACCAGCATTAAGGGGATTACGTCTTCCTTTATCTTATATACATAAATTAATATGCAATAACAATTATTACATCAAAATTCAATATTAATTTCTAAATTAATATTGTAAAAATTTCAATCATGTCATTGACTAATATGAATCATATTCATACATCCAAAGTAATATGTAAATTGAACTTACAATTAATTGTTTAATGTGAATCTGATTCACAATAACATTTAATTTATAATCAAATCTCTCCAACATATTATAAATCATATTTATAATATGCATGATTATTATTGATAGCGTATACATATTAATAATATATTTGATAATTAAATCACATTTAATTATCCAAGATAACTCTTCTCATTTGCCAAAATAATATGAATTATATTCATATTATTTATGATAATTAAATCACATTTAATAATCAAATTTTCTCAATGCTAAAAAACATAATTCATCAATGGAATTATTCTTGAAATCTTTCAAGAATAATACGCTTTCTCCACGGATACTTGGATATAAGGACAGGGCGATTGTACGTTCCATGTATAGTGACTTGGGTATTGAGATCATATCTCAATCCAGATCTCGAGGACCTCTTATAGATGTTTGATTAAATGAAAACTATAAATCTAATCTTCTCATCGCATATGAATCGAATTCAGATCGATGTCCAACATTTGGACTAAGATTAGATTACTTCTCTATTGAGAGGAGTCACTAAAATCCAAACATGTTTCATCACTCCCTCAGAATAGAAGCATCATGATTATACAATCCTTTATGATTAAATAACCCTGTTGTATTCCTAATACCCGTATATCCTGTATACTGGAAGACCTAGAATAAACTTGAAGTTTTAGATCTCTTTTAGATTGTTTTCTTCACGATTTATCATTAAGTTTTTCATGCGGTCATTCAGAGTTGGTATCAATCATATGCTTTCAAAAAGCATATATCATACCTACAAATTCTTGTCATGCTTCCAAAGGAAGACGATCATGCATGGAATTTGATCGGTCCCAATACATCATGAGTGAGCTCATGTCATTCAGTCCAGTAGTGGACCTATATGATCCCTTTGAGAGATCGTATTACACATATGCCCTCATATGCACACCAGCTTGGCGGTGTATAGACCTTGAATAGGTCATCAACCTATCGGTGTGCCAAATGTACATACACAAACATATAGTAACACATCTGTCTCCGGTCAGAGGATGTGTGCCTATATCGTGACAACAAACGACATAGATCTTGGTTATCTCGATCTCGTTAAGTCAACCCTTTGACCTAACTTATCTGACACCTCTGAATCTCTATTTCTATGCATAGGACCTACATCAAGAGGTCGGTCAAATATCAACCTTTGGAGAAGGTTTACCATCTCCTTCTCAGGCTGGAGATCATCTCTTAACAATAATTTGACAATGCTTGATGAGTACTCAATCTAAATCTTTAGATATCTTCCAAATACCAACCTATATGATTCAACCATTGAATCAACAGTTATATGATTATCAAGATGACCATGGTACATAACCCTAATTGTACTAAGGGACTATTATGAAAATTAGTTATTCTTCATTTCAGATCAAGGAGTGAATTTCAATAACATTTATTGCACAATGTCTTGTTGTGGGCTCACAAGTCCAACAATCTCCCACTAGCCCAAAGAGCCGTTAATGGGCTAATCTTTAAACCCACACTCATGTGCTAATAATAAGCTATTTAGAAAATGGCTTGCTAACATGACCATTCACTCTATTCCCAAGAGACTACGCTAAGTCCTTTTACGGTACTTGCATATCTCCTAGTAACAGTGCTCGCATCCAATGTGAATATTGCATATCATGCAACTAATACTCAATCCTGTTAAAGCAGTTATAATGTCATTGATACTAAAACTCAATAATCATCATAACCAATATGCAATTTCTATTATCCTTATCAGAATACCCTTATTCCTGGAAATCTGTATCTCCCAAGACTAAGACCCGATCTTAAGTCATATAAGGTATTTGCAAGTAAGACCTTTTGAATCACTTATATGTAAAGTCTTAAGTTATTGAAGAGAAGACTTTAGATCACTACTTTAAAGTCTTGTCCTCTTTGAAGATATTGTTATTACTGCAATTAAGTATTTTATCTCCATAGTAGGATTGGTAACAATCTACTTCTCGCCCTGCATGGCAGACATCTGACTTTTGTAGACATCTAGCATACACCATGCTCCCTATAGCTGATGCAAAAGGGAATGCAATTTTACTATTCACGTCATCAAACACTTTGAGATGTTATCCCTTCAGATAGGTCGGTACCATATCTTAAGGGAAAGAAACCTTCCTTGGATTTTCCAAAATGAAATATGTCCAGGATGTACCACTAATGTGACAGTCCCAATGCTCTCTTCTCTTTGAGTAATGCCCCGCCTCAGCGAGAGCGCATCTCAACGCCCATTCACAAGTATTACGCAACAACATCTATATACAACATGCATGACAAAACATTCATAAAAAAAGGCAAAAGGAAATTTCCATTCATATAGAAAATGTCCACAACTTAAGATAACAAGAATATCCAACTCTTATTATTACATCATCAATAGAGAAGATGTAGAAATAATAAAAGTAAACCGCCCAACTAGGTAACGACCTCAGAAATGGTTCTCAGTTGTGCTGCCAAATACTTTCGCCTCGGTATCTTGCTCAAGACTTCATGTTGGATTTCCATGAGGGGTAACTTGTTAGTCAAATGACCCAGTACATATATAACAGTAATTTATAAATAAAAGATTCTATGTAGGCAATGCAAATACAGTAACTAAACAGGTGTATATATATAAGACTCAAATAGGATGCCTCTATTTATATTCTAGACCTCAAGTAGAATTTATATACATTTTGACTTTATAATACTCCACACGATTAATCCATTTCTTTATGTTCTTTTTTTCGTAGCTTTGTTTATTTATTAATTAATTTTGGACTCATCTGTCAAAAGAGGAAGACTACACTAGGAATGAAACATGCATCGCTTCATTCAGAGTACAGACTAAGACCTGTGTGCAAGTGTGATCCTTCAACTAGTCTGGTTGGTAGTACTCTGACACTTGAGACACGAGACAAATAGCCTAAGGAACCATGATTCTGTCAATCGAGTCTGCAAGGAGAGTCTTGCTCACCCCAAAACCAATAGTTACAAAACGGATCTGCACGGTATGATGCATGTGTGCATCCACCCAAACTCTCTAGAGTACCTACCACCGCCCCACTCTATGATGCCCCTCAAGTGGGGGTGACTGACTGTCGGCTCAACCGAACTACAAGGATGTGCACCCACCTTGTAGTTTTTATTTCACCATCCCATACATGCATATTATAATTTACATAACAGTAATCTATTTTAGACAAGATAACAATTATTTAAGACCTTAAAGTTGTATCCCACTAATACCTCGTACTTGATTCCACGGTATGCCCACATGCATCGCACAAGAATATCGACATAATAACCAAATCATTGGATTTTCACTAACCAGGGTTGCGATAGATCCCATAGTATCACTTTTATTATGTCATTACTGTAAGAGCTGAAAGACTGATACAATCTTGGGAACAAGAACAAGAAGCAATAAGCACAATCCATAGGATGCAAGTACCTCAATTAAATCTCTAGTATTGCATTCCCAAGTATTATACTAATCAAATTACACTTTGTTTCTACTGCATCCTCTTTCCATTGAGACTCATGGATTAAGATAAGGAATAGTATTGCAATCATACCCCAATTACGTCACAATCTGACTCATAAGTTCCATGCATGATTATTATACCCATTAAGATTTAATCCAGTAATGTCCTAAGATCAAGGTCAGGAAAAACCCCACAATTTTGTTATAGCTCAAAGGAAAAGCATATATGCAATTCTCATAACCGATAATAATTCCACATGAACGTTGAAATCCAAATAATCCATATATGTCACTATTTAATGGATCAAGTTATTTTGTCGATGAATCTCCAGTCTTATGTTTTATATAAATATTTTCTCAAGATAAACCTTACCATGCAAATCTAATTGATAAACAAGCATAATGTGATGACTAAACTACATATATTTACGGCATGGAAAGCGACCACTCTAAAAATGTCTATTGCCTTAAATACGGTCACAACTTAATGCCATTTACTGTAAAAAATAATAATTGCAATTAATGGACTATCTATATTGGTCTATCGATACAAGGAAAAAGGCTAATTTTTTTAACATAAATATCAGCATATATGACACAATATCATTAGCATATGAAGAATAAGGCATAGACATTAATCATGGGATTATATAAATTATTTAATTTACTTATGAAGGAAACATTAACATGAAGCTCGGATGTCTCTTCCTCCACTCATGACAATGCTATCTACAATGATAGAGAACTCCATGCAATGTGATTTACATATAAAGTTAAAAGCATGAACGTATTCTTAACCAAAAGGTATTCTTGGTAAACCAAATCCCTATAAGATTTATAACCTTCTATTCATCAAGCTATTCATATATTTAAATTCAGAAATTTCGGAATCCATAACGTGCTAGGAAATCCGTATCTGATGAAACGATCCAATACATCATGATTTGATCACAAGATATTTTGGACACATAAATCAAAACAATATTTACCTAAAGATAAACCAACAGCAAGAGCAGATCCCGTGGGTTGGATCAAATCGAGAAATCATCCCCCACTATATTGTCCAAAATCGTAAGATATGTGAAAGAAAGGGGAGAAGGGTGAAATCCATTACCTTCACGTGAAATTTTGATCCAAGCATGCGATCAACGATCTGAGTGCTACAACACCTTTCCCTTGTGACAACGCCCTTCCTCCTCTCCTCGCAATGAACTTCGGATCTTCGTGGCTTGCCAAAGGGGAGAACCTCTTCCTCTTGCCTCTCTAGAGAAGAAGAATGAAGAATCAACCTTTGAAGAAGCATGGGAATGGGAGGAGATAAAAGGGATCTTAAATATCATTCAAGGGTGATTTAAGGAAACAAGGTTGTTAATTTTGAGGTGAAATTATGCCTCAGAACATCTCCCAACATGTAAAATAAATTCAAAATTCGTGGGTCTAATTTCCATAAATGTCCCCAACTATGGTTCACTAAAAAGGGCATAATTTCCTCATACGAACTCGAATTCACGCATTTTTGGTCTCGTTAGAAAGCTTGCAATGCAACACTTCTTTTGAGTGTGATATTTTATATGTTTTAATATTTTGAAAAAAACCAAAAATTCCATGGTGTTACAATTTACTTCTGAACAACTTCAAAACTAAGATCTAAGATGTATCCTTGAGATCTTTCATCTTATGATACCGAACGATCAGATTACAAAACACTTATTATCATCTTTATATCATTCCAAATGATTAGGATTTTTATCTACATTTAACATGATGAACACAGTGGCACTCCCACTAAACTTCACATGGTTCATCAAGATTCTATTTGAAATTAAATTTATAATTTCATCAAATCTAATGTTCCAACTACAAGAAGCTTGTTTCCATAGATGGAGTTCCTTAGTTTGCACACCTTACTTTCTTCAACAATGAAGCCATGGGGTTACTTCATATTATTATCCTTGTTGAGGTATTCATTGAGGAATACAATCTTGACTTCCATCTTGTAGATGTCATAGTCGAGTTGTGTAGATACATTTAGAAATATTCTGATGAGTTTAAGCATAGTCACTGGAGAGAAAGTCTCATCACAAGTGATGTCTTCTCTTCTGTGTGTAGATCTTGGCTATGAGTCGTGCTTTGAAGGTCCCTACCTTCTCATGAGGTTCCCTCTTTCTTATGAAGTGACCCCATAGGTGGATTGTAACATCCTTAAATCCTAATGACTAATTAAGCCAAGATGGTGAATCATTAGTGAGCTTGATGGAAATTAGAGATGCCATTAATGGCTAATTGTGATAATTGTAGCTAGAGGTGATTAAGTGGCTAAGTATGATTAGTAATGTGATTACTATTCATGGGTGGGCCTTGGTTGCAATTAGGAGGAGTTGGTGGGGTTTATTGTTGCAATTTTCCCAAGGATATAACCTCCCATAGGCGTCACCCCTTCCGCCCACTTCATCTTCTTCCTCTTGAAATCTTGGAGCTCTTTTCTCCATGGCTGAAAAATCCATGGATCTCCATCTTCTTTTTTAGTTTTCTCCCTCATTTCTCCACCAAAATTCGAGTTCTTGGGCTCAAATCAAAGCTGGGAAGGAGAGGATCTTGGATCTTACATTTCATGTAAGATAAAGGGCCAAAGAAGAGGACGAATCCAAGCTTGAAGCTCAAGGTGTGGACATCCCAACATTTTCTTGGAGAGTTCTTCTTCAAGCTTTTGAAAGCTTGATTTGAGGTACAAATTAAACCCTTCTCTTGCTGCCATTTGTAGAGTTTTTACCGCCTATATTCCAGATCTAAGACCAAGTGTTTGTTTTGGGGATTTTGATTGTAAAAATTTGAGAAAATGGGGCTTAGAGTGGACGGTTTTACTTGGTGTCCAGATCTGGTTGCTTTCTTTTTAATCCAAGTTAGACATGTATTTCTTGATCTTTCTTGGGTTTTCTTGGATAGATTCATATATTGATTAATACTCCATTAAGTTAGGCTTAAATCCATGGGCTTACATACGAAATTGCATGTGATTATAACATCTTAAAGAGACTATATCTATGGACGGGTATACTGAATTTTCAGATTTTGTTGTTGTTGATTGTTGGCCAATAGCTTACATGATTTGGGTATCTTCTTTAAATTTCTTGAGTATATTTGCTTACTGATATGACCTCACTAAATTGGCTTATGATTCTTGGTTTTTAATTTGAAAATTTAGGTGATTAGAAATGTTATAGATGTTGTCATATGCATGTAACTGAATGTGTCCAGATCTGTCCATGAACTTTAGGTGAGTGTTTTAAGATGCATTTGAGGAGTTTCTTCATGTTTCCTTGAGTGCAATTACTTTTAGATATATACTATTTCATATTAACCTTTAGTCCATGGAGTTGTTTTAGAAAAATAAGGAGTTTTAAAGAGTTGTTGACTACCTATATCATAGATGTCATTGAATGTCCAGATCTGTCCATGTATTTTAAATTAGAGTTTTAGGATGCATTTGGGGAGTTTCTAAATGCTTCCTTGAGTGTAATTACTGGTTAATATATACTCTTTCATAGCAATCTTTAATCCATGGGTTTGTTTTAGAAAAATGAGGAGTTTTTGAGGAATTATTGACTACCTATATTATATCCCCACTGAATGTTCAGATTGGAGATGGTTGCCTTAGGACTAAGAACATACATGATTTTGATAATATCCTTAGACATCCTTTGGTGGATTTGACTATAGATATTCAGGGAGTGAAATACACATGAAATTCATGTATTTGGATTGGTTTTGATGAGGATTTTGGAGACAAATTCGGTTGCTGTCCATGAACAAAACAGTGGCCAAATTCCATTGTTGAATGTATGTCTAACAAACTTTTAGGCATTCATTAATAAGTTTTAAAAACACCAAGTTCCCTTGTTTCCCTATATTGAAATGGGAAATCAATTAGTGATTTAATCCCAGTGAGGAGAGGGATTAAGATAGGATAATTTTCCTTATGTTTGCAGCCATATGCTTATTATACACATAGGTCTATGAGTGGAATAGATACATGATTGGAGCATGGGATGCTCTCTAACAGACCCACTTTAAATGTTAGACCTTAAAATAAATTAAACACCTAAATAGCATCTTTAAAGTCATGAAGTTGGGTGTGAACTTAAAAGGACTAGATGCCTTGGATTATTATGAAGTATACACACACAATGACAATGTTTTGGGGTGATCAAAAAGTGAATAGGGTAAATATCTATTTGTAATCATTTTAGAGCATGCCTTAGGATAATTGCTACTTATAAAGGTGTGCTTGAAATACCAATTATGAAATTTAGAGATTGGGGATGATCTTAAGGATACATATATATGTAGTTACTATATAGGAAAACAAGACTATATGAACTTGCCATGAAGCAAGTCTTCCTCTAAGGAGTAGCCCGATCCTTGTAGGTTTTTCTGAATCTTTTGGGACGTAGGAAAGAACGGAGTTTCCGGTAAGATAGCCAAGATCATAAGATTGATGTTCTTGAGTAGGAAATTAGAGAGAGAATATCGTATCAGGTCCGTATCGCCGTCCTTGGATCAATAGTGGTTCTTATAGAACAAGTTCGGGTCTAGGACTGATAACTTATAGATGGGAAACAAATCAAAGAAACCATAGACGTTTAGGGCGTAACATGAAAAAGAAATGGTGATGTCACATATGATCAGTCATGGAGAATGGTGCTTCGACTGTGCGAGGGCGCGGTTACCCTCATCTGAGCAGGAGATGAGGTCGCTCAGGCTTGGGTAGTGGACATTGAGAGCATGGGTCTAGGATCCCAGTCTTTTTACGTGTTTTCTTCGAGCCGTCTCGGTTTTTACGCTTTGTTGGGATCCACAAGTTGTCTAGACCATTCCGCCAACCCATTGGTTTTTCTTTGAGAGCCTAGGTTGGGGGTTCTCTGCGCTTAGTTACGAGCTCGTCTAGTTTTTACTTAGCTCTTCTCCTCCGGGAGTTGAGCAACGAGAGAGGAAGTCGGGTCCGGCAGGCTTACCTCTTCTCTTTCCTGCCTCCAGCGGCGTAGTAGTCGTACTACCACTGCCTTTCCCTTGGACCACACTTCCACTGGGATTGGCGAGAGCAGACAAATCCCTTCGGGGGTTTCCTCACCGCTATAATTATTACTCTTCCACCAGGTTGTGCTCTAGTGATGGGATTGTGATTAACAGAATTGTGACATTTCACCAATTACCCAGTTAAGATGAAGTTTCATCAGTAGACATTGATGTCCCATAAATACCTTTCCACTATGTCGTGCACTGGTGATGGGGTAGTGGTCAGTAGACATCAATGTCACCATTTGTACCTTTCCGCTATGTCGTGCACTGGTGATGGGGTAGTGGTTAGCAGACACTGATGACTTCATTATTACCTTTCCACCATGTCGTGCACTGGTGATGTGGTAGTGGGTAACAACCACTAAAAACTTCATCAATACCTTTCTGTCAGGTTTATGACCTCGTGATGGGGTAAGAGATATGTGATCTTTAGACTCTTCCACTATGAGACTAATGACGATAGTACCGTTAGTCAAGACTAACGAGGAGTGAATGCTGAGAGAGAGTTGTGAGTACACGTACACCTTCGGGAGCGAGCTATCACATGTGTCGACCGAGGATCAATGTGAGTTGAGAGAACAAGCTAGAAGGAGTGTTGGGAACTTAGTTAGGATGCAAGACACCATCGCATGCCTACGAAGGCACCCCAACCCTGAGGCATACACCATACCTCAGAGTCATAGTGTGAGGTTCAACCTGGACTTTGAAGTCCTACCCGGATATCGAGGTCCTAACCGGACCAAGACCACAAACTTACTTCTAGGCTTGAGTTGTTGTTAGTTAGTTCCATTGACCAAGGGAGACACAGTGTGGTACTGGCCGAGTGTGTTCTGTTAGACTTCTGAAAGCAAGTAAATAATTTAAAAGAATCTATTAACCCACTTTTACTTTCTAGCTTCTTTTGTCCAATACAGTTACCTTACTGTTTTTCTAGCTGTGCTAGTCTTTGCTTACTACTTTCCTTAGTAGAACTGTGTAGAATTTGTACTCGACAACTTTGTGACAGATACTTGCCTGTCCTTTGTCTACTATGGCAGGCAAAGGGCCTGCGATCGAGTAGCTGACGTACTTGGGGCTGCTGTTGTTCTTTTGGTGCTGACACTTACAGAGCAGGTATATTCTTTTGGAGCTCATTAGACAGTTGTTTGTTGTGTTCTCCTCTGTAGTGTTATTTTTGGGATACATACATGTATATTTAATGTTGCGAAACTTCAGCATGTATATGAATGAAATGAAAATGAATGGATATGTTGTCGTTCAGTTCTGATGTACTACTTACTTCCGCTTTTACTTTTTTTTGTGGTTGCATGCTTAGCCAAATTTAAATCTTGTGAATGTCATGTTTAAAAAAAAAATTCCCCAGGTTTTCATAAGCATGAGATTAACTTAAGCTTGTTAAGTGTGCAAATGACGTGTTTGACGGGTAACCTAAGGTCCTCAGGAGGACGGTCGTTACAAGTTTGTTTTCAGAGCAGAGTTACCCCGATACACGCATTTGCATAACTTAATAGCGAGAGTCTTCTGATTTCTCATGAAGCCTAATGGGAATTTTTTTTACATTCAAAAGATTTATGTAACCACAAGTCACCAGAACATTTCATTCATATAAGTGTCCCAAGAGGAGAAATAGTACAACTGATTATTTCCTAAAGTGTGCTTAACTATGCTATGATCCAATACAGGAAGGATCAACATGGCACCCCGAGTAGCTCGCGATCAGCCCGGAGAGATGGCACATGTACTAGCTGCACTCGCTGATCTGCGACAACGACAGGATCAGATACTTGCCCAGCAGACTGAGTTGGCTGAGCGCCAGACTGGGGTGGAGTTGAGGATGGAGGAGCTGTCTGACTCCTCATACCACCCATCCAGGGATGAGTCCGCTAGAGCCGAGCATCTATTCTCTGAGGAGATTCCCCAGCATTCCGAGGCAGATATTCTGAGGGAGTCAGGAGCCGACAGAGCTGAGGCAGGCCAAGGGCCTGTAGCAGGAGTAGAGGTCACTGGTTTGTTCTTCCTACAGCACCGAGGCACCATGATGTCTTCACATCCTACCAGAGAGCTGGAGTACCCAGGTTCCAGGGCACGGGTACATCTGACGAGGCTGAGCAGTGGCTCAGGATGGTGATGAAGGTGTTCAGGATGATTCAGGCACCACTAGAGTCATGGTTACCTTTTGCTGAGTTCTCCCTTACTGGGTTTGCAGAGAGCTGGTGGGAGGCTACTGTGTCTGAGGTGGGACGTGTGCCGACTTGGACAGACTTTGAGACCCATTTCAGAGGCCACTTCTTCTCAGGGAAGTGGAGAGAGACACAGCGCAGGTTGTTTGCAGAGCTGAGACAGGGCAGGATGACAGCGCGAGAGTACTTTGTGCGCTACACCGAGTTGTCACGCCACACATCTTCTGCAGCTGCTTTTCCAGAGGAGAATCTGGAAAAGTTTGTTCGTGGCATGAGGGAGGACGTTCAGGAGAAGTTGGTAGGGCTGAGACTGACTACCATTGCTGAGGTGACTGACGCAACAGAGCGGATTAAGGACGTCCGTGAGAGACGTTTTGGGAGTACTTTTAGACCGCCACCGGTACCACAGAGGTCATATGGGCCTATTCGGCGGCAGTTCCAGCCACAACGGTCAGCACGACGCTTTCGTCCGACAGGGACGATTTCTTCTGGCAGTGTTCGCTCGACCCCCACGACTACTTTGGGAGGAGCCCTGGACAGTAGAGGTTTTGAGGCAGCGCGACCATCTGGGTCGTAGAGGTTTGGAGCACAGAGCGCGAGACCCGTAGAGAGTGCTGGTCCATCTTCTACGCCGAGCAGGGCGATCAGGTGCTATCAGTGCCAGCAGGTGGGACATATCAGGTCCCAGTGTCCACAGCTACAGACTCCACCACCTCCACCTCCACCGCGTTTCGAGAGCTACCGGGAGGAGCTCCCAGTATAGAGGTCAGCAGAGACCAGCTCAGAGCGCAGCAGGATCCAGTGTCGGATCTATACGTCAGGGACAGATTCACGCAGTTACAGCTGAGCAGGCACGGTCCGCGGCCACGGTCGTGAAAGGTATGGTTTCAGTTTCGAGCCATCCTTTTCAAGTGTTGTTTGATTCTGGTGCTACCCATTCGTTTCTTGCTGTGAGGCTTCTAGCCACATTGGGTAGAGTCACAGAGGACGTAGATCCTCCATTTCACATTTGAGGGCCTGGCGGACAGTTGTTCGTGATTTCAGAGATAGTTAGAGGGTTACCAGTCTCCATAGGCGGTCACAAGATGACTGCGGACTGCCTTCTACTACAGCTTGTTGAGTTCGACATGATTTTGGGCATGGATTGGTTGTCTACACATCACGCCTTAGTTGATTGTTACAGAAAGACAGTTGTCTTCAGGATCCCCGGCTTGACAGAGTTCACTTTTGAGGGGACATTGCAGGACTCTAGGATGGAGTATATTTCAGTGCTGAGAGCACAACGACTGGTTGATCAGGGATGTGACACTTTTCTGGCCTTTGTTCAAGAGGTTGCAGATAGAGAGCCGACGGCTCAAGACATTAGAGTTGTGTCAGACTATCCTGATGTGTTTCCTGAGGAGTTACCTGGACTACCTCCAGTTAGAGAGATCGAGTTTGAGATCTCGCTACTTCCCGATACGCATCCGATCTCCATGGCTCCGTATCGCATGGCACCTGCAGAGCTGAGAGAGTTGAAGGTGCAGCTACAGGAGTTGCTTGACTTAGGCTTTGTGAGGCCGAGCACTTCACCTTGGGGCGCTCCTGTACTCTTTGTTCGGAAAAAGGATAGAACCATGTGGTTATGCATTGATTATAGACAGCTGAATAAGAGGACGGTGAAGAACCGTTATCCTCTGCCACGCATTGATGATCTATTTGATCAGCTACAGGGATCTTCGGTGTTCTCGAAGATCGACCTCCGCTCGGGTTACCATCAGTTGAGGATTCGGGAGACAGACGTCCCGAAGACAGCCTTTTGGACACGATATGGCCACTACGAGTTTGTAGTGATGCCATTCGTACTGACGAATGCCCCCGCGGCATTCATGGACATGATGAACAGAGTATTCCATCCTTACTTGGACAAGTTTGTTGTGGTGTTCATAGATGATGTGTTGGTTTACTCGAATAATGAATGGGACCATGAGAATGACTTGAGAGCAGTGCTTGGTACCTTGAGAGAGCATAGACTGTATGCCAAGTTGGGTAAGTGTGAGTTTTGGCTACCTCAGGTCTCATTCTTGGGACACGTCATCTTAGGAGCAGGAGTCGCCGTAGACCTTGCGAAGATAGATGCTGTGATGTCTTGGGAGCAGCCCAAGACAGTGACACAGATCCGTAGTTTTCTTGGGTTGGCAGGCTATTACAGATGCTTTGTCAGCAACTTTTCACGGATCGTACTACCTTTGACGCGTTTGACGCAGAAAAGGGTACCTTTTGTTTGGGATAGTTCGTGCGAGCAGGCCTTCAGGACACTGAAGGAGAGACTTACTACATCTCTGATTCTTGCTTTACCGTCAGGTACACAGGACTATGCGGTTTACACAGACGCATCAGGTGATGGTTTGGGAGCAGTGCTGATGCAGAGGGGGCATGTGATTGCCTATGCTTCAAGACAGTTGAGACCACATGAGCGGAATTACCCCACACACGATCTTGAGTTGGCGGCAGTGGTCTTCGCTTTAAAGACCTGGCGTCACTACTTGTACGGGGTTAACTTTGAGCTCTTCACAGACCACAAGAGTCTGAAGTACATATTTGATCAGAAGGAGCTGAACATGAGGCAACACAGATGGTTAGAGCTGCTGAAGGACTACGATTGCACGATCTCTTACCATCCTGGTAAGGGAAATGTGGTTGCAGACGCCCTCAGCAGGAGAGCGCACACGGAGGGTACGATGAATTGGCTATACACTTGGGACTTACTTGCAGCACTGACGGATTGGCATCCACAGGACAGTGCATCTTCTCCCATCTCCGTACCTCCTAGGTACAGCAGTCTTTGGGACCGTATAGTGTCAGGTCAGCAGACAGACCCGTGGATTCACGACAGATACATGTGGGCAGTGAAGGGCGATTTTGACGATTTTGTTGTTGCAGAGTCTATTCTGTGGAAGGCAGGTCGGGTAGTGGTTCCCAACGATGAGCAGCTACAAAGAGACATACTTGACGAGGCGCATTGTTCGCATCTTTCCATTCATCCCGACAGTACGAATATGTACCACGATCTTCGCCGACATTTCTGGTGGGACGGGATGAAGAGGGACGTAGCTGGGCATGTTAGCAGGTGTTTGACTTGCCAGATGGTGAAGGCAGAGCATAGACGACCACCTGGATTACTGCAGCCTCTCCCCATTCCTGAGTGGAAGTGGGAGAGCATTTCGATGGACTTTGTTACAAGATTGCCAAGGACACCAGGAGGCCATGATTCCATTTGGGTCATTGTTGATAGGTTGATGAAGTCAGCCCATTTTATACCTATTAGCATGACTTATACACCTTCTCAGCTGGCCAGATTGTACATACAACACATTGTGAGGATACATGGCATACCCCGAGAGGTAGTGTCTAACAGAGACTCAAGGTTTACTTCCCATTACTGGCAGCAGTTCATGTCAGCTTTACAGACCAAGCTGAAGATGAGTTCAGCATATCACCCTCAGACGGACGGACAGAGCGAGCGTACGATACAGACCTTGGAGGATTTTTTACGCGCCTGTTCTTTAGAGTGGAAGGGATCCTGGAAGGATCATTTACCTCTTGTTGAGTTCACTTACAACAACAGCCATCATTCGAGCATCGGCATGGTGCCATTCGAGGCTCTTTACGGGCGGAGATGCCTTACGCTAATCAGTTGGTGCGAGGTAGGCGATCATGCATTGTATACCGTGGATCTCTTGGAGGAGACTGCGAGGGTTGTTGACTTGGTAAGGAGGAAGCTCTTGACGGCACATAGTCGCCAGAAGAGCTATGCAGATCGATGACGCCGACACTTGGAGTTTCAGGTTGGGGATTTTGTGTTCCTGCGTGTATCGCCCATGAAGGGGATACAACGCATCGGAGTTCGTGGCAAGATGGCGCCACTTTTTGTTGGTCCATTTGAGATACTTTCACGTGTCGGGAAGGTGGCGTACAGACTGGCACTTCCCCCACGTTTGGTGGCTATACACGACATATTCCATGTGTCGAACTTGAGGAAGTACGTGCACGATCCTTGGCACATCATCAGCTATGAGAGCCTTGACATAGAGCCAGAGTTGACATACGAGGAGGAGCCAGTGCAGATACTTGATTTTGCTGTCAGGAGGCTTCGGAACAAGGAGATTCCCTTGGTCAAGATCCTATGGCACCGACAGGGTGTTGAGGAGGCGACATGGGAGACCGAAGCAGCTATGCAAGAGAGATACCCGCGACTCTTCTCAGGTACTTTCACAGTTTAGTTTATCAGTTCTCTGTATGACAAATCATTTCACTTTCTGGGTAAAAACCTTCTTTGAGGTTTTTATGGGTTAAAAACCTTTTGAGGTTTTTATGGCAGACCGACGAACCCAACTTAGAAGTGGAGTCTCGAGGACGAGACTCTCTTTGAGGTTTTTATGATTGTAACATCCTTAAATCCTAATGACTAATTAAGCCAAGATGGTGAATCATTAGTGAGCTTGATGGAAATTAGAGATGCCATTAGTGGCTAATTGTGATAATTGTAGCTAGAGGTGATTAAGTGGCTAAGTATGATTAGTAATGTGATTACTATTCATGGGTGGGCCTTGGTTGCAATTAGGAAGAGTTGGTGGGATTTATGTTGCAATTTTCCCAAGGATATAACCACCCATAGGCGTCACCCCTTCCTCCCACTTCATCTTCTTCCTCTTGAAATCTTGGAGCTCTTTTCTCCATGGCTGAAAAATCCATGGATCTCCATCTTCTTTTTTAGTTTTCTCTTTCATTTCTCCACCAAAATTCGAGTTCTTGGGCTCAAATCAAAGCTGGGAAGGAGAGGATATTGGATCTTACATTGCATATAAGATCAAGGGCCAAAGAAGAGGAGGAATCCAAGCTTGAAGCTCAAGGTGTGGATAGCCCAACATTTTCTTGGAGAGTTCTTCTTCAAGCTTTTGAAAGCTTGATTTGAGGTACAAATTAAACCCTTCTCTTGCTGTCATTTGTAGAGTTTTTACCACCTATATTCCAGATATAAGACCAAGTGTTTGTTTTGGGGATTTTGGTTGTAAAAATTTGAGAAAATGGAGCTTAGAGTGGACGGTTTTACTTGGTGTCCAGATCTGGTTGCTTTCTTTTTAATCCAAGTTAGACATGTATTTCTTGATCTTTCTTGGGTTTTCTTGGATAGATTCATATATTGATTAATACTCCATTAAGTTAGGCTTAAATCCATGGGCTTACATACGAAATTGCATGTGATTATAACATCTTAAAGAGACTATATCTATGGACGGGTATACTGAATTTTCAGATTTTGTTGTTGTTGACTGTTGGCCAATAGCTTACATGATTTGGGTATCTCCTTTAAGTTTCCTTGAGTATATTTGCTTACTGATATGACCTCACTAAATTGGCTTATGATTCTTGGTTTTTAATTTGAAAATTTAGGTGACTAGAAATGTTATGGATGTTGTCATATGCATGTAACTGAATGTGTCCATATCTGTCCATGAACTTTAGGTGAGTGTTTTAAGATGCATTTGAGGAGTTTCTTCATGTTTCCTTGAGTGCAATTACTTTTAGATATATACTCTTTCATATTAAACTTTAGTCCATGGAGTTGTTTTAGAAAAATAAGGAGTTTTCAAGAGTTGTTGACTACCTATATCATAGATGTCATTGAATGTCCAGATCTGTCCATGCATTTTAAATAAGAGTTTTAGGATGCATTTGGGGAGTTTCTAAATATTTCCTTAAGTGTAATTACTGGTTAATATATACTCTTTCATAGCAACCTTTAGTCCATGGGTTTGTTTTAGAAAAATGAGGAGTTTTTGAGGAATTATTGACTACCTATATTATATCCCCACTGAATGTTCAGATTGGAGGTTGTTGCCTTAGGACTAAGAACATACATGGTTTTGATAATATCCTTAGACATCCTTTGGTGGATTTGACTATAGATATTTAGGGAGTGAAATACACATGAAATTCATTTATTTGGATTGGTTTTGATGAGGATTTTGGAGACAAATTCGGTTGCTGTCCATGAACAAAACAGTGGCCAAATTCCATTGTTGAATGTATGTCTAACAAATTTTTAGGCATTCATTAATAAGTTTTAAAAACACAAAGTTCCCTTGTTTCCCTATATTGAAATGGGAAATCAATTAGTGATTTAATCCCAGTCAGGAGAGGGATTAAGATAGGATAATTTTCCTTATGTTTGCAGCCATATGCTTATTATACACATAGGTCTATGAGTGGAATAGATACATGATTGGAGCATGGGATGCTCTCTAACAGGCCCACTTTAAATGTTAGACCTTAAAGTAAATTAAATACCTAAATAGCATCTTTAAAGTCATGAAGTTGGGTGTGAACTTAAAAGGACTAGATGCCTTGGATTATTAAGAAGTATACACACACAATGACAATGTTTTGGGGTGATCAAAAAGTGAATAGGGTAAATCTCTATTTGTAATCATTTTAGAGCATGCCTTAGGATAATTGCTACTTATAAAGGTGGGCTTGAAATACCTATTATGAAATTTAGAGATCAGGGACGATCTTAAGGATACATATATATGTAGTTACTATATAGGAAAACAAGACTATATGAACTTGTCATGAAGCAAGTCTTCCTCTAAGGAGTAGCCCAATCCTTATAGGTTTTTCTGAATCTTTTGGGACATAGGAAAGAATGAAGTTTCCAGTAAGATAGCCAAGATCATAAGATTGATGTTCTTGAGTAGGAAATTAGAGAGAGACTATCGTATCAGGTCCGTATCGCCGACCTTGGATCAATAGAGGTTCTTATAGAATAAGTTCGGGTCTAGGACCGATAACTTGTAGATGGGAAACAAATCAAAGAAACCATAGACGTTTAGGGCGTAACATGAAAAAGAAATGGTGATGTCACATATGATCAGTCATGGAGAATGGTGCTCCGACTGTGCGAGGGCGCGGTGACCCTCACCTGAGCAGGAGATGAGGTCGCTCACGCTTGGGTAGCGGACATTGAGAGCATGGGTCTAGGATCCCAGTCTTTTTACGTGTTTTCTTCGAGCCGGCTCGGTTTTTACGCTTCGTTGGGATCCACGAGTTCTCTAGACCATTCCGCTGAGCCGTTGGTTTTTATTTGAGAGCCTAGGTTGGGGGTTCTCTACGGTTAGTTACGAGCTCGTCTGGTTTTTACTTAGCTCTTCTCCTCCGGGAGTTGAGCAACAAGAGAGGAAGTCGGATCCGGCAGGCTTACCTCTTCTCTTTCCTGCCTCTAGTGGTGTAGTAGTCGTACTACCATTGCCTTTCCCTTGGACCAAACTTCCACTGGGATTGGCGAGAGCAGACGAATCCCTTCGGGGGTTTCCTCACCGCTATAATTATTACTCTTCCACCAGGTTGTGCTCTGGTGATGGGATTGTGATTAACAGACTTGTGACATTTCACCAATTTCCCAGTTAAGATGAAGTTTCATCAGTAGATATTGATGTCCCATAAATACCTTTCCATTATGTCGTGCACTGGTGATGGGGTAGTGGTCAGTAGACCTTAATGTCACCATTTGTACCTTTCCGCTATGTTGTGCACTGGTGATGGGGTAGTGGTTAGCAGACACTGATGACTTCATTATTACCTTTCCACCATGTCGTGCACTGGTGATGGGGTAGTGTGTAACAAACACTAAAAACTTCATCAATACCTTTCTGTCAGGTTTATGACCTCGTGATGGGGTAAGAGATATGTGATCTTTAGACTCTTCCGCTATGAGACTAATGACGACAGTACCGTTAGTCAAGACTAACGAGGAGTGAATGCTGAGAGAGAGTTGTGAGTACACGTACACCTTCGGGAGCGAGCTATCACATGTGTCGACCGAGGATCAATGTGAGTTGAGAGAACAAGCTAGAAGGAGTGTTGGGAGCTTAGTTAGGATGCAAGACACCATCGCATGCCTACGGAGGCACCCCAACCCTGAGGCATACACCATACCTCAGAGTCATAGTGTGAGGTTCAACCTGGACTTTGAAGTCCTACCCGGATATCGAGGTCCTAACTGGACCAAGACCACAGACTTACTTCTAGGCTTGAATTGTTGTTGGTTAGTTCCATTGACCAAGGGAGACACAGTGTGGTAGTGAGCGAGTGTGTTCTATTAGACTTCTGAAAGCAAGTAAATAATTTAAAGGAATCTATTAACCCACTTTTACTTGCTAGCTTCTTTTGTCCACTACAGTTACCTTACTGTTTTTCTAGTTGTGCTAGTCTTTGCTTACTACTTTCCTTAGTAGAATTGTGTAGAATTTGTACTCGACAACTTTGTGACAGATACTTGCTTGTCCTTTGTCTACTATGGCAGGCAAAGGGCCTGCGATCGAGTAGCCGACGTACTTGGGGCTGCTGTTGTTCTTTTGGTGCTGACACTTACAGAGCAGGTATATTCTTTTGGAGCTCATTAGACAGTTGTTTGTTGTGTTCTCCTCTGTAGTGTTATTTTTGGGATACATACTTGTATATTGAATGTTGCGAAACTTCAGCATGTATATGAATGAAATGAAAATGAATGGATATGTTGTCGTTCAGTTCTGGTGTACTACTTACTTCCGCTTTTAGTTTTTTTGTGGTTGCTTGCTTAGCCAAATTTAAATCTTGTGAATGTCATGTTTAAAAAAAAAATTCCCCAGGTTTTCATAAGCATGAGATTAACTTAAGCTTGTTAAGTGTGCAAATGACGTGTTTGACGGGTAACCTAAGGTCCTCGGGAGGACGGTCGTTACATGGATCCTCGAGGGTCCATACACAACACTTGTGTATGAACTCTACTTTAGACTTTATTGCTAATGTCCATCTTTCCATGCCATGATCTTAAGAAGTTTCATCGTATGAAGTCATATCATTGTCAGACTTAGCCGACACATGGAATCCATACCCTTTAGGTGGTCTTACCACCCAGAAATTCATTTGAAGAGGTATGAATGTTTCACCTTTAATTATCCTTTTAGTTTCCGATTCTAGGAGCCTCATTATCATCCCAGGATTCAATGAGTTCCTTTACTTCATTATTATCTTGATTCTTAAGAAAGTCATCCTATCAGAATCATATTCTTAGAGATGAAATCTTTTAATTATTTCAATGGTAAAATCAATTAAAAGGAAAAGGAATCTCAATGGTGAACTATCTTGGTTTTTTGTGAATTTTTTTGTCTTTTTAATTTTTTATTTTTTATTTTATGATTTTCAAATTTTTATTGATTTTAATTTTGCAAATTTTTAATTTTAAAATGAATATTTTGAAACAAATAATATATACAAGAAAGAAATGAAACCCTCTCTTTTTGGATTTTTAAAATATAACAAAAATGCTAAAAATGTTTAAAGAAAATCTTTTTGTGTTTTTATGATTTTTTACTATATTTGTAATTTTTCAGAGATTTTTAGATTTTTTAAGATTTTTAAAATGAATAAAAATAGGAAAAAATGCAAACAATCAACAAACATGACTATTTCACAATTTAAAAATATAAAATAAAATCAAAAATTGCGAAAATTATTTTTCCTATAAACTAAAGGAAATTATCTACACACAAGAACTAAAACCACTATTTTTTGGATTTTTCTATAATTTTTTATGATTTTTATAAGATTTTGAGTATTTTGCATTTTTTTGTATTTTAAAAAGAATTAATGCGTAAAATTTGATAGAAAATTAAAGGTATGAAAAATAAACTAATTTATTTTTTGGGATATTTACGTAATATTTGAATTTTTATGATTTTTCTTATTTCAAGCCGTAAAAAATGCATTATTTTTTATTTTTTAGAACTAACAATTAAAAATAAAAGGCAATAAAAAAATTACTGTAGATAGAATAACTAAGCATGAGATAACACTACTTTTTACATAATTTATTGAGCACAACTGCTATTTATTCCAATGAAAAGATTATGCAAATTAAAGTCTGGAAACATGGACTGAATATCAATTTTTTTAAAGTTTTTGCATTAAAAAAATCAGGAAACAAAAATGGGGCAAAGTTGCAATTTACCCAGGAAAATACATGATCTGCAAGTGCGTAACTCTGTAGGGGATGATGGTATTTTTTTTTCAATTTTTCCTTTTATTCTTTCTTAGGGTTTGGCTCGTTCATATCCTTCATTCTCAATCCACACAGGAGGGCAAAGTGTGTCGTCGCCGCACCTTCCTCTCCAAGCAAGTAAGGTGGCAACGGATGGCGTGTTGGTGGTGACAGAGAGAGCTGGCTCACGTGGGCTGATGGAGATGGCGACGGCAGTTGCAGAGGTCCTGACGGAGGTCGGTGTGCTCCTCGAGCACGGTGGTGGGTTGCCAGGCGAATCCAAGAGGAAGCTCTCGTGCAGCGGTGGAGGAGGAGGGTTGTGTGAGGTATGGGGGTTACGGAGGATCTCTGAAAGGTCAAAGAGGAGATGCGGCAGGGTGACACGCACCCTGCGGCGGCAGGAGGAGCTCCAAGTAGAGGGGCTGCGCGGCCAGAGGGCGCGATGGCGTTGCAATGGACTGTGGCTCCAAGGCGATCTGCAGATCGACGGTGTTGCGACTAGGAGGCTCCACCCAGATGGCGGAGGTATGGTGGGCGCCGCCGGTGGTGGAAGAGCGGCGGTTGAGGAGACCGCTACAGGCGGCCAACGGCTGGACTCGCTAGGCGGAGGAAGGGTAGTGGGCGCCGCCTGCGTCCAGAGGGGCGACGCCTGCGATGATGTTTTTTTTAACAGAAGCAAGAATGTTTTTTTCAATGTTATTTATTTTTTTAAAAAAAATAAATCTGCAGAATTCTTTTATTTAGAAATAAAAACTTCAAAAAAAATATTTTTTTTCATTTTTTAAAAGCAACAAATGATTTTTTTTATTTTTTAAGTGAGATTCATGCACCTCAAAAAATAAAAAAGATACCAACTCGAGCACGATGGCTCGGTCCAAAAATAAAACAGAGATGTGAGTGGATGCAGATCCTTACGATGTGGAAGATGGATCTGGGTATCCAATCACCGTGCACAATCGGAGTGGATAGATTATGTGAGATGGAATAAGAACGTGAATAGATCGAGATGTGAAGGTAAAAAATTGGATCGGGCGAATCAAATTGTAGTGATGGATTCTAAGGTCTAGAGAAAAAATGACACGAAATAAAAATGCGAAAATTAAACTACGATTAACCTAGATTAAAAACAAAAAAATGGATCTCACCTTAGGAGTGGAAAATACCGTAATCGTCTCGACGAAGGCCGACTCGATGCCACCGGACGGCTCGGGGGCTAGGCACCTCTCTGCAACAAGAAGATTCCTGGAGAATAGGCTCCTCACACCAAAGATTGATTAAGTAAGAATGAGGGAGGAGGAGCCAATTAAATAGAAAATAATTGAATTTGAATTCGAATTTTAAAAATTGAATGGAGATAAAGAGATAAGAAAGAATTTGAAATGAGATAAAGATAAAAAAGACATTAGTGTTAACAATTATTTACAAATTTTTTTTTTATTTTCTTCACTTTATTAAATTAAATAATAAATGTTTTTTTTACTTTTTGGTGTGGTTATTTAATGGAATGGATTATATACATATACTATATACATATGGTACATCATATACATAGTTAAATAAGGAAATTATTTTTTTATTTTTTATTGTTTTCATTTTTATTTTAAATAATTAGTAAAAATATTTACAAATACAATATGTACAAATAAATGCTAAAATTGCACAAACCATCCCAGAAAAACATCTTTCAAACCATAACTCCAAAAATTACGAACCACAATCATTTTAAAGATAATTTAATTTATAATACAGTAGAAGTGAGTTTAATTCAATTTGAGTTCATATGAGCCGCAATTGGTCTTTCAATTGTCACTTTATGGCCTTTTCTGAATGTGGTTACTTTTATTCTGTACATGATTTTATTTTCAATTATTTTTATTATTTAGAAAACATTTTTTATTTAGAACTTTTGTTTTGAAAGTTGTTTAATTTGAGGTCAATTTATGTACAAATAAAATAGTATAAGTATACAAATATACACATAAAAATATTTACAACACATTTTTTTGGATTTTCTGACTAAGGACCCTATCTCCACCTACTTTATTCATGGTCTATCAGGTCAAGTCTTGATCTTGTCTCAAGGTTTGGGTCAGCATGTATTTATTACATATATATGTCTCTCTCTTTTTTTATTTTCTTTATTTTTATTTTCTTTCTTTCTTTATTTATTTTAGGTTAAAATAATAATAGATGTACAATATTTACATACAGATGCAAGTTAGTAAGAATATGGTATTAGTATTATATACAGGTACTTTATAAGGGATTTTAAGCTAAAATAAATGAATAAAGATGATGAAATGCAGACTCATCAAATCTCTAGTGCTAGATCCCGACATTCTTGCATCCATGATTTGGTTATGGACCAATCAACCCTAAATTCTCAAGTGTCCAACACTGGGCTAGGTTCCAAACCATAGCTTATGAGTAGCTCAGATTTGCATGGAATCTTTATTAAGGATATATATTGTAGTCTCTACTATATATACTTGAAAACTAAGTGGTAATTATGATAAGAGTCATCATTGATCAAATCATGTCACACATGATCCAATTGCATCTCCCTACAACTCCATCGAGCCAAGGTGTATTAGGACGAGTGAGATAGGTATGCCATTCTTTTCTTTATAAGGTATTCCTTGAATTCATCTAATAGATACTTTCTACCTTGGTTAAATTGTATTCATTTTTATCTTCCTTATAACTTTGATTCTCAACCACATGAACTCTTTGAATATTTCAAAGTTTTCTAATAGGTAAAGGAAGATATCTCATACCATGAATAATCATTAATGGATATCACATATCAATAATATTTATTATGATATAGAGGGTACGTATACATCAATATGTATGAGGTCTGAAATACCTAGGCATCTTACACCATTCTTAAAGAATGGTGCAGCATACATTTTAACTTTGAATACAATATTCACAAGTATGTAAGATTTTAACTTTTAGATAATATGAATTTCCATCTCTTACTAGTCTCTTCATCTTATCAATAGATATATGTCCAAAGCATGATGTCAGATCATTGCCAAATGATTTTCATCCCCCTATCGATCTTTTAGGGTTTAAATTTTTAGTATTAGAAATGTTAATGAACCATTCATTAATATTCTAATTTAGTAGAGTCCTCTAGATATTAGACTATTATGTGAAATATATCCATCGTAACTCTTTATGATAGGTCTATTCCAGAATGTATGTCTATTTCAAACAATTTTGGAAATAAATAATGAATGTATTCTAATATCTAGGTCATAGAGACATTCTTTAAGACTGATGGCTCTCCCACTAAAAATATGTAGTCCTTTTATCCAATGGAGATTGTTGTAGCAATTGCATCGACTCCCATGTGGATGACTATTAAATATTAAGATCAAAATTTCTAATCTTCTAAAACATATGCAACCAACTGCAAGTAATCTTATCTAATAAGTAAGTCACTTTTAATGATGATATGTAGATGTAGAATATCCCGATGCACTATCCGGGTCCTTCTCTAAGGACCTTAAATAGTCTAGATAGTCATACTATCAATACATCGTCTTGTTGCAGTATTGGTATTCATCCAACTCTTGGGATGCCATATGTATGGAAGTCACGGAAGTACAGTCAACTCTTTGACTCTCCTTCTTAATCTAGTCAAATCCATGCTTCCACTATGCTCCCTCAACACCTAAACAACCATTGCTTAATATAAAGGATCTCTTAAATTGAACATGTCCTCAAGGGACTTTAATATATGATTATTTCAACATTTATTCTTGTTTCATCCTAGTCATACAATATGAACAATATGATGCATCAAGAAGGACTTGAGTAGAGATAGCAGAATGATGACATTCATCATATCCACACTCATCCTAACTCAAAAGGACTTAGGTTCAGGCAGATACTCAAACATTTTGAGTACATCTCTTATAGAACCACCATTCTGCATAATGCAACAAACCATATCATTCATGATTAAAAGTTAAGAGCATATATGTTTGCCAAAACATCTTCTTTGATTTTATAAAGATTATTTGACAATTGCAATCATCACCGACATGTTACTTCCAAAGCACATTCAATGAGAGATCAAGACTTTAGAGACATGCAAATCCTAGGTTGTTGTCCTATTGTCTTTTTAATTGGCATTCCTCATTATTATGAGGAAACTTGCATATTGCAACCACATAAATTATTTGTCCAATTGCAAGTACAATATCTTGATCATGGATCCCATCCATGATGCTTTACTAATTATTATTGACTATAGTTTTTAGTGGGTTTAATGTAGGTTATCTGAAATAAGAAATACTTGCATAAATACATATTTTACTTTGATTAAAGATTTTATATCAAAGTTGTCTTGCCTTTTCAACTCTGAAAGTTCATTCCCTTAATCACTTTCAAAGAAAGAGATATACTTACCATTATATCTCTAGCAAGATGTGGGATCTCCTTTATTACCTTTGTTGCATCCCAATAATATGAGAAACTACAGCTCGAATAGAAAGAAGAGGGAACCCATTCTGCCTTACAAGTTCAACTTGCATTTCCCGATTTGGTCTTTAACACCCATGCCCACCACCCATAAAGCGATGTTAACATGTTGTTAATTGAATCAACCGTCAACTGAAATAGAACTTACTCCGCACAATCCAATATCGCCCTAATAATGTGAGGAACCGATATTGGGGTCACTATGCATACGACCTTACTCTTTCGAGAAGCAAAGAGCTTGATCCATGTGCGCTTGTATGCTGGAGCTATTACTTCGGATAGGCATCTTCCACATAAAATCCATGACGACGAAACCTTTCATCTTGATGGGAGACCATGGATGTCATTTATATGATCTTCCATATCCCATTCAAATTTTAATTATTCATTATGAATCATATTCATTATGATTAATTCTTCTAAGGGAATTATAACTCTATTCATAATAGAATGTTTATTTTAATTGGATCTAACTAATTTAATCATATTAAATTAATTATCAATCCACTTCAACACAGGCAACAAATATTTAGGGTTTGCTTAATATTACTATATAGTATACACCCTCATAAGTATGTATTATTTTTATATTTTAATAATTAGAGTACAACTTGACTTACTCGAATTATTCTTTCCTAAAAAATGGATATGTCCAGTACACTCGAGGTATGCTGAGAGGGAGAATTTCTGTGACATGCAAGGCGCTGATGACTGAGGTTTTTCACGAGTCTAAATATGGCTCAAACAGAGCGAAGACATAGTCATTGTGGTGACACGCAAGAAAACCCAAATCGATCAACAATTAACCCATGGATATAAATCAAGCAATGGATATCAAAAATGTGGAGTTAAATTTATTATAACTCTACAATAAATGTGTATAGTGTAAGCATGTGTAGAGGCCAAACTCAGGGAACAAACGGTAGATTGTGCAATGAAGTGCAAAAAATGTCCTTTTCTCTTGTCCATTTTATTATTTTTGCGAGTTTTTATGTTTTTTTAACTTTTATAATTTTTATCTTTTATATTGATTTTATATTTTTTTGTATTTTCTTTTTCTATTTTCTGATTTTTATATTTCTTTTCCTTTTTATAATAAATAGTAGAATATAAAAGGCTATATATGCCAAATAGAGTATTACAATTAGAAATACTAGCAAAGATAAATCGAATACAAAAAATAAACTATTTTTGGATTTTATATATTTTTTAAAGTTTTTTGAGATTTTTCGGATTTTTGCTAATTTTTATGTATTTTGAAAATAAAAAATATCCCAAATCAAGGATTTAATAATAGGATGAGATTGATTTGAATATTAAAAATAGCAAATAAGATATAAAATTAACCACATTACTTTATATATATATATATATAAACAATTATATAAGGAAAATCAAGAAATAGAAAAAATTATTTTTGGATTTTTTAGTGATTTTTTAGATTTTTATAAAGGATTTTGGAGTTTTTTGATTTTTAATCTTTTTCCTTTTCTATTTCTAGGGATTTTTGGTATGGAATTAATAAATACTAAAATACACAACATATATTTTTTGGGGGATTTTTTCTAAACATTTTTATATTTTTTAGTATTTTATAATACAAATAGGGATAAAACACATGCTCATTTTAATTTTAATAAATGGTTAAAACATTAAAAAATGCTAAAATAAAAATGTTGCATGAAAATACATGTTAGTAAGCATCTAATCCTATTTTTGCGTAATTTTTATAGCGTGGGTGTTATTTTTAATAAATGAAATCCAACTACCAAAAGTCATAAACTAGAAAGGGCATAACTGCAAATAAAATAAACATCAGGGTCTCATGTGCAACTTTCTAAATATTTACAATGTATATTTAAAATTAATGGACCTAATATAAATACAAAAAGTCACAGGGGCATCCTTGCAATTTTGCCACCTCACGGCGACACGTGAGGTGACGTGGAATGGACCCAAGCATAATTTATATTGGGTACATGACCTGTGCAAAAATTCTAAATTAATTTAAACTAAATATTTTATTTACAACACTAATTAATAAATACAAAAAAGTTTTGGGGCAAGATCTGCAATTTACCCCAATAAGGCATGCCATCGGATGGCTTTGGTTATTTCACTTGACACGTGGTGAAACAGGAGCGTCTGATACTGCTTCGGCCTCCGACGATCTGGATTACATCTCAAGGCTGAGATCTATGGTTAAAATGTGGTTCAATCGGATGACATATGCCAAATTTGGGAGGACGTTCTTGATCCAATGGCTCCTGAGGCTGGGGGAAGAATTGGGAAGGAACTCACGTGAGGAGAGTTTTGATTTGATCTTGCGGGTTCCTCTGACATCCTCCTGGCGCTCTGAAAGACTCTATGTGCTTCTGTGAGCCTCCCGAACATTTTGGACACCTCAAAGAGCTCCAGAGATCGATGGAGGAGCTCTGGAGGGCAAGGGCACCTAGGGGTGTAGCTGAAGCATTGGGTCTCACAGTTGGGGCTCTTCTTGGCTAGGGACCTGTAAAAACAAAGTCTCAAGTCAAGGGCAAAGTGCCTCAACCCCTTAACACGCAAAATGGGCGGTTGGCGGAGCATAGCGACGTGCCTCCGATGAGCGGAGGAGGGGAGACAAGGATCACCGAATCCATTTGGTATCCAGGTGAAATGAGAGGTCTGGGATGAATTAGAAACATTGGTAAAGGTAGTGAGGGTGGAAGGGAGGGTCAAAATAGTGGTTTTTTTTTTACGACGGGAACATATTGGAGCTTGAGAGCTCCAGCGAGGGCATTACACTACTTTACGCTAATCCATTAACAAAAACATGGAATAAAAGGATGCAAATGAAGCACTAGAGGTAAATCTACTGAATTCAAGTAAAGGCGTAGCTTGTACCTGTCGGCGAAGGCAAGGAGCAGAGGAGGCTGGCTAGCCACCGTGGGTGCACCTCCATCCTCCCTCAGCCCGCTCGGACCCTCCAGGGGTACTCCACCTATTACATGGAGACACGCTAGCCGGGGCAAGGGCTTTAGGGTTCTTGAGATGACCAAATTCGAAGAAGGAAGGTGGAGAAGACGGGTGACAGAGGTTAAATGTCCTAGAGGGGGAGTTAACTTGCAGTCAACAAAGGACGTGACACCATTGGTCCACGTCGACCACTACATGACAAAATAGCCCGGTTTATTAGAAAATAATTAATTAAATATATTAAATGATTTTACTAATTTTCTATTATAAAATAAAATTTTTTATTATTTTATGTAGTATTTTATTTTGATTTTTATTTGATTTTTTGATGTTATTTCTTATAAGTTAATTTTTAAGAGTATATTTATAGGTATATTCATCTATGTTTTAATTATTTTATTTTTATTTTGTATAATTTATTTTATTATTTCATTCTTTTATTTTATATATTTATAAATTATTTTTGGGTGTATAAATATATTTTTATTATAATTTTCTAATGTTATTTGTACACTTAAATAAATAGGTGTATAAATTATATAGGTATAGTTATTGTATATTCATCTATGTACTTTGTACATTATTTTATTTTAATGTATTTTCTTTGGTTTTATTTTATCTTTATATTTTCAATAGAATATATATATATATATTATTTACAATAGCATAAATATATAAAAGAATAAATAATGAAAGAACGAATCTCACTTTCATAGATAATACAGGTATTAACGTAGGTATTTTACCTATATATTTATATAGACTTATTTATTTTGCATTTTATTTGTGGTTTTACTTTGGTTTTAATATGTACATATATTATAGATAACATTTACAAAAATGATAAAAATATAAATTGTAGAAATAATAAAGATTAAATAAAATGATCATTTTATTCAAGCATACTAAACAATGAGGGTACAAAACCTAACTTTCACACCTTAACTCCAAAAAATATAAAACTACCTTCAATAAATAGCTTATGAAAAGGTATATACAATTAAAGGTTATTTTGATACATTTTGAGTTTTTATTTGAGAGATATGGGCCTGGCAAGTTGGGATTTTGGTTTTATTTAGAGTATAATTTGTACATTGTATATTGTTTTTACATAAATTCAATTTTTGTATTTTCTATATATTATAATCTACAACTTTCATATGCAAAGTTTCTTCATTTGATGAATAAAAAGTAGAAAATAAAATGGGCCTAAAATGACTTATTGATGAATAAATAAATGAGTTTTTATTGAATTATTGACCCTTATATCCCCCTACCTTAATCCTTGTCTACCAACTCAATTCTTGACTTGGTCTTGGAGTTTAGGGTCATAAAATACCTTTGGTATTTTACTCTTTTTCCTTTCTTCTCTTTATTCTATAATTTTGACATTAAAAACAATGTTTATATGCAATAAATGAAATTAATGATGAATGCTAATATATACAAAATAATGCTATTTACATGCATTAGCTAAGGGTTTTATGGCCAAAATGCTAGAATAAAGGTGATGAAATGGATATTCATCAGGTGCTAATTAGTAAACCAAGGCAACATACTTGGACAAGATACCTTCATCATTCCGATTGAGAACAAAACAAAATATTGCCAATGTACTTGTTGTTCTATCGATCAAGTTTGATGACCGACATTATACAATATAGTAATAACTGAGAAATCTTAAGCATCTTGAAATGTTTTTGAGATCTTAAATTTCTAAGCATATCAAGCAACCATGTTTTGCATGTAAAAGTTGTCCTACAACTATTATAGGATAAAGTATGATTTTCATGAAACATACATTCAATGACCGTTGATGTTTAATCAATTATTTTAATAAATATTAAGCATCAATTTTAATCAGGGTAAATTCATAATTTCCTTGATTTCATCACATTATAAACACATTAAGCAAGATCATTTGATGATCCAATCATCATCCGACCCATCTCCACTAAATTTGGAAATATCTAAGGCACACATAGTTGGAATCACATGAAAAAATTCGAGCAATTTGCTGGTTTTATTCTCTATTTAATACAAGTGTTTATTTCATGTTTCATGATGGAAAAACAGTAAGTAAAAATCATTTTCTTACAGATCCGTGAATAAATGCAAAAATAATTTCCTAGCAGGAACTCTTCGAATTTTATTCATGCACTTTTGGTGCCTACAATTGGCTACTATTTTTGGGACATATTTAGACTTTATAAATATATTTTAATAACCAAAAACATGCCCAAATAATGCACAAACAATAGATTTTTATTTTAGCGAAAAATCAATTCGAAGCTTGCATCTTATGCAAAATAATGAGTCCCCCCGCATCCAAAATTCAAAACCTTATTCATCTATGGTTTTGGATCTCCAAGACCGGAAACCATGGCTCTGATACCACTTGAAAGGCTATGAGAAAAGACTTAAGCACATCATAGAAGCATGATGATCGCATCCAATGCGATCGGTGCGACTAGTCATACCAGTTGCTCGGGGAAGCAGAATTTTAACAAATTTAAAGAGATGAAACCACATGATTCGAAAACACTTCTCGAATTATTTCATCATAACCACAAGATATAGCAATACTTCTTGAATCTTGATTGAAATCAAAGTCTCTAAAGGAAGAGACCGCTTGTCTCAAGTCTGACCTGACGGAGGAGACGCTTGCGAACACATTGATGAGACACGGCTTCTTGTAATCCAAGATGAAGATCCAAGCAATGGATCTCCTGATTTCATGACACGAAATACAACATTTTCTTCATGAGTAAGGAGCATCGAAGAAGATGGAGATCCATGAGTCATCGATCCGGCAGCACAACGACGCCACAATGACTACGGGTTTCTCTAAGTCAGTATGTTGACATCCACTATATTGATAGAGAGAGAAGGGGGATGACTATGAGAGAGAGATAGGGAGAGACTTGTTGCTCTTGGAATAATGTAGGAAAATGCTACCCTCCCTTTTATACTAGTTGGATGCACATGGATCTCAATCCACGTGCACTTTAATCTATAGTGTAGACTAAAAGTGTTATTAATCAATTATCATGATTTGTTGCTCCAAAATGTAACAACAAATAGTTTAAAACAAATTAACTATATCCATTCAATATAATAATTAATTCATTTTAAAATTAATCAATATACATAGATATTGTGGAAGACCAAATCCCTTACTAAAAATAGGGCGGTCGTCCTCCTCTTGAACAAGTCATGGCGGACGACCACCATTAAGGGGATTAAGTCTTCCTTTATCTATCTATATATATGTGGGAAAAAAGGATCCTACATCAGGTGATATAGGTAACTTACCTACATTGGGTTCATTTTCTCATTATTTTTAGTTTTTTTGAAATGAAATCTTGGGGGATTTTCACCACAATATACCGCCATTGTGTCATTCCAAATTCAACTTAGTTTGAGATTTCTATCCCATCCATCAATATAGTCAAATTTTAATGGTCTCAAATTTTTTGAAATTAACCCCTTTCAAATGGACATGTTAGAAATGTTTTTTCTCACAAAATTTGAATCACATAATCCACTCTATATATTAAGTGAATCCTACTGAGGTTTCATTCGAAAAAATAAAAAAATAATGAAAAAATGGCATGATGTAGGAAAGTTACCTAAATCAGCCGATGTAGGCTCCTTGCCCCCTATATAAATTAATATGCGATAACTATTTTGCATCAAAATTCACAATATCAATTTCCAAATTAACCTTGTGAAAATTTCAATCATGCCATTGACTAATATGAATCGTATTCATACATCCAACATAATATGTAAATTGAATTTACATTTAATTATCTAATGTGAATCCAATTCACAATAATATTTAATTTGTAAATTCCATTTACAATTAAATCTCTCCAACATATTATAAATCATTTTTATAATATCTGTGATTATTATGGATAGTGATATCCACATTAATCATATCATTTATAATTAAATCACATTTAATTATGCAAGACGACTCTTCTCATGTGCCCAAATAATTTGAATCATGTTCATATTATTTAGGATAACTAAATCACATTCAATTATCATTTTTTTCAATGCTCAGATACACAATTCATTAATTGAATTATTCTTGAACTCTTTCAAGAATAATGCGCTTTCTCTACGAATACTTGGAGATAAGGACATGGCAATTGTACGTTCCACGTATAGTGACTTGGATATTGAGATCATATCTCAAATCCACATCTCGAAGACCTCTTGTAGATGTTTGATTAAATCAAAATCATAAATCTAATCCTCTCATCACATCTGAATTGTATTCATATCAATGTTCAACATTTGGACAGAGATTAGATTACTTCTCTATTGAGAGAGTCACTAAAATCCAAATCTATTCATCACTCCCTCGGAATAGAAGCGTCATGGTTACACAATCATTTATGATCACATCACCCTCGAGTATTCCTAATAACCGTACATTTTGCATACTGGAAGACCTAAAATAAACTCGAAGTTTTAGATCTCTTTAGATTATCTTCTTCATGGTTTTATCATTAAGTTTCTCATTCTATCATTAGGAGTTGGTATAGATCATATGCTTTCCAGAAGCATATATCATACCTATAAATTCTTGTCATGATTCCAAAGCAAGGCGACCATGCATTGTATTTTATCGATTCCAATACCTCATGAGTGAGCTCATGTCTTCAAGTCCAGTAGTGAACATGTATGATCCCTTTGAGAGATCGTATTACTCATACACCCTAATATGCACACCAGCTCGCTGGTGTGTAGACTTGAATAGGTCATCAACCTACTAGTTTGTTAAATGTACACACTCAAACATATAGTAACACACCTGTCTCCGGTCAGAGGATGTGTGCCTATATTGTGACAGCAAAATACATAGGTCTTGGTTATCTCGATCTCGTTAAGTTGACTCTTTGACCTAACTTATCTGACACCTCCAAATTTCTATTCCTATGCAGAGGGCATGCATCAAGAGGTCGGTCAGATATCAGCCTTTGGATAAGGATTGCCATCTCCTTCTCAAGCTGGATATCATCTCTTAAAAATCATTTGATGGTGTTTGATAAGTCTTAAATCTAACTCTTCAGATATCATCCAAGCACCAGCCTCTGTGATTCAACCATTGAATTAACAGTTGTAATCCAGATGGCCATGGTACATAATGTTAATTGTACTAAGGGGCCTATTATGAAAATTAGTTATTCTTCATTTCAGATAAAGGAGTGAATTGCAATAACATTAATTGCATAATAGCTCGCAGTGAGCTGACATGTCCAATAAATAATGATAACAAAATTGACTACTCACCGTAATCCATGCCTAATGCTATGATCGAGAGTTCGCAGAGCGAGACTTCTCTGTACACTGATAATATACGATGAGGTGGAAGATCTCTACGTCGAGTTGGAGGATTTGCATTACATAATTGCACTGAAATATGCTTGTTTGAGCATACTACGTGGGGAGTGAGTATGATCGAGGCCATGAATGCATTACAATTTAGTTAAAGTTTGTTGTAATCTTAGAAGTTATCATATGTAACATTAATCTATTTAATTTTATTGTCGATGTTGTCTATTTATCTATATTGATTATGTTGTCTCTCTATGTCTGGAAAAACTATTTATCTTATCTATTTTTAATTTTAATCTTAAAATAAGATAAACATGCTTGTGTAGGAATAATCAAGACGAAAATTACAATATAAATTATATTAAAACATTCCTTATAATATGCCTAAAAATAAAATAAAACTATACACAATTGTATTATATGCTTAATAATGAAGAATTTTGCTAAACTATATTAAAATATACATTACATGGTACCACATTATAAAACTCAATTTACAAATTTAAATTAAACATATAATATAAAAAATTAGAATATAAGTTATTTTATAATATTATTTAAATATTAAATTATTTTATGCTAAATTTATATGCTAAATTATAGTTTAAAATGTATGCTATTTAATAATGTAAATTTTAAGACACGTAGAAATACCGAACTTACGGAATCTGGCATGAATGGGCAAACCATTCGTCGATTGCGAATGGTTCACCGACTGCATTTATTAATATCATCTTCCTATGTGCATAGAAAGAGGGGAGTTCTCGATCACCAAACTGTTCGCCAATCAACGAACGGTTTGCCTATCGGTGCCCTAGACGGGAAAAAATATTCAGATGCCCTGACCGAGCATTTGTGCGGATAAATTGCTTCCGTTATTCCCCTTCTCATATTCCCTGATGAATCTTTGATTGATCATTACTATTCTCTCTTTTTATCCTCAAAGAAAAAGAACTTCATTCCAAATCTTCATTAATTCTGCATTTATAGCAATAATCCTTCTCCTTGTAATTAACGCTAACCCTAATTATTGTATATTTATCACAAACATTTTCTTTATTTTCTATATTATTAAAATCCTAAAAATAAATAAATATTGTAGATATTTGTTTTGGTGTTGAAAAGAAATTAAAAATACAAAAATAATAAAACCATTAAAATTGAGTGTTTTTATCTGTTAAAAATACTTCCAAAAATTT
The DNA here is from genome assembly GCA_037367405.1 of Ottelia alismoides. Lineage (NCBI taxonomy): Eukaryota > Viridiplantae > Streptophyta > Magnoliopsida > Alismatales > Hydrocharitaceae > Ottelia > Ottelia alismoides. Next base: position 730,597 of record JAZKJV010001636.1, on the reverse strand, counting down.
TGCTTTGTGTCTTTGACCTCTTTTAACTTTTTGTCCAACATGAAACTTGTAGATCTCTTTGAGTTCTACAACTTTCATGTTTTGACTTTTTGTTAATTTGACTCTCCACTCCAGGATCCCTCGTAGATTCCTAGGCGACATTATAGCTTCGCTAACCCATTACAAAGGGAGGAGGATCTTCCCTGCAACATCTAACCACCAGAGGAGTGATGGAGCCACTCGTCGGAGCCTAATGTCACCGCCACCTTCACGGTTGGGGTCGAAGAGCAGATACCGTTGGATGGCGTCCCCTCGGCAGCCATCTAAGGTCCTGATAAAGCCATGTCATCCTACCCCCATCCCAGAAGGTTTGGTGAACACGAGCAAGGAATGAAGCATCAAGACACACCATGTGGCTTCTGACCTTGCAGATGATCGAGCCAACCTCCAAGCCAGCCCGAACCTCGTTCCGCACCCGAGTCTAGCCCGAGCACGTGCATAGCACGTGCGGGCTAGGCAATTTGCAGATTGCCCCTGCCATCTTTCAGAATATACAAGGAGGTCTCTCCCAGGCATACATGCCTCACGTGTGTGCCTAGGCAATTTGCAAGGAGGCCCCATTAGGTTTCCTTTATAACAAAAATGCCCCTGCATAGATCTTTTGGCATAGTTTTCCTTTTATTTTGCATATTTTACTACATTTATGCCCTCACATTCTATTTATCATACAATGAGCATATGAACTCCGAATTGGTTGATTTCGGTGTCATTCTGTTGCTTATTTTATTATCTATCTAATGACAAGCTTATTGATCTGATTGGACACCTTAATATTGATGCTAAAATTTAGATGTTCATTATTTAAATTCCATTATTGAATCATTGCTCAGTTTGATGATAAAATCAAGTCACTTTTAATTTTCTCAGTATGCGAATTATTCTAGGGCATACTATCATCTGCTTGCATATCATAACCATGCATCTCTTTTATTGAAATAAAATCAAATAAAAATGCATGCATCGTATTTTTTGCCTCTGCATAAGTCTTTGCATTGATCATTCTCTGCATCATTCTTGTGCATTCTGTCTGCATTTTGTCGCATTCATTCTATGTTTCCCATTTCATCTACATCATCACTTTGTGTATCTGTGCATATGCTTACCTACATTTTGAATACCTAGGCCTATGAATTTAATTGCTCGTTATTTAATCAATATTTTTGATGAATATACAAGGAGGCTTGTGTCCTTGTGTTCAACCTTGGTACACTTACCAAGTAGAATAATTTCCACAGATTCGAAGTTGTGGTTTTTGTTGGATCATTTTCACCACCTATACTATGATAAAATACGATTATTAACCTGGTAAAAATGTGGTTCATTAAATGGCACCATTGCTGGGGACATAGCTCACCCTTATTTGTTTATTAAATTTTATTGTACTATTTTGATGTGATTATTTTCAAAACTTTTGGTATTCACATTGTGTCTTTTATTTGCATCATTTCTGTTTATTATTTTTCTTGATATTTCTCTGACATTTTTCTCTTGTGGTAGGGCCCATGGACATGTAGGATGCTCTATCAACATGGAGGCATGGAGTCGGGAGCTCCCGCTATGAGGAGCCACAGAAGAAATTCAGAAGGATTCAAGGAGCTTAGTTGACACTTCATTCATGCATTTTTTCTTGTATATATTTGTATCATTGCATTTCTGGCGGTCCTCGTTCGAGGGCTCATGTATGTAAAAAAATGAACATTGCATGTGTGTGAAGTCTCACCCTAGTCCGGGTGTGGCTCCACTTGAGTGTCAACCTAGGGCTAGGCACACTACTCTCCAAGTTCTTTTAGTTTTTCACTTGTGTTTGCTTCATAGGTTAGGACACACATAAATAGCTTGACGCACATACGTCGCTTCACTTAACCAAATTAAATTGAATTCTTTCCCGCTAATAGAAGCATGTTTAGGGTACAGTTTCTTTGACTCGCATGCACATAGCATAAAATTTCAATACAGTCTTGCATATGCATGAAGATTGCTGGAAACACTGTAAGTTCTATTTCTCAAGCATGCATTATGATTTTCACGAATGCACTGCCTCTTCTCAAATCTTCCCTTGATTTACCACTTAGGATATTAATGGAATCGGGACTGACCGCTAGACGATGCTTGGTTGACTGGCATTCACGTAACTTCAGTTATGACCTAAAGCTAAAAATAGGACTGATAATGCAAATGACAAAATTAAATGGAATAAAAATCACTCTTAGATTATGGGAGAGCAACCCCCGCCATTATATGTAGGATGTGTTTGAATGTTGATAGGTGAGGATGTATTCCAAGGATAGTGCCCAAAACCTAGCCTTGAACCCTACGTAATAAACTTGAATTTTGGATGATCACCAATAAAATAGAAAAGATAAATGACCAACACATGTTGGTCCTCATGTATGAAGTTGGTGAATCAATGGATATTGTCTGCTTGGTTGAGCCTGAATGCGTCTTCTCCTAACCCTCACGTAACCCTAGATGACATGCCTGTCCCCAGCCCCCCAATCTTCGCACACCCAATCATCTCTTTATATCCACCCCTCGCTATCCATAACCAATCTCCGGTTCCCCAGCCTGAAATCTACATCCAAATACTTAGGCTACTCTTTAGCCTAAGAATAAGGAGAATCTTGTATAGTCGTTGATCACTCACCAAGGGTCCCTCCATCCTTATTGCATATCCAATACTTAGGCTATTTTCAGCACAAGTATGGGGGGGGGGCGAGTCATTCACTCTTCCCTCTCCTTGTTCTTCTTATATTTAGGTCATTTTAACATAAGTATAGGGGGTATCTGAGTCTGTTCTGCTATATCACCCACATGAGCTATGGCTTCATATCACTTTGTGTTATGCTAACATAGCAAAAGTTAAGTATGGGGGGTATACCATATATATTGTATATATACTTTAGCCATAGCTCGCATTTTGAAATTTTTAACTTTTTGAGGCTAGGGTATAAGTATTTTTGTACTGATTTTTGTAAAATGTTTACAAAATTCTTTGAAAAATTTTCTAAATGTGTTATACACTTTTGAAAAATGTTTGACATTAGTTTGAAAAAAGGGGTTTACTCGTTTTAAAATCATTTGAAAAGTATTTTGAAAATCTATAAATTATGTGACTGATGAATATGTGATTCATCACTCTAAAAGTTGAAAATAGAGCTTCGTTCTCAAGCAATTAGCTGCATATTTCCATTTATTATGCATTGTTCGCATTCGGGAATCTAGAATTAATGTTCGCATTTTAGCATTCATATTTGCATTAAATAAGAAGCCAAGTTCACTTGTAAATATTCATATATATTTTATCATATTTCTCCTATTTGTATTTATTTTATACTAATACCAAATCTAATAGAATAAACTCTATAGTGTATATATTGCTAACACTAATAAAGGAAATTTGCCAAAAAAATACTAACTTGTGAAATTATCCAATAAAATCCAAATCCAAGTTTGAGACTATGAACCTTAAAATGTGCATATCTCTCTCATACAGTGTCCGATTTAGGTCTACTCACTTTTAAAGTAATATACATTCAAAGATCTTCAAAACAAGACCAATTTCATAAAAATGGAGTTCGTATGTGAAACTTGGGTTTTGGACCCCTATTGTATATTGTACATATTGACTAAAATACCCTTCATTTTGTCTTTTTATTTTCTTAATTATAAAAATAAAAAAAATAGATTAAGTTGTAAATATTCCTTTCATATTTTTCTAACTTTATTTTGATATTTCTCTTATTTAAGAATGACAAAAAATTTGCAAAAGATAAAAATAGGTAATTTATACATATAAGATACCTCCCAAAAATATGTTGTGTACATATGATTTATTTTGGTTTTTAATCCTTCACAAAAGTTGTAGATCTTGTCGAGACGACCAACTTTTGTGTTGACCACCTTTTGATTTGACCCCTCTTGTTATTTCATTTTTATTTTTCTTTACATTTAATTTTCGATTTTTCTGGGAGCAACACGTGGTAGCTCTTGGAGCCGCCTTGTGTCACCCCTTTTTTATTTTATTTCCTTTATTTATTTATTTATTTTATTATTATTTATTATATAATTATTTATTTTATATGTATTAATTTATTTATTTTAATTAGCTATTTATTTTAATTACCTTTATTTTATTTACTTTAATTATTGTTATTTACTAATTATTATTTTATATTTTATTCATATTATTTAAAAAAAGTAATTATTTCCAACCTGCCATGTGGTCGCACCCCTGCACGCCACGTGGCACCTCCATCCCTCTCCTCCTTCTCTCCGCCCAGTCACGTGCCTAGGACGTGACCATTCCCTCTCTCTTCCAGGTCTTGCGCGCAACCACCCGCGACCATCGCTCTGCGCTTCACGGCAAGGCCACAACCGCTGTGGACCTGACCGCCCAATCTCCATCCTTCCTTCCCCGCATGCAACCGTCGCGCCTCGCCCTCTTCTCGTAGCAACCGCCGAGCCTCGCGAACCACTCCTCCTCCCCCCCTCCCCACCTCACACAATGCGTATGATCCGCCAACTACCACCGCTCCTCACGACCTACTTCCTCCACCTTCGCTAACCTCCAATAAAAAGGCCATCACTGCCCTTCTGTCAGCCCCATTAGCCATTCCTATGAGACGAAGGAGATAGCTCCCCTCTGCATCAGTGACAACAAGTGCGGCCCTTCGGTCAAGCGATGACCCTCTTCCCCTCCCGCAAGATCCGTGGAATTCTGGTCCATGCCGTAGCCGCTCCAAGCCACTGCTCTAGGTTCGGGCCATCCCCGTTGTGGCTCTTGAAGCGACGATCAGAGAAGAGCTCTGTCGAGCAACCTCCTACCAGGCGAACAACCCCAGGTAGATTTCTTCTCGTATCCTTTTTTTCTTTCTCCTTGCTTCTTCCTCTGCTTCTCCATCTTTTATCTCCAATTCCACCGCCACTTTCTACCTCCATCGGCTGTTGGCCTTAGGCCTCGAACCTCATGCCGCAACTTCAGTGAGTCGTCGACCATAGATCCGTCCTGCACCATATCACATCCAATCCATTCAACCCCCGATCTATCTTCTTCTCCGTCACAACTTCTCATCCAGTTCTCTTCGAGATTTGTAAAATCTCGAAGCCACCACGGTCCTCTACCCTCTCTGCATCATCATAGGACTCCACCTCGTCCACCAATCTTCTAGCACCCTGGTCGTGTGTCGACTGGTCTGCATTTTGCCTTCCTGCAGTAGGAGGCTACCCACGTCCCTCCCCACGACTCCGTCGTCAAAATTTGGAAGCAGCAACTTCGACCGCCACCAGAGCCCTTGTCGTGCGTCCCTAATTCTGCCTACATGAGCTATGAGTCGTCCAACCGTCGACCACCCCAGCTCCACCTCGCGTCGTGTGTTGAAGGAGGTGGAGATAGCCACCCTCCACTGCACGTGGGCTCCTATGCCCCGTGCTGTGCACCACTTCTGCGCAGCCCAGCACCTCCACCAAGATTGTCGAAGACCTTCGACACACATCGACCCACGGGTTGGCTTCATCTTCACACGGCTCACTACCCTTGTCCATCGATCTGCATCACCCACTTCGCCACCTCGGTGTTGCCAAAGAAGTTCTGGCCATCCAACGTCAACATCACGTGCATGGGAGGCTCCCTGGGAAAATTGCAGTGAGGCACCCTACACCACTCAAATTCACGCAGGGGCCCCTCTTCAGCAAGAACACGTGTCTCTCACGTGAGCCTTGGAGATTTTACGTCTAGGCCCTTAAAGGGCTCCAATATTACACAGTACCCCCACCAGCTGAAGTCACGCGCCACGCATGCACGCCCTGGAGAAATTTCACAAAACTCCCCGTGGTTTCTGGTAATTAAAGAAGCGCTTTGTGCGCTATATTTCTTATTTTTTATTTTCTGAATTTGCATTTAGAACCATGTGTTTGCATGTTAATTTGAGTTCTCATTCATCATCTTTTGTTATTCTGAAGATTGCTCATTGTAGAACAACATATGCTCTATCATAGTGAAGAATTGTTATATTTTTGTGAATTGTGGTTTATTTAATAGAATAAATTAGGTGAAATATTGCCTATTTGACCCAATGTTTATTCTGAAAATGATATTAAATTAATCCATGCTCTAAAAGTTGCAAAAAAATCACAATAGCTAGAATTGAGGGGGTTTAACATTGTACTTAAATTTCATATCATTTGCATGCACAACGAGGTCGGAATAAAAAGTTTGGTTATTAGAGTAATTATTTTTTATTAGATTGAAAACTCAATATTTTTAAGGTTTAGAATTTTTCCTGGATAGATTACCATTAGATACATCCAGGATAATTTTATTTCATAAAAATAATTAGGTTTGCTATTTATTAAAATTAATTTACTCAAAACCACCTAGTCTGTATTTTTAATTCACAGAACATTCATATTGAATCAGAAAATTCCAAAAAAATTATAATAGTTTCATTTTGTATTCATACATATTCTGGCTAAGTTTTATAATTTTTGGACTTCATTTGATTATAAATTGCATTTTTGTCTTAAACAAGCTCAGAATTGCATTGCATTTTTTTAATTGCACTTAAAAATACCAAAAAATATTTATTTGAAAACCTAACTTCTAGATATACTAAAAACCAACCTAAGGAGACAGTGGCCTCCCTGAGTTCGACTTTGGGCTTGCCCAAGTAAAAAAAATTGACCGCTTGCGTTTAATTGAGAAATTAAATAGTGGTTTTTGATTAATCCAAGATTATCCATCTGCAAGGAACATATTTTAATCATTAATTCAACATTATTAAAAGGGAAATTCTATGTTTTATCAGTGAAATGGTTTGAAAAATCTTTTCAAAAGTCTTTTCAAAAAAGTTGAGGGACTAACCTCTTGTTTCGTAAATACGATTAACCTTTTTCAAAAACCTCTCATAAAAATCTAAAAAAATAAAATCTTTCTTAAGCATTGATTCTGACTACTGAGCTCAGAAATGAGTAGTCATTTCCCAGTGAGGGAACTACGGTCTCCCTTAGTAGAGTGGGTGGTTAAAAGACATTGCGAATGGCACCGTCTTGAAGTAACACAGGTAGCCGTCTAAAGGTCTGTACTTACAACCATACTGGCTGAAAATGGATGCAACTATTCATATGACCTTGGGCCAGTCATTATTTCTCGTGAGATTAAAAAAATTCCATAAAGATTGCAAAACTCAAAAATCACAAATATTCATTAACTCTGGAGTTGGTGTATTCCTGACAAATTCACTATCACTCAAGGATTGAGGAATTGAGGACACTTGGTTTTTGAGATCTTGATAGTCTGAGTTAACCAGTCTTATTCATTAGGGTTTGAAACTTAATAATCCAAGCTTCCCTAGTTTCAAAGATTTGAGCGCTATATTGCACTCTTCATCTCTACCTTCTAAATAATATGATCAGCACAGCACTTCCACAACTGTATGCTTGATGAAATGAGTTGAGTTATCACTCGAGGGACCGGGACTGGAGATTTGAGTTTAGACACGATTTAATGATGCTCGAGGATGTGATGAAGTCAATGAAGGCTTCAAGAAACCTGAGTGTCAGCAAACCCTAGCCAGTATGCGAACAAGTTTACATGTTATCTTTTGATATTAACCTATGTGCCAGGGTGTGATGAAATTAAATAATCGTTGATCAGTGTGCGCCAACTCTCGGTAAAAGCAGTGGAGCTAGCCAAACATTAATGAAATAAAATTAGAGAGAAGTTCTCTTATATAAAGAAAATCTCTCTCATTACAAATACAAATTCAAAAAGCTTCCACCAAAGGTGACCGCTCCCAAACATTTCAAAGTGTCCACTTGGACCAAAGTTGTTAGGACGAAGGATCGGGCTAGTACTAAAAAAAGGGATATGCATCGTATAGTGATACAAATCTGGGTGTCGAAGGTATCTTAGATACTCGAAAGAGACACACCCCGATGTACTCCCAGGAAAACAAGTGTAGACGACTTCAAGCTCTCTTGAGGACACATTGATTAACAAACAAAATAAACATGTGTTGAGTAGTAAGGCACTCGAGAGGATCTTTGTTCTCATGTGAGGGAGAGAAGAAAATATACAATCCTATGCCCTCCATTATCTGGCCTTCCATCTACACTTTCAAGTCTAACAAAGTAATGAGACGGTGGATTGAGTAAAAGAACAGACTTATTCCCTAGTGCTAAGGATTAGGTCTAGATGAGAATCTTTTGGACTGGGACCTTGGGTGACATCTCGACTCGACTCTTATGATTACAGTACATTAATGTCATATCCTTATATTATGTACAAATAGAAAGTTTGATAATTAGATAAGTTGGATTCCTTTTAACTAAATCATGGTTGAGCCCATAATTTTAAGATCACTTAAATTAAGGGTCTTCGATGAATTGAGCCTTGAAAATTCACATGCAATGTCAGGAATTAATCCGACTCCTTCATTCTTTAGATGCTCAAGGACGAGCATAGTTTAAGTAATAGGGGTGTGATGAATCTTTGATCAATCATCACTATTCTCTTTTTATCCTCGAAGAATAAGAACTTCATTCCAAATCTTCATTAATTTTGCATCAATAGAAATAATCCTTTACCTTATAATTAACCCTAACCCTAATTATTGTATATTTATCACCAATATTTTATTTATTTCTAATTTATTATCAATCCCCAAAAAATTAGATAAATATTATAGATATTTATTTTGATGTTGAAAAGAAATTTAAAATAAACCATCAAAATTGAGTGTTTTTATCTTTTAAAAATACTTCCAAAAATCGTGCTTTGTGTCTTTGACCTCTTTTCCATTTTTGTCCAACATGAAACTTGTAGATCTCTTCGAGATCTACAACTTTCATGTTTTGACTTTTTGTTAATTCGAATCTCCACTCCAGGATCCCTCACAGCTTCTTGGGCGACCTGATAGCTTCGCTAGCCCATTACGAAGGGAGGAGGATTTTTCATGCAGCATCTAACCACCGGAGGAGTGATGGAGCCGCTCATCGGAGCCCAATGTCATCGCCACCTTCACAGCTGGGGTCGAAGAGAAGATACCATTAGATGGTGCTCCATCGGCAGCCATCCAACGGTCTAAATAAAGCCATGTCATCCTCCCCATCTCAGCAGGTTCGGTGAACCTGAGCAAGGAACGAAGCGTCATGCCACGCCATGTGGCTTTCGACCTGCAGATGATCGAGCCAACCTCCGAGCCATCCCGAACCTCACTCCGCACCTAAGCCTGGCCTGAGCGCGTGCGGGATGGGCAAATTGCATATTGTCGCCGCCATCTTTCGTAATTTGCAAGGAGATCCTCCCATGCGCGCGTGCCTCACATGCGCACCTGGACAATTTGCAAGTAAGCCCCATTAAGTTTCCTTTATTATAAAAATGCCCCTGCAAGGACCATTTTGCATAATTTTCCTTTTATATTGCATATTTTATACTACATTTATGCTCTTGCATTCTATTTATCATATCTTGAGCATATGAACTTCGAATTGGTTGATTTCGGTATCGTTTTGTTGCTTATTGTATTATCTATCTAATGACATCTGATTTGACACCTTAATATTGATGCTAAAATTTAGGTGTTCATCATTTAAATGCCATTATTGAATCATTGCTCAGTTTAATGCTCAGTTTGATGATAAAATCAAGTCACTTTTTATTTGCTCAGGATGCGAATTATTCTAGGGCATACTATCATCTACTTACATATCATACACATGCATCTCTTTTAATGAAAAATCAAATAAAAATGCATGCATCATATTATTTTTCCTCTGCATAAGTATTTGCAATGATCATTCTCTGCTACATTTCTTGTGCATTTTGTCTGCATTTTGTCGCATTAACTCTATGTTGCTCATTTCATCTACATCATCATTTTGTGTGTCTGTGCATCTGCTTGCTTGCATTATGAAGACCTAGGCCTATGAATTAATCACTCATTATTTAATCAATAATTTTCGATGAATAGACGAGGAGGCTTTTGTCCCTGTGTTCGACCTTGGTACACGTACTAAAATAATTGTCACATATTCAAATTTGTGGTTTTTGTTGAATCATTTCATCACCTAAAATATGATTATTAATGTGGTGAAAATGCGATTCATCATTCCCCTCTTCCCTTATTCTTCCTTATCCACTCCATTATTTCCCGTCCCCTCTTCCCTTATTCCTCCTTATCCACTCCATTATTTCTCGTTCCCTCTTTCCTTATTCCTCCTTATCTATTAACTTAGAAACCCTTGTTCATTATCCCTTATGTGACAATCAAACATAGAATAAAACTTACCTTCCCTTATTCCACATTATTCCCCTTATTCTTCTCCATACAGTCTAAATGGAGGATGGGCGAAGGAGGGGATTGTTGGGGAGCGATGGGGTTGTGGAGGGGGGAAGAGGATGGGGGGAGGAGGGGAGGTGGAGGAGAGGGTTACGGAAAGGTTGCCTGCTGCTAGAATAGAGCAGAGAGGTGGTCGGAGGGGAGGGGTGTGGGAAGAGGGGGAAAGGAGAGCAAGTGTAGGCGGAGGAAGGAGGAGGGTGCTGGAGGATGAAGGGGAGGGTGAGTGTGTGGAGGGGATATTGTTAGCATACCTCATGCTTTAAAGTTGAAAAGTGAATAGACTTTCAAAGTAACGAAATACAAGACAACCTTTTCGCCAGCACACCCACCCTCCCCTTCATCCTCCAGCACCCTCCTCCTTCCTCCACCTACACTTGCTCCCCTTTCCCTCTCTGCCCACACCCCTCCCCTCCGACCACCTCCCCACTCTGCTCTAGCAGCAGCAACCTTTCTGCAACCCTCTCCTCCACCTCCCCTCCTCTCCCATCCTCTTCCCCTCCGCAACGCCTCATCACTACAATGCCAATGCAAGATACAATGCTTTACTTATTTTATAATGTTATGCATATAATTTCCATACGATCTACTTGTATTTACTACGATATTGATACAATTATCCTTAAAAAAAACTTAGATGCCACATATATATATATATATATATATATATCTAGATCAACACAAACGGATATGTCTTGCTTTTGTTTATCTTAATATTCACATAGTTACTATTTTCTTCCTACTATTATCAAAGGTGAGACATATACATGTCTCATTCTTCAATATTTCCTTCTTTGTTTACAGGGAATATGGCCTTTAACTTTAAGGCCCTGAATGTTTTATAAGTGACTTTGCTCCTAATTTCGATTTTGAGATGTATTATTAAGTTCCATATGGATTCAAATTAGTCAACGAAATATCACAACGTGGAACTTTGAATTATCGACGTATTTAATTTATTAATGTTCGACTCTATCCCTGCACATATATGCCATATCAACAAAAACTTGACCAACCTGTGCGCGAAGAACTCCGGGTAGTAAAGTGTTCACCCTGTCCTGATAATTAAATGCATCTTTTGGTAAAAATGTCAACAATGTTAATCCCTTTAATGGTTGTTGATATTCATGCAGGTAAGCCGACCCATTCAGGGGGATAGCATTAAGATCCATTTAATCATGAGGGATTTCAATTTTACATTCAACTTTATGAGATCTTCCACATGACAGAAACCTACATTTTTCCTTTTTATTTCTGGAGAGATCTTCCACATGAGACGGGAGATCTGTCAAGAAAATGATCCAGAGAAATAAAGAGAGTTCAAGGCCCTCTTTTTTAGTGTTTAGAATCGGGTGCACATGGATATTATATGTCCAATAGCTATCCTATTAAATATTTATTGTCCCGTTTGCAACTTATCACATCAGCCACCATCTGGCTATCCTACTTTCCAGTATGTAATGTTGACTGATCATGATGAGCCATGCACTTTTGAGGAGGCATAAGAGCATAAGGAGAGAGATCATTGGCAAATTACAATGAATGAAGAGATGCAGGTCTCTGAAGAAAAATCATACCTATGATCTTGTTGAGCTTCCTGCATGTAAGAGAGCATCGAAGAACAAATGGGTCTACAAGCTGAAGACAGATGATGGTGGCAAGCAACTATTGTGGAAGGATTCAACCAAAAAGAGGGCATGTACTATGATGAGATCTCCTCACTAATTGTGAAGATGAATTCTGTGAGAGTGGTGCTAGGTATTGTTGCAAGCCTAGACCTTGAGCTAGAGCAGATGGACGTGAAGATGACTTTACTTCACGGTGACCTGAAGGAAGAGATCTACATGGAGCAGCCACAGGGATACCTGAAGGGGAAAGAGCATATGGTTTGCAGGTTGAGTAAGTCTCTATGGCTTGAAGCAAGCCCCTAGACAGTGGTACTTGAAGTTTGATGCCTTCATGATTATGAGGCCCTCGGATCCGGGCACCCATTTATGCCGCATTCGCACAGCTACATTCACAAGCGATCGCATTGAGCTTTTGAAAATTCAGGGAATTTTTTTGTTGTTGCATATGACATTCACATTCAATAAATAACCACAGAGACAGTAACAATAATAGTAAACATGTGCCACCAATATTCCATTAATTTCCATAATTTATACATGTACAAAAGGGATGACAATGTATACATATATTCCAAAATATATTCATAAGAGAAAGAAAGGCATTTTACATTATAACAAGAGCAAAAGTTACAACAAAAGAAACCGAGCCAAAAGAAACTATACCGTCTGGTATATACACGACTACCAGAAGTCATCAACAACTACTACTGTATTGCAGGCTCCTCGCCTCCTATGTGTGAATCTGCATGTTCTCAGCAGAAGTTGCGATAGTGAGTGATGAATCTAAGATTTATTGTGTTATCATCGCCTATTTGTAATCTTTCATGAGCATAAGAGAGTCGATTTTGCACCCATTATGCCGTCATGTACACATGGTCAATTTTCGAGGAGATTGTAAAGTTTGCGCATAAATTCCCATATTTGACCAGTTTTCTGCCAATCACATCTTATGGTCAGTTGTTCATATTCGTCAAGGTTACACCACTCCCTACCCATTCAAACCTTGCCTAAGTAACAGAACCAATCTCTACCATTCTTCTCTCATGGCTTGTGTAAATAATAGAAACTTTGAAAGACCATCTCAAAATTATCATCTCGATTGGAGCTTTTATGAAAATTAACCACTCTAATTTCAAGGGGGTCCCCATGCACGTAGAAGATCATGTTTTCTCCCACTCTTCCCACCTCATTGAATGGCACACAAGCAAATAGATTTAATATTGACCATCCTCTTATTACGTATGTCATGATTGTTTCCATGCAAGAAATACCCACGTCGACTCAAGATGAGATCATGGTCCTTCAAGCCTCCACTTTAACAGGAATAAAATCTTGGCTTTGAAAAGTATGACCTATTTCCTGCAAGGAATCGATCTATATTCGATTAGTACCCCCTCATGACCAATCGGGACTGAGAGATCTAGACGCTCTGCTTTTTATTCTTGTATACATCTCCTGCATGGAGCTTCGTTTGAACATCTGCAAAGGTCAGTCGAATCAAGGCACCACCTACTGCAATCTCGTGTGCATGCCTTTGAAATGGAAATATCACCCTTAATCGCACAAACCTTTCTATTTAAAAGAACGAATACGTTATCATGCTTTTCTTCCTCTCTAATTTCTTAAAGAGGCGGTGGGCACGATATCTCATGCTCGCATCTCATGCATGCCATTTAAATGTCAAGGAATCAAGAGAATTGGTTGTAGACACCCGTGAATGGTAAACACATGTTAATTTATATTTTTGTAGGAGTCTTTAAGGTTGAAATGAAATCACATCTATACATCCTTTTCAAATCTACTTTCAACTAGAATTTACATTTTATATAAATATTTATGTTTTCACCACTTCCGTGAAGTGCATGCAAGTTTCCTAGTATAGATAGATATATTGGTGAATGGGTGATGTAGTTGGGTTTGCTAATCTTACTTCTTATTTCAAAAATCTAATTCAATTATGATTTCGACTCAAATAACATCCATATCCTAATGGAATTTAACAAAGTCATATCATTCACAATTATGCATAAAATTACTTATTGAGATTTAAATATCACTACAAAAATAATTCCACATGGTTTGTTATCAAGATAAAGAATTATCACTGAAAAACTCAAAATTTAAAAACCATTTTTGATAAGTAAAATTATGAGAACCTAACAAGAAGTTAATTTTCAGTACCTTCCATATCAATCTTTATTTATGGTCATTCCTCTTTAAATGGTATCTGACAATACGCATATTCATCCTAAAACTGATCAAATGGCTCACGTATGTTAGGAACATTTTCAATCTTAAAACATATTTCTCAAATATCATTTTGATTCCTATGATTTTTCGCATATTGCATCTACAAATTTACGTGCATCTCTAATTTGTACTCTTTAGTGTGTTTACTATCTTATCTAAGTTTGAATGCTGGAAGAAAATGCCCCAAAGATCTTCGAGACTTTTTAGGGAAATTTAGATGATTTTTGAATGATTTAAATGAAATTCGCCATCTTATCTATCAATTTATGACATTGGATATTATGTTAGGAATAATAAAAAACTTTTAAAAGTTTTTTTTCTTTCAAGCTCAATTAGGCAAATCTATTGTTATTTGAAAGTTCTATTGTGGCACCCCATTGACATAAGTTGGGCTTACATTCAAATGTCAGTTTAAGAACTGACGATTGGATACCTTCAATTTAACTCTAATAATGTCAACTTAACTTCCAAAATTCATAATATTTATGATTCATATTACCTCATATACTTGGATTTCTCTCATAAATCAAATCTAATGAATGTATGAGGATTTCTCTCATAAGTCAAATATAAGGGATGTGAGCCTCTCCTATATGAAAATTTTGAGAAGTGTATCTCCTATATGGAAGTGTCGAGAGTAGCTTCTCTCATATGGGACTAAGAACGCGTTCCTCTCAAATAGGGACATAAAAAGTTTGTTTCTCTCACATAGGAACCTCAAAAAGAAGACATTGTTTCGTATGCCATGAGTAAAAGAAGATGTGCACATGATAATACTCTCTTGGGTGATTTCTCAGAGAATAAAAGATATATTCACCTCTCGTACTTCCTTTTTCTCCTAAGCTTGTCAGAAACATGAGAACAAGTAGCGTAAATATATAAGATTCCCCTCTTTTTTGATTGGTTTTTTCTTCCATCTTTTTGAATGATCCTTCTTCCTTAATTCTCAATTATCTTATTTTTTCCATTTTCAGCCTTCATTGTTTTGTGGATTTGTTGTTTCCCTTCATTTTTTTCAACTTTATTTATCTTCTACATAAATGTTCTTTTCCTTTTTCTTCTTTCTTTTTGAACATGTTTTTTTCATCATGTTAATCCCCAACACTACTGATACTTGAAAGATGCAGAAAAAGCAAAAATAAAAAGGAAAACCATAAAAGAGTCCAAAAGACCTATCATGGCATCTTTATCCCCTCTAAATCATCTTGTTAGGGTTCCCAATGGAGAACATATCATAGAAACATCAGTGTCTTCCAAGCCACCATCACCTACACTTTTTGTGTTACTCAACAATGGCATCTCATGAGAAACATGACCTCTCACTATTGGTCTCACATTTCCTAGGAGTTCTTCAAGTGTCTTTGTTTCATGTTTGCTCTCACAAACACCTTTTCTTACTCTAAAGCACCATAACCACATCAATAAAAGGTGGTATTTGATATATTTAAGGTTTTCGGGGCTATCTTCTCAGTTGCTATTACTTGATGTGACATCCTTGTCTCTTTCCTAGTGGTTGCACCACCGACAATAAAAATGAGCACTTCCAGTTGGTACACCTCTCCTTTATGACGTGTTTCCTCACTAAGGGCTTCGCATTCCATCTGCTACCAGCAACATGGTTTTTGAAGATTTAGACTTCTTTTTTTGTTTATTTATAAGGGTAATGTTTCTGCATGTAGTTGGTTTGCATGTCACTATCTTCAGTGAGACCTATTTATGTAGTGAAGCATTCTTCAAAATGGATTGTTGCATCTTGTGATTGTATCCTCCACCTTGCAAATAGTCGTCAATGCAACTACTTAAAATTGAATCACAAACATATATTTTTATGTAGAAATGAACTCTTAATTGTTGAATATAAATTCCAATTTGATGAATATCAAGAAGAGAGTTGTGATGATAGATTGTTTCTAGATCATGATTGAGGAAGACTTAACGTGATGGATAAAGTCGATGATGGCTACCACTGATTCTCCCAAAAAATTTAACAAACATCTACAGCTTTGAAAAAGATAAAGTGATTAAGAAAAATGGAACTACTATGTTTAGGAAATATATCCTCTATTGTATTTTGATCTACAACAGGGTTAGCTTAATCGCTATTTTTTTGCAAAATCCTTGTGAAAAATAAACTATATGGATTTACTGTATACATATTTTCTACAAATATATCAAAATTTATTTTGATTGGATGTTCCTATATATTTGATTTTAAAGGTCAAAGAGAAAGTCAACATTCGTGTTACTCAAAGACTTTCAAATTTGACTTTTTCTTTGACCTTAAAGATAAAATATCTAGAAACATCCTATTAAAATGAAATTTAATAGGTATGTAGGACAATATGCATACAATAAATCCATATGATTGATTTTTTCACAAGAATCTCGCAAAAAGGACAATTATAGCAAGCCTTGCTATAGATTAAGCTATAGCGGGGATCTGCTCCTCAATAATGAACTCCCAAGAAGGACTTGCTTTTGACACCATATGAAATATAAAATATAATATAGATTATCATGGAAAAGGAGAAATGATTTATATAATTCGAGATGGTCATGTTGATTTCTTGGTCTATGCGAGAAGGGTCCCTCTAGATGAAATATTCACAATAAATTTCTTAAGAGATACATGAGGCATGGGTTTCCTTATATAACCTAAAATTACATATGAGTCCTGATATTAACTATTGTAGGACTAAACAAAGAATAGTATAAGTGAATTTTGGAGAGATTCAATTATGCACCAAAATACATAGTCTTATAGGAGATGAGAGTTTACTTAACCTTACCGCTTATTTATAGTTATCCTACCCCAACTGCTTAACTACGCATGAACTTCTATATTACATTCTTAACCAGTGTATTTTCTTTTATTAAAACCTACCATTATCCAACTTAAGTTTATACTTGTGTTGATGCGATTTTATGTGGTTTAAAAAGTTGTTTTTACCATGTCGTTGTTGTTCCACGCAAAACCGCAATCAAACAAATAATATTACAACTACAAGCATGTTGGAAAAATATGAGTTATATAGTGCAAGTAGAGGTTCGTATCCGCAGGGATTAAGCAAACTCGCTCTTTTTGTTCTTCTTTAAAACTTGATTCAATTTATAAATGTATTGCGATGAAAGAAAATTTATAACAGAATGTGATCTACGGTGAAAATACTTCTTAGAACTTAGAGTAAGCAAATGATGGTATGAGTGCAACTAAGTAAGGAAGTGGTGATTGATTTGCAATTTAATATGGGAAGATGAGATTTACTTGGAAGCTTTCAAGAGAGAATGATGAAAAAATTTGCATTGCATATATTTTCAAGAAAAATAGAGTTGACAATAGCTTACACAAAAAGAGTTGTTCCTTCAAATTTAACTTAAACCAACTAACCAAGATAATAAAAATTCATGCGACAAATAAGATGGGAAAGAAATGCTTCTCTATTTGATTCCCGAGTGAAGATGACGATGATGGCGGAGATGGGAGTGTGTGGGAAGACACGTGGGCTGATTGCACACACGAGTATGGTGCCGGAGAGAGAAGGTCGTCGAGGAGGAGATGCGTCGCAGCAGCGCGGAAGGAGATAGCCGTGCAGGCTGCTACGAACTGGAGGAGATGGCCGTGCGTGTGGACGCACGGGCTGCTACGGGCTGGAGGAAAACCACAAGGAGGAGAACGGCTGGACGTTGTTGGCGTTATCTTTGTGACTGCATGAGAAAAACGAGAGAGAGGGAGATGGAAACAAGAGAGAAAAAATGAGAAAGAAGAAAATGGGGGAGAGGGAGAGGGTGCGTGAGTTGAGAATGGGGTAAGAAGGCCTCCTTTTATAGATGAAATATGCTTGCAAATAAAGGGAGACATCCCATGCAAATAAAGACAAAATATCATCATGAATGCATGAAGAATTAATTTTTGTATGGGGAAAAGGTACATGGGAAAAAGGAACATGGGGAATATGGGTTTTAAATGCTTCTTGAGCCATGTGTTGTATGGGAAAGGGAGAGGGAATAAAGAATGTGAATTTTGCACAATGTTTCCTCTTCATTTCTTGCTAACAAATTATGTAGAGCCAAATTGGATATAATGATCAAGCAATTTGTTTGGATAAAGTATTTCAATGAGTAATTGGATTTGATGATGAAGAGAGAATTTGGTCATTAATTTAATTATGCATTTCTAGAGGTGATTTTCTTGTTGTATTTGCAGAATCGATAATATCTGGCTTAAGTGATATTTGAGGTGTATGTATCAGATATTAATGGAATTCTTTATGTATTTTGTATACTATTATACCAGTATAATATGTACTCATCACACCCCCATACTTAAATCTTGCTAGTCCCGAGCAAGAATAAGATAAGAAATAATGAAGGATAGGGAGACTAGCCAAGATAAATCTGGTGAGGGTTTGCAGCAGACATACCCACAAAGTCTCGAGTTTTCAGATCCTAACCACACAGATGCACAAACTTAAGTAGAGTTGACCCATGGATTAATGATTTATTCGAATAGTCAACTTGACTCGAGTTTTGTAGTTTCAACAGCCTCTTAGTTCACACAAAATCAAACATGGTTTCAGAAGGTCGATCAGGTCAGCTCATCCCTAAGAAACAGGTATTCTCTTTGACCTTGAGTGGATATAAAAAGTGTTAGTGATAGTTTTAGCTTTCATGAGTCAAGAGAACGAGCTAGCAACACAATCTATCAAGGTACCGAATGATTCCCTATACAAATAGCCTCAGTCCTCACCTAGATTCAGGCATAATCTCCTTTCACCCAAGTATGTCAGCATAGAAAAATAGGTCATAGTTTATTGGAGAATGGGACTTAATTTCGGGGTTTTCCGTAGACCGCTTTGGTCCATTGCTCTCATTCTTTTCCTTTTGCAGAGCATAACCCTGGGCCTCTTTTAAAAATTTAGGTAGCATCATTGGGCTGCTACCACGGCTTTTTGGTGGAGAAGGGTTATTTGGTGGTCTTCTTTCCTTGCTTTTGCTTTGCACAATGATTAGTGGTTTTTGGCATTTGTATTGTGATATGCCTTTTTGTGGTATTTTTGTCTTGGGTTTTGGCATCAAGAGGTAGTATCGGCTTAATATTGTCTTTGGAGGCATGATACTGGCTTAATTGCTGACACACTTAGACTAGAGAGATCATGTTGCTCCTGAATCAGGTTCCTTCACTGACTATAGATAAGGTTCAGGCATTGGCACAACCAAGAGGACAACTCCTCACCTCAACTAGATTGTAATTGTATCTCGTAAACTCAACTCACTCAAGCTAAGTGCAATGTGCAGTTGTTTAATATCCACTGAAGAGTTTAAGAGTGCTACTAGTTGCTCAGGTGATCTAGTTAGATACAGAGGTTCATTCACCAGTAGAGTTAGTGGAACTGAGAGAATAAAGTCCATATGGACCTGAAGAAAGCTTAAAAACGCATGCCTAGTGAAATTCTGAAGAAGTTAAGTGGATTAAGGTCAACTCAACCTCAGTCTATGATTTATGCAGTGAAGATCTGATTTCTCAAAATAAGATAAAACTAGGAAGGTTGTATTTTTGGTGGTTTTCTTTGCTTTTGAAGATATTTTTAGGGGAATTTTTGCTAAGAGATTTTTTTTGAAAGAGTATGCAATTTTGAGAAACTATGCAGACACCCCCCATACTTAACAGAAACCATGTCCTCATGGTGAAGACAATGTGAAATAGGAGGATCAGAAGGGATGTGAAATGTATTTTTGTTTTTGTGTTTTTTTTTGTTTTTTTTGTAAAGTGTAGAGGTGGACCCCCATACTTATCTAATGCAAAAAAAAGAAAGAGACGGATACAAAGAAAGGAAAAGATACCTATGGGTGTGGACCCACAAAATGTTGTTGGTTTAAAGTCCCAACTCGACGATTCAGCTTATCAAGAGTATCCAGTGTTGCGTGTGAGTGCAGAAGCTGTATTCAGAAAACCCAAATGAAATTCTTGATATGATACGGATATCTTGACCCATATGTGAGAGTGTGGTTGATGAATTTGATAAATGTGTGTTTTCATTAATACGGTGAAGACATTAATTAGTTGATGAATCAGAATGAGAGATGAATCAGTTTGATCCTGGATTGGATGTGATGGGAGGAAAATGGGTGGACTGGTGAAGGGCTCATGGACCAGATATGATGTATTGAAGTCGAGTTCTACATGGTCAAGAATTGATTCTTCCATCAAAGAAGGTTGAGTGGTTATAAGCATGTGATCCTCCAACATATATTGTGATAAATCATCATTGTCCCTCAAATAATCATCATGGCTATTTTCGGTGGTATCTATTGTCAATTTCATTTCAGTTCTCTGCTTGAGCCATGAGGGTGATTCTCTCCCCGAAATATGATTTGGGTATTCAAAGGTCAGGAGCAGGGGTGTGTTGGCAATTGAATTAGGAGGTATGACAATAGAGGTCGGATTTGGCAAAGGCTGAGTTGCATGAATGATTGGATGATTATCTTCGAATGTTTTGAGTAATTCTTCAGTTTCATTCCAAAAAGGATCAGAGAATAAAAAACCATTATGATCAGATTCTGACCCAGTAGTAGAAGATGTATTATTATATTCATCAACCGAATTGAGTGGATCTTCTTTCTCAATGGTGAAGGCAATGGAGTTGGAAATCTCATCTTTGAAAGGGTCATCATAAAAGATCTTCAACATATAATCATGTGTTGGTTGGAAGAGAGTCTTGGTGCATGAAGAAGTCAATTCATTGTCTACTATATCCTCATATTCAAACTCTAAGTTTGGACTTTTTTCATTAATCGTAAAATCACATCTAGAATTAACATCAAACATCGGATCTTCCTCGATTTCTTCGCTGGAGTCAATACCAATGCTATCCTCAAATTCAACTATTATCTCAGACCAATCGATATCATTAGTAGACTGATGTTCATAACCTTCAGAATAGTCTAAGGAAAGATCGATGCCATCATTAATACATGTATCCATCAAGAGTGGGTCGTGATCGAGTTGTATTAGGGGTGTGGTCTCAATTTCAAACATGTCCTTATTATACTCTCCAAAATCATTCTGATCAATATGATTCATGAATGCCGAAATTATATCACATTCCTCCTCAATTCCATCCATAGAGTCATATTCCATAAGATGCCCCTCAAGATCACAAAATGATGTTTCATGCTCAAAGTTTTTGAGTCTTTCCAAGAGAAAAAATTCATCTATTAAATCATTGGGCATCTCAATTAATACGTGGTCTGACACAGGAGGAGCGAAGATGGGGATATCATGAAATTTCGTCAATCTGGGTTTGAGGAGGCATGGAGATGGCACTATTTCAACAATAAAATCTTCTTCTATACATCTCACATCTAGTTCATCAAAAGGAAGTATCTGTGTTTGGTTCACTGATATTGGGACCCATTTTTCTTCTTCCCTTGAGTGTCTGAAATCCTCAATTTTCTTTTCTTGATATCTCTCAAAATATTGTTGAGATCTATTGCATTCATCCGTCAAACTATTTGGCCTATTCATCAAGTGAGCACGAATTTCCAAAAGTTGTTTACTGACATTCTCATACATCCTATTACACTCATCCATAAGTGCTCCCTGGTTTTGTTGGATTTGGATAGCTAATTCATGAAGAGTATGTTGCGAGTCACTTTCATGGGTCGGTGATAGGGGTATGGAGATTGAGTGATTTCTTAAAGAATCCGAGATTAGTCCAGTATTCGAAAAGGATGAGTGTTCTGCGTGTGAAAGTGGTTTGAAAGAGACAAAGGAAGCGCATGCAGGAGAAGGTAATGCAAGAAATTCCTCTAATATAGGGTCATCATGGGGTTGTTTTGACGTTTGATCGGATGACTCGTTCTTTTTGTGTTCGTGATCTTCTTGATATTTTTGCACTAGATGCATCATTTCATCAATCTCATGCTCAATAGATAATAAAATAGGTGGATCAATGGGCCGAGAAGATCGTTTCCTATCCTCCAAATAATTCAAAGCAATAGCCCGATTCAGCTTTGTTTTCTCGTGCATCTCATTGAGCATAACTTGAATTTTTTCCATGAATAAAGATTCTCAAGTACAGACAAGAATGGGTGGGATTTTCTTTTATAGATCGGGTCGTAATCTAGCGGGTTTTTGCAATTTATTTTTAAAAGATATACGACCTAGCATACACAATACAAACACCAGACAAGTTGTTGTTTCACCAACTCACACAAAAATTACCGCGGAAGCAGTTATCTTTTCGATTTTACTTTAGTGATTCAACAAAAGTTTTCAGAGAAATTAAGGTCCTTAAAGATGAGGTGGGTGTGGAAGATTGTGAGAAATCGATGTCCTAATACGGCTGGGGGATCCAGGGTGCGGTACTCAGATCGAGGATCTGCTTCTTCCCACAAGAACCTGTGCCCAACGCGTCGAGGAGTTACGATCTCTCTCTGCAATCCCACGTAGCACCAGGGATTTTTGTCTCTATCCAAGGGTTCTATGTGCTCGTGATTTTTGTGTCATACACGTGCATCAAACAAGCATTCAGAATTTGTCCGCTTTCTGCTCGGGCCACTGCGGTGGCCTTTCAAGCTTATCTTTTTAGCGTGATGAAGCACGTTTTGGTGATCTTTTTAGGTGAGCAGAGGGAGAAGACCACAGAGATGATGCAAATAAGAACTCTTTTTTAATCTTTTTCGGTTTAATTTGATGCGCAAACAAATACAAGAGAAGTAAAAACCTAATATGCCTAAGAGAAAGAAAAGCTCACAGTGCCTGCACTTCTGGCGCTAATCCGTAATGTTTTGTCCTCTTGATGGCGAGCTTTTCCGAGAAGGGGGGGAGGGAAATTTTTTTTCAAATTACAAGTTTGCTAAAGCAAAATAAATGAAAAGACAAGTATTTTTTTTCTTTTTGAAGCCTAAGTACCTGCAAAACAGCAAACAAAAAAATGCACGGATTAGATACTTGAAAACAAGTTGGAAGTTAAGAAAAATTGCAAGTGTTGCTTAAGTCCCCGACAACGGCGCCAAAATGTTGATGCGATTTTATGTGGTTTAAAAAGTTGTTTTTACCATGTCGTTGTTGTTCCACGCAAAACCGCAATCAAACAAATAATATTACAACTACAAGCATGTTGGAAAAATATGAGTTATATAGTGCAAGTAGAGGTTCGTATCCGCAGGGATTAAGCAAACTCGCTCTTTTTGTTCTTCTTTAAAACTTGATTCAATTTATAAATGTATTGCGATGAAAGAAAATTTATAACAGAATGTGATCTACGGTGAAAATACTTCTTAGAACTTAGAGTAAGCAAATGATGGTATGAGTGCAACTAAGTAAGGAAGTGGTGATTGATTTGCAATTTAATATGGGAAGATGAGATTTACTTGGAAGCTTTCAAGAGAGAATGATGAAAAAACTTGCATTGCATATATTTTCAAGAAAAATAGAGTTGACAATAGCTTACACAAAAAGAGTTGTTCCTTCAAATTTAACTTAAACCAACTAACCAAGATAATAAAAATTCATGCGACAAATAAGATGGGAAAGAAATGCTTCTCTATTTGATTCCCGAGTGAAGATGACGATGATGGCGGAGATGGGAGTGTGTGGGAAGACACGTGGGCTGATTGCACACACGAGTATGGTGCCGGAGAGAGAAGGTCGTCGAGGAGGAGATGCGTCGCAGCAGCGCGGAAGGAGATAGCCGTGCAGGCTGCTACGAACTGGAGGAGATGGCCGTGCGTGTGGACGCACGGGCTGCTACGGGCTGGAGGAAAACCACAAGGAGGAGAACGGCTGGACGTTGTTGGCGTTATCTTTGTGCCTGCATGAGAAAAACGAGAGAGAGGGAGATGGAAACAAGAGAGAAAAAATGAGAAAGAAGAAAATGGGGGAGAGGGAGAGGGTGCGTGAGTTGAGAATGGGGTAAGAAGGCCTCCTTTTATAGATGAAATATGCTTGCAAATAAAGGGAGACATCCCATGCAAATAAAGACAAAATATCATCATGAATGCATGAAGAATTAATTTTTGTATGGGGAAAAGGTACATGGGAAAAAGGAACATGGGGAATATGGGTTTTAAATGCTTCTTGAGCCATGTGTTGTATGGGAAAGGGAGAGGGAATAAAGAATGTGAATTTTGCACAATGTTTCCTCTTCATTTCTTGCTAACAAATTATGTAGAGCCAAATTGGATATAATGATCAAGCAATTTGTTTGGATAAAGTATTTCAATGAGTAACTGGATTTGATGATGAAGAGAGAATTTGGTCATTAATTTAATTATGCATTTCTAGAGGTGATTTTCTTGTTGTATTTGCAGAATCGATAATATCTGGCTTAAGTGATATTTGAGGTGTATGTATCAGATATTAATGGAATTCTTTATGTATTTTGTATACTATTATACCAGTATAATATGTACTCATCACACCCCCATACTTAAATCTTGCTAGTCCCGAGCAAGAATAAGATAAGAAATAATGAAGGATAGGGAGACTAGCCAAGATAAATCTGGTGAGGGTTTGCAGCAGACATACCCACAAAGTCTCGAGTTTTCAGATCCTAACCACACAGATGCACAAACTTAAGTAGAGTTGACCCATGGATTAATGATTTATTCGAATAGTCAACTTGACTCGAGTTTTGTAGTTTCAACAGCCTCTTAGTTCCAACAAAATCAAACATGGTTTCAGAAGGTCGATCAGGTCAGCTCATCCCTAAGAAACAGGTATTCTCTTTGACCTTGAGTGGATATAAAAAGTGTTAGTGATAGTTTTAGCTTTCATGAGTCAAGAGAACGAGCTAGCAACACAATCTATCAAGGTACCGAATGATTCCCTATACAAATAGCCTCAGTCCTCACCTAGATTCAGGCATAATCTCCTTTCACCCAAGTATGTCAGCATAGAAAAATAGGTCATAGTTTATTGGAGAATGGGACTTAATTTCGGGGTTTTCCGTAGACCGCTTTGGTCCATTGCTCTCATTCTTTTCCTTTTGCAGAGCATAACCCTGGGCCTCTTTTAAAAATTTAGGTAGCATCATTGGGCTGCTACCACGGCTTTTTGGTGGAGAAGGGTTATTTGGTGGTCTTCTTTCCTTGCTTTTGCTTTGCACAATGATTAGTGGTTTTTGGCATTTGTATTGTGATATGCCTTTTTGTGGTATTTTTGTCTTGGGTTTTGGCATCAAGAGGTAGTATCGGCTTAATATTGTCTTTGGAGGCATGATACTGGCTTAATTGCTGACACACTTAGACTAGAGAGATCATGTTGCTCCTGAATCAGGTTCCTTCACTGACTATAGATAAGGTTCAGGCATTGGCACAACCAAGAGGACAACTCCTCACCTCAACTAGATTGTAATTGTATCTCGTAAACTCAACTCACTCAAGCTAAGTGCAATGTGCAGTTGTTTAATATCCACTGAAGAGTTTAAGAGTGCTACTAGTTGCTCAGGTGATCTAGTTAGATACAGAGGTTCATTCACCAGTAGAGTTAGTGGAACTGAGAGAATAAAGTCCATATGGACCTGAAGAAAGCTTAAAAACGCATGCCTAGTGAAATTCTGAAGAAGTTAAGTGGATTAAGGTCAACTCAACCTCAGTCTATGATTTATGCAGTGAAGATCTGATTTCTCAAAATAAGATAAAACTAGGAAGGTTGTATTTTTGGTGGTTTTCTTTGCTTTTGAAGATATTTTTAGGGGAATTTTTGCTAAGAGATTTTTTTTGAAAGAGTATGCAATTTTGAGAAACTATGCAGACACCCCCCATACTTAACAGAAACCATGTCCTCATGGTGAAGACAATGTGAAATAGGAGGATCAGAAGGGATGTGAAATGTATTTTTGTTTTTGTGTTTTTTTTTGTTTTTTTTGTAAAGTGTAGAGGTGGACCCCCATACTTATCTAATGCAAAAAAAAGAAAGAGACGGATACAAAGAAAGGAAAAGATACCTATGGGTGTGGACCCACAAAATGTTGTTGGTTTAAAGTCCCAACTCGACGATTCAGCTTATCAAGAGTATCCAGTGTTGCGTGTGAGTGCAGAAGCTGTATTCAGAAAACCCAAATGAAATTCTTGATATGATACGGATATCTTGACCCATATGTGAGAGTGTGGTTGATGAATTTGATAAATGTGTGTTTTCATTAATACGGTGAAGACATTAATTAGTTGATGAATCAGAATGAGAGATGAATCAGTTTGATCCTGGATTGGATGTGATGGGAGGAAAATGGGTGGACTGGTGAAGGGCTCATGGACCAGATATGATGTATTGAAGTCGAGTTCTACATGGTCAAGAATTGATTCTTCCATCAAAGAAGGTTGAGTGGTTATAAGCATGTGATCCTCCAACATATATTGTGATAAATCATCATTGTCCCTCAAATAATCATCATGGCTATTTTCGGTGGTATCTATTGTCAATTTCATTTCAGTTCTCTGCTTGAGCCATGAGGGTGATTCTCTCCCCGAAATATGATTTGGGTATTCAAAGGTCAGGAGCAGGGGTGTGTTGGCAATTGAATTAGGAGGTATGACAATAGAGGTCGGATTTGGCAAAGGCTGAGTTGCATGAATGATTGGATGATTATCTTCGAATGTTTTGAGTAATTCTTCAGTTTCATTCCAAAAAGGATCAGAGAATAAAAAACCATTATGATCAGATTCTGACCCAGTAGTAGAAGATGTATTATTATATTCATCAACCGAATTGAGTGGATCTTCTTTCTCAATGGTGAAGGCAATGGAGTTGGAAATCTCATCTTTGAAAGGGTCATCATAAAAGATCTTCAACATATAATCATGTGTTGGTTGGAAGAGAGTCTTGGTGCATGAAGAAGTCAATTCATTGTCTACTATATCCTCATATTCAAACTCTAAGTTTGGACTTTTTTCATTAATCGTAAAATCACATCTAGAATTAACATCAAACATCGGATCTTCCTCGATTTCTTCGCTGGAGTCAATACCAATGCTATCCTCAAATTCAACTATTATCTCAGACCAATCGATATCATTAGTAGACTGATGTTCATAACCTTCAGAATAGTCTAAGGAAAGATCGATGCCATCATTAATACATGTATCCATCAAGAGTGGGTCGTGATCGAGTTGTATTAGGGGTGTGGTCTCAATTTCAAACATGTCCTTATTATACTCTCCAAAATCATTCTGATCAATATGATTCATGAATGCCGAAATTATATCACATTCCTCCTCAATTCCATCCATAGAGTCATATTCCATAAGATGCCCCTCAAGATCACAAAATGATGTTTCATGCTCAAAGTTTTTGAGTCTTTCCAAGAGAAAAAATTCATCTATTAAATCATTGGGCATCTCAATTAATACGTGGTCTGACACAGGAGGAGCGAAGATGGGGATATCATGAAATTTCGTCAATCTGGGTTTGAGGAGGCATGGAGATGGCACTATTTCAACAATAAAATCTTCTTCTATACATCTCACATCTAGTTCATCAAAAGGAAGTATCTGTGTTTGGTTCACTGATATTGGGACCCATTTTTCTTCTTCCCTTGAGTGTCTGAAATCCTCAATTTTCTTTTCTTGATATCTCTCAAAATATTGTTGAGATCTATTGCATTCATCCGTCAAACTATTTGGCCTATTCATCAAGTGAGCACGAATTTCCAAAAGTTGTTTACTGACATTCTCATACATCCTATTACACTCATCCATAAGTGCTCCCTGGTTTTGTTGGATTTGGATAGCTAATTCATGAAGAGTATGTTGCGAGTCACTTTCATGGGTCGGTGATAGGGGTATGGAGATTGAGTGATTTCTTAAAGAATCCGAGATTAGTCCAGTATTCGAAAAGGATGAGTGTTCTGCGTGTGAAAGTGGTTTGAAAGAGACAAAGGAAGCGCATGCAGGAGAAGGTAATGCAAGAAATTCCTCTAATATAGGGTCATCATGGGGTTGTTTTGACGTTTGATCGGATGACTCGTTCTTTTTGTGTTCGTGATCTTCTTGATATTTTTGCACTAGATGCATCATTTCATCAATCTCATGCTCAATAGATAATAAAATAGGTGGATCAATGGGCCGAGAAGATCGTTTCCTATCCTCCAAATAATTCAAAGCAATAGCCCGATTCAGCTTTGTTTTCTCGTGCATCTCATTGAGCATAACTTGAATTTTTTCCATGAATAAAGATTCTCAAGTACAGACAAGAATGGGTGGGATTTTCTTTTATAGATCGGGTCGTAATCTAGCGGGTTTTTGCAATTTATTTTTAAAAGATATACAACCTAGCATACACAATACAAACACCAGACAAGTTGTTGTTTCACCAACTCACACAAAAATTACCGCGGAAGCAGTTATCTTTTCGATTTTACTTTAGTGATTCAACAAAAGTTTTCAGAGAAATTAAGGTCCTTAAAGATGAGGTGGGTGTGGAAGATTGTGAGAAATCGATGTCCTAATACGGCTGGGGGATCCAGGGTGCGGTACTCAGATCGAGGATCTGCTTCTTCCCACAAGAACCTGTGCCCAACGCGTCGAGGAGTTACGATCTCTCTCTGCAATCCCACGTAGCACCAGGGATTTTTGTCTCTATCCAAGGGTTCTATGTGCTCGTGATTTTTGTGTCATACACGTGCATCAAACAAGCATTCAGAATTTGTCCGCTTTCTGCTCGGGCCACTGCGGTGGCCTTTCAAGCTTATCTTTTTAGCGTGATGAAGCACGTTTTGGTGATCTTTTTAGGTGAGCAGAGGGAGAAGACCACAGAGATGATGCAAATAAGAACTCTTTTTTAATCTTTTTCGGTTTAATTTGATGCGCAAACAAATACAAGAGAAGTAAAAACCTAATATGCCTAAGAGAAAGAAAAGCTCACAGTGCCTGCACTTCTGGCGCTAATCCGTAATGTTTTGTCCTCTTGATGGCGAGCTTTTCCGAGAAGGGGGGGAGGGAAATTTTTTTTCAAATTACAAGTTTGCTAAAGCAAAATAAATGAAAAGACAAGTATTTTTTTTCTTTTTGAAGCCTAAGTACCTGCAAAACAGCAAACAAAAAAATGCACGGATTAGATACTTGAAAACAAGTTGGAAGTTAAGAAAAATTGCAAGTGTTGCTTAAGTCCCCGGCAACGGCGCCAAAATGTTGATGCGATTTTATGTGGTTTAAAAAGTTGTTTTTACCATGTCGTTGTTGTTCCACGCAAAACCGCAATCAAACAAATAATATTACAACTACAAGCATGTTGGAAAAATATGAGTTATATAGTGCAAGTAGAGGTTCGTATCCGCAGGGATTAAGCAAACTCGCTCTTTTTGTTCTTCTTTAAAACTTGATTCAATTTATAAATGTATTGCGATGAAAGAAAATTTATAACAGAATGTGATCTACGGTGAAAATACTTCTTAGAACTTAGAGTAAGCAAATGATGGTATGAGTGCAACTAAGTAAGGAAGTGGTGATTGATTTGCAATTTAATATGGGAAGATGAGATTTACTTGGAAGCTTTCAAGAGAGAATGATGAAAAAACTTGCATTGCATATATTTTCAAGAAAAATAGAGTTGACAATAGCTTACACAAAAAGAGTTGTTCCTTCAAATTTAACTTAAACCAACTAACCAAGATAATAAAAATTCATGCGACAAATAAGATGGGAAAGAAATGCTTCTCTATTTGATTCCCGAGTGAAGATGACGATGATGGCGGAGATGGGAGTGTGTGGGAAGACACGTGGGCTGATTGCACACACGAGTATGGTGCCGGAGAGAGAAGGTCGTCGAGGAGGAGATGCGTCGCAGCAGCGCGGAAGGAGATAGCCGTGCAGGCTGCTACGAACTGGAGGAGATGGCCGTGCGTGTGGACGCACGGGCTGCTACGGGCTGGAGGAAAACCACAAGGAGGAGAACGGCTGGACGTTGTTGGCGTTATCTTTGTACCTGCATGAGAAAAACGAGAGAGAGGGAGATGGAAACAAGAGAGAAAAAATGAGAAAGAAGAAAATGGGGGAGAGGGAGAGGGTGCGTGAGTTGAGAATGGGGTAAGAAGGCCTCCTTTTATAGATGAAATATGCTTGCAAATAAAGGGAGACATCCCATGCAAATAAAGACAAAATATCATCATGAATGCATGAAGAATTAATTTTTGTATGGGGAAAAGGTACATGGGAAAAAGGAACATGGGGAATATGGGTTTTAAATGCTTCTTGAGCCATGTGTTGTATGGGAAAGGGAGAGGGAATAAAGAATGTGAATTTTGCACAATGTTTCCTCTTCATTTCTTGCTAACAAATTATGTAGAGCCAAATTGGATATAATGATCAAGCAATTTGTTTGGATAAAGTATTTCAATGAGTAATTGGATTTGATGATGAAGAGAGAATTTGGTCATTAATTTAATTATGCATTTCTAGAGGTGATTTTCTTGTTGTATTTGCAGAATCGATAATATCTGGCTTAAGTGATATTTGAGGTGTATGTATCAGATATTAATGGAATTCTTTATGTATTTTGTATACTATCATACCAGTATAATATGTACTCATCAACTTGACATGTCAACATGGGCCAATTTGAAAAATAATTCAATATCATCTAGTCAATTCCCAACATCAAATTTGATGCATTAATTTTGCACAACATGTATTGTTCCTTGTATGGTTGTTTCGATTATTTAGTCGTGAAATTTTTCTTGGTCATGTTGAATCTTGATTAATCAAATCATTTTCCAATTATTAGAGATTCTATTTTGTCGACTTTCATTCGATATTGCAGATCTCATCACCATCGTCGGAGTCATCAAGCCACAAGTTTATGTCCTTTGCATGGGAATTGTTGCTAGGGAGAGAATTGGTGCATGTGCCTCCATGTCATGGCTTCCTTTGCATGCGTATGTATGCATGTATTAGTATTAGTACATATTGGAACTGAGTGGATGATGTAGTTAGGTCTACTAATCTTAGTTCTTGTTTCAAAACTCTAATTTTATTTTGATATATAGTCAAATAAAATCAATATCCTAATGAATTTAGCCAAATCATATTATTCATAAGTTATGCATAAAATCACTTATCGCGGTTTAAAATCACTCCAAAAATAATTCCAAACGGCTTGTTATATAGATGAAGAATTATCACTAGAAAGACCAAAATCGAAAAACCAAGTTTGACCCGGAAAATTCTGAAAACCTAACAAGGAGTTAATTTCCAATACCTTGCATATCGATCTTCATTCATGATCATTCATCTTTACATGGCATCTAATGATGCACAGATTCATCCTCAAGTGATTGAATGGTTCTCGTATGTTAGGAACATGTTCAATCTTAAAATATACTTCTCGAAGATCATTCCAATTCCTATTATTTTTGTCATTTTACATCTACAAATTGACATGCATCTTTAATTTGTTCTCTTAGGTGTGTTTACTATCTTATATAAGTTAGAATGCTTAAAGAAAATGCTCCAGATCTCTTCAGGACTTTGTCGAGAAATTCAAACGATTTTGGAATGATTTAAATGAAATTCACCATCTTACTGCCTATTTGTGACATTGGATATTATGTTGGGAATATAATATACTTTTTTGAAGTTGTTTTCTTTTCTTTTGATCTCCAAATCTATGTTATTTGATAGTTCTACTATGTTACCCCATTAATAAAATCATAGTTACTATTTTCTTCCTACTATTATCAAAGGTGAGACATATACATGTCTCATTCTTCAATATTTTCTTATTTGTTTACAGGGAATAGGGCCTTTCACTTTAAGGCCCTGAATGTTTTTTAAGTGACTTTGCTCCTAGTTTTGATTTTGAGATGTATTATTAAGTTCCATATGGATTCAAATTAGTCAACGAATCATCACAACGTGGAACTTTGAATTATCGAAGTATTTTTATTTATTAATGTGTCCCTGCACATATATGCCATATCAACAAAAACTTGACGAACCTGTGCGCGAACAAATCCGG
This sequence comes from Ottelia alismoides, assembly GCA_037367405.1. Classification (NCBI taxonomy): domain Eukaryota; kingdom Viridiplantae; phylum Streptophyta; class Magnoliopsida; order Alismatales; family Hydrocharitaceae; genus Ottelia; species Ottelia alismoides. The sequence goes on along the minus strand of JAZKJV010001636.1, from coordinate 698,390 downwards.
GTAGCAAAGTGTTCATCCTGTCCGGGTAATTAAATGCATCTTTTGGTAAAAATGTCAACAATGTTAATCCCTTTAATGGTTGTTGATATTCATGCAGGTAAGCCGACCCATTCAGGGGGATAGCACTAAGATCCATTTAATCGTGAAGGACTTCAATTTTACATGCAACTTTATGAGATCTTCCACATGACAGAAACCTACATTTTTCCCTTTTTTTCTGGAGAGATCTTCCACATGAGACGAGAGATCTGTCAAGAAAATGATCCAGATAAATAAAGAGAGTTCAAGGCCCTCTTTTTTAGTGTTTAGAATCGGGTACACATGGATATTAGATGTCCAATAGCTATCCTATTAAATATTTATTGTCCCGCTTGCAGCTTATCACATTGGATGGAAGTCCATCACTGAACTGAACTAAGTAGAACAGAAATAAAAATAGAACGATTCTCGTCACTTGAAGTAAGAAATCATGATTGCAGAAGGCCTGATCTTCGTTATAAAGAAAATTTACACTCTGAAATAAAGATGAAGACCAGCAACATTCCAGATCTTATTTAAAAAACAATACAGCCAACCAGAAATAAAAAGGATCAAAGCACCAGCTTTCTGAAGTTGCTGCAAAGGAATCATCAGCCTGTACATCTCAGCAATCTCAGACCTCAGCTGTACACTGGACTCCATGGAAGATGGGATCCTCCAGAAGCTCCGCCGCAGTCGGCCGCTCATCGGCAGGGGCAAGGCACCTTTCTATCAGCATCTTCACCTCGGGGCACATCACCTTACAGAGACCTTCAGGCTTCTCGCCGGCAGCCACCTTATTGAACACACCAGCCAAGGAATCACACTCCTTGTAGGGCACCTCCATCGTTGCCAGCTCCAGCACGCACATACCGAACGCATACACGTCCACCTTCTCCGTGTACTCTTCCTGGTATATCTCGGGTGCCATGAACTCGGGTGTCCCCACCACGGCGTGCGCCACGTGCCCCCTCGTGACGACTGTGGCGGACCCCAGGTCCCCGATCTTGACCTCCCCGGTGTAGCCGTTGATGAACACGTTGCTGCAATTGAGGTCCCGGTGGATCACGACGTGGGTAGGGCTGTGGGTGTGGAGGACGTGGATGCCTTCCAGTATCTGCCTCGCCCACCTCTTCATGGCCTTGAGGGATGCGCTGCGATGGAGGCGGCGGTAGCTGCGGAGGTCTCCGGAAGTGCAGAGCTCCGTGATGAAATTGACGGAGCCGTTGGGGATGTCCTTCCAGGCGTGGCGAAGGGCGAGGATGTTGGGGTGGCGGAGGGAGCGGAGGACCTCGAGCTCCGTGAAGAGGCCGTCGGCGGCCAAGGGAGCGTGGGAGAGCCAGCGGATGAGGACTTGATTCCAAGCGACTTCGACTCCGTCGACAAGGTCGAAGGCCCTGTAGACCTTCTTGACTCCGCCCACGCCGAGGAGGTCGCCGTAGCGGCCGTAGCGCCCCGTGGGGTCCATCTCGAGGAAGGGCTCCCTGGCGTCGGGCAGCGCGGGTGGACGGTGGAGAACGCCCGTCGAGGCCATTGGGCGAGAGGAAGACGAAGGGAGTAGGGGTTAGGGCTTCTCCTCTTCTCTTTGGAACGAACAGAAATGGAACAACTGACGCGAACCGATGAGAGTGCCTCTGTTGGTAAGGGCGCGCAATCCTCCCCCGACGAATGGGTTGGCTCCAGGCTCAAATCTTAATGGGTCGGATTCGGGCACGCCCAGTTTGTCTTTAATCCGAATAAATCATTCATTGGGAATGGACCTTTTTCCTATGGTTCATGACTCTAGCTAGGTGAAGAAAGGATAAGAATTTGGACAACCTCTTATTGGATGGGATTCCGTTTTATGTATTTCTTGATGTATAGTCAAGATTGTCTTGAATAATAAATAACAAGAGTACATACTGTATGCATGCATATATGTGCAGACCGGTCAAAGAAACTAGAAGAACTTTTTGCAAAAACTTCCTTTTGCAAAATATCTCATTTTTCATGAAATTTTATGTTTTGAATTTTTTAATTTGAAATCATTTTGTAATAATTATATTTTTGGAATTTTTGGTATATATGCTCAATCATGGACTTCCATGTGGTAAGTCACTTAGTCCTCTTGACTAACTGCTCTCTCCCTCCCCCTACCCCCCAGATTAACGACCACTCCTATTAACCAAAACCCATCAGCATCACCTTCCCCCTTCTTTTGAAAGTAGATTGTAGCTCAACTTACTCTCTTGTACTATAACTTTCTGCTTTAGTGAAACCCGCCAACCACAATCTCTCCTTTATCCAATTGTTGACACCGGATGCCTAGAGCTCTCTTCCCCATAGCTTGCTAACCATCTCCTGGTGGCCTCAATCGTGGGTCACTCGTCTAAAACTATTCTGAATAAAACCCACCAAAGCCGCAACATTTGAATTACATTTGCCATTCCTTGATATAGACTCCCAACTCCAATTTCCAGTGGGAGGTGACAAGTCCTTGAAGTCCAATGAGCCACGATGAGTGTGGCGATTAGGCAAGATCCATGAGGACTGAACTCACCGTAGTATCCATCTTTGCTACCGATATTATATGTATCACTACCCACTCATTGACAAGACTTCCTACATGATCCTTGGAGCTGGGCACCGCCATGCGACGTTGCACGTTCATCTCCCTAAAATTTTGTCCATTCTTCTACCATTGCACCTCAAGTACCCCCTCGTCTTGTAGCCCTTCTTCTTATACTTATTTATGTTTTGTTTTGTTCTTCTTTGTGCAACCAACCCATTCCTCTGCTCCTACATTATCTTCTATGTCCCCCAACAAATCAATGATTCAACCACCATGATCCATCTCCTCCACATTATCCCTCGATTCTCTCTTTTCACTATGGCACTCTAATCACTCTGGATACTCACGGTGACCAAAGGCATGTATTGATAATAACAAAATAATAATCGTGTGTGCGTTCCACACAAGGCGGGAACGCAGTTGATGCGTTGACCCGACGAAAACCTTGGATCAATCAACAAGTAACCCACAAATAAATAAGAAGAAATAAAAATCAAAATTTGTGGAGTTAAAATTTATTATAACTCTACAACAACTTATATAACGTGTAAGCATGTGTAGAGGTCGAACATTAGGAGCAAATAGGAGGAGGAGGCGTAAATGATGCACAAAAATTTTGTCTTTTAGCTCTTGTCCAATTTATTGTCTGTGGGTTTTTAATTTTATATTTTTATCTTCTATCTTTTTATATTTTTATTTTTAATTTTCTGATTTTTATATTTTATTTTTATCTATATTTTTTACTTTTTTCTTTTATCTAAACTATATAACATTTATAAGGCTTAATATATACAATATATCGTAGTATATTTATAAAAAATATTTATTATAGATAAAATTCAGAAAAAAAATTGTTTTTAGATTTTTAATATTTTCTAATGTTCTTGTAATTTTCCAAGAATTTTTGCAAATTTTTATGTATTTTTAAAGTAAAAAATAGACCAAATAAGGGATAAATAAAATACATGAAATTGATTTGGATGTTAAAAATAATAAATAATGCCCAAAATTACCCAAATCAATTTTAATATATAAATAATAATATATAGATAATTATAAAATATAAAAATATATTTTTGGTATTTTTGTAGAATTTTTATATTTTTTGTTGGATTTTGGAGTTTTCTAATTTTTATCATTTGTTTTTCTATTTTTAGGGGCTTTTGTTTTCTGGACTCAATAAATACTGAAATATACTATATATAATTTTTTTGTAAACAAGGATTATATAGGCTCCTTTATATTTTTAATAAATAGACTAAAAGCAAAAAATACAAAGTGAATACGTGGCATGAGAGTACAATGCATGAAGCATCTAATCCTATTTTTGTGAATTTTTAGGAGCACATTAGCTATTTTTAATACATAGATAAAACATACAAAAATATATGTCCAAGCAGAGGCATTTTTGCAAATAAAATAAACTTCAGGGGTCACAGTACATTTTTTTAAAAAGTATACAACACTTATTAAAATTTTAAAGACTAATTTACAATTACAAAACCCGCCAGGGTACTCATGCAATTTACCCATCACGTGGGACAACACGTGACACACGTTGGGAGGGACTAAAGTACAAATACAAGAAAGTTCAGGGACCTCTCATTAATTTTTACAAAAATATACAATGTTCATTTCATTTTATTAGATTATTTAGAAATATAAAAACAGAGAGGGTATCCTTGTAATTTCGTTACCTCACGAGGGATGACACGTGAGGTGATGTGGACTGGACCCAAATGCAATTAAAATACATACAAGGGCCTAAGTGCAAAATGTCCATTTTATTTAACACGCTACATTTTATTTACAAGACTAAATAATAAAATACAAAATTACGGGGTGATATTTGCAATTTACCCGGTTAATACGAGCAGGCGAACGGCTAGGATGGCTTCACTTAACACGTGTCTGCTCCACAACGGTCGATGACGCTTCACCAATGGACGAACGAGATTAGATCGCGGATCGCGATTGGACGGTGAAGACGTGGCGCCATCCGATGGTTGCTGCTGCATCTGGAGGTGCCTTCATCATCCAACGACAACGGAGGGGCCTGGAAGAACTGGGGCGCTGGCGAGTTCCTCCTAACGAAATCTCCTTCTTCAGCCGGTCTTTGCTTCTTCGAAGGGGCTCCAAACGCTCTTGGCGAGGTTCTCTAACCGCTGGAGGCATTAGAATGGGCGGAGGTTCGCTGGAGCGCCTCCACGAGGTCGGAGAAGGTACGACATTCCAGGTACCTCCGTCGATATTTGAAATCACCTCATGGTGCATCTGTGCGGCTCTAACCTGCACAGGACGACAGAGGGACCGAGGGAAAAATGCCTCGGCCCGTTAAACAACGAGATGGAGGCGTTGGAGGGTTGTGGTGGTTGGGTCCGGTGAAGAGGCAGAGGAAGGACCCCGATAGCTCGATCCTAGGAATTCGAGGTGAATGAAGGGTGGGTGGATGCAGAGAAGCAAAGGTGAAAAGAAATGGAGGTGTCAGCAGCGATGGGGACAGTTGGGATCATAGTGAAATGTTCGTCGGAGCAGAGCTCTAGCAAACTATGAATTGGCTGAACTACGCTACTTAACTAATTAAAATACGAAATAAAATGCACGAATTAAAACCTAAAGCTAATTCTAAGATAAGGAAAGTAAAATGCGTAGCTCAGACCCACCAACGAAGGCAGGGAGCAAAGGTCACCGGCGCTCGACGGCCTGGGTGCACCTCCGCCTCCTAGATCCGCTCCAACGTCTCAAGGGACCTCCCCCTGTCACGAGGATGCGCTCTAGGCTAAGAGTTGGTGGTTCTAAGATTTGGGGATGACCAAATTTGAGGAAGAAGAAGAGGGTCTCTATTTATAAACGTTAGAGCAACCCTTACTTGACCGGCGGAAATAAGAGAATCGACGCTATACACAACGTATTTACAGGTTGGGCGTGGATGTACAATGATCCATGAGCATTTCGTCTGAAGGAAGCATTCGCGATAGATGGATGAGACGCCCAGGAAAAATGGCATAAAATAAGAGAAAGACAGACTGCGTCACTTCAGACGGCTGGAGGTCAAGTTGACCAAGGTCAACCCACGAAGGCCTGTGATTGGCCCAGCTCAGCCGCATAAAGACAAAATAGGCTGATTTATTAAAGATTACATGATTAAAAATAATAAGAGATTTTATTATTTTTTGAGTATAAAAAATGTTTATTATTTAATGTAGTATTTTATCATGATTTTTATTTATTTTTGTTGTATTTTTTTAGTAGTTAATTTTTATTAGTGTATTTATACGTATATTTGCCTATATTTTGTACATTTTTATTTTTATTTTGTATATTTTATTTTATTATTTTATTGTTTTATTTTATATATTTATAACTTATTTTTGTGAGTGTAAATATATTTTTATTGTATTTTGTGATATTATTTGTACACTTAAATAAATAAATATGTATATTGTATAGGTATATTTATAGGTATGTTACCTATGTATTATATACATCTTTTTATTTTAATGTATTTTGTTAGGTTTTATTTTCGTTTTGTATTTTTAATAGAATATGAATAATATTTACAGTATATAAACAAAAGAATATGTTTCCCTTTTTATTTGTATACATATATAACATAGGTGTTTTGTCCATGTATTCGCATAGACTTATTTTATTTTACCTTTTCTTTTTGGTTTTATTTTAATTTTAATATGCACCCGTGTTATGAATAATATTTACAAAATTATAAAAATATGAATTTGTAAAAATAATGAATAATGAATAAATTGAATATTTTAATCGGTATAATATACAATGAGGGCCCAAAACCTAACTTTCACACAGTAACTTCCAAAAGTATGAAACCACCACTATTAAGTAGCTTGTGAAAAGTTATATACAATTAGAGGTGATTTTGATATGTTTCAAGTTTTTATTTGAAAGATATGGGTATGTGAAGTTTGGTTTTTGGCTTTTTATTTTGTGTATAAAATGAACACTGCGTGTTATTTTTGTACAAACTCAATTTTATATTTTTATTTACATTTTTATCTACAACTTTCATGTACAAAGTTTCTTTATTTGATGAGTAGATAATAAATAATAAAATAGGTGTTAAAAATGCATAAATAATGAATAAAAGAATTGGATTTTATTGTCTTTTTGGCCCTTATCTCCCCCTACTTTATTCCTTGTCGACCAACTCAATTCTTGACTTGGTCTCGGGGTCTAGGGTCATAAAATATTTTCAATATTTTATTGATTTTTCTTTTATTCTCTTTATTCTATAGTTTTGACATTAAAAACCTTATTTTATACACAATAAATGCAATAAATAGTGAATGCTATTATGCACAAATTAGTGCTATTTACATGCATTAGCTAGGGTTTTTAAGGCCAAAATGATAGAATAAAGGTGATGAACTAGAGATTCACACCCCCTATACTTGCCTTTGCTAGTCCCTAGCAAACACTTATGCAATAAGTATACAAAGAATAAAGAAGAAAAGAAAAAGAATGAATGCATGAAATCATTTCAATAATTAAACTTGTCACCACAAAATCAAAGTTTGGAGCTCAGATTAGACCTTGATGTGAGAATGTGTGTGGAACCTGGTTGGGAACCAAATTCAAAACACAACAGTTTTCGAGAGTCACATAACTCGGTTCAACCCACCTCAATAGCCTCGTCAGAACTTGCCTACATCATACGCAAACCCTTATGACTATGAAGCTGACTTATACGGTGTAAGTGATAGTGGCTCTCCCCAAGTGAAATGACAAAGGAACTGACTTCTCCAGAATGGCAACCCAATGATTCCCTAATCCAACACTCTGTCCTCGAGGAGCATGGCATTCCCTTCTAAGTTCAAGTGGCATCCAACTCAAGAGGAGGAGGTGAAGAAAAGAATGGACGGTAGCTAGTGTAGGTACTTATCTCGGGAAGCAAGACCAGTGTAGTCAAGTCATCTAGCTGTAGGCTCATATGGTATAACTTTGATGCTCAAGCTTGCTTATTTTCTATACAACATATATACATACACCGGCAGACATTTTATTTTTATTTTCAGGCTTGTCATTTGACTTCATGGCAACTGGACCAGGTTGGGGTACACTTTCCTCCCTAGACGAGGACGAATGTTTCCACCCGTGTGCGTCTCAGATCGGAAAATCCCTTCCCCTCACCACTCCAATTAAGTGGAGCCAAGTGAAAGGTGCAAGTGTCCAAGTTAGGTCACGACCGACAAGAGTCATGCGCGCATCTAGAAAAGTTCTATTTAGCCACTTAAGGTGACTTGAACCCAGCCCTGAGTCTCAAAGAATTAATTCCTCATGGACCTGAAGTACCTTAAACCTATTTCCTATAAGGTTCCAGTGCAATTAGGTGTAGTAAGGTCCAACTAAGATCCAATCTTCGACTTTATTGGACTAGTTCAATCATCAAGCTCAATCAAAAAATAATATGCAAATGCTATGTACAATGCAGAAAAAATGATGCAATTTTTCAAAGAATTTTGAAAAATAAAAAGAATTTTTACACAAAGATTTTGCAAATAAAAAGAATTTTGGCACAAGAAAGTATAACATATATATAGCTATTTACACGGGCGTGCTTCTTATTAATATTTACAAGACTTAAGAATTTACAAGAATTTACAGGTTTTAACAAGTTATTTTTATAGGTGTATATTTGATAAAGAATCTTATTTCTATTAGATATCCATTTTATTCTTATTTTAATGATGCATTTATTCCTTAAATTTATTTGAAAATAATTTTGAAAACTATAGTACACAATAATTTTTGCAAACATTTACAAACATTTAAAAGCCATTTTGCAAAGATTTTTCAAACAATATATATATATATATACATTTTTCAAAATATTTCCATAACCATTTTCAAAACCATTTGCAAATGGGTTTTCAAATCTTTATTTCACACAAAGAAAAGAATTTTTGCAATTAAAAACATTATTGAAAATATTTCACAAAAAGTTTTCCAAACAGTTCACACCGTTTTCAAATCATTTTGCAAAAATATTTTTAACCTGATTTATTAATCAATATATACAAAAAGAAATTGAGGAATAAAAAGCATTATTAAATTAACTATATATAGATATATACAATGTATTTACCATATTTATTATCAATTATAGGAATGTACGAATTATGGCTAAAGTATATACAGAGTATATACGACCCCCCTATACTTAGCACGAGCTATGTCCTCATAGATCGAGAAGAGAAAGAGAAGACATAACTCGTACTGAATATAAAAAAGCCTATACTACAATGACTGAATAAGAATGAAAGAATGAAGAGATAAATGAATAAAAGGTGATCGTCCCCCTATACTTAGGATCAAATAATCCTAAGTATAACAGACTGTACACAAGGTAGGGAGGGTCAAGGGTGGGAATAAATAAATAAATATAAACAAGTCATAGCTTGGGCTGTCTCCCCCTATACTTAGGGTGAGATATCCTTAAGTATAGCAGAGCAAATCAACAAGAGAGGAGACGGTGGAGGGGATCAAAGAATGAAAGAATTCGAGATGCACACCCCCTTATACTTAGGACAAAATACGTCTCAAGTACAGAAGACTGACAAAAAGGGGTGACACCTTTTCTGTAGAAAAAAATGAAAAGGAAAAGAAGAATATATATATATATACACACACAATTAGATGAAAAGATCATAAAGAATGTACACATCACTCCCCTATACTTAGGGTGAAAGATCCCTAAGTATAAGCAACGACAGGAGTGATGAAATAGAATGTTAAAAGAACAACACAGTGTGTACCCCCTATACTTAGGACAAGGTACGTCCTAAGTACATGCATAAAGATATGGCGCATCATATGGGGCACACGTAACATACGAGAGAAAGAAGGAATGTAAGATAAAACACATATATACAAAAGGATATGACTGGTGAGGTACATGATGGTATCTGACAAGTGAATACCGTACTCTTGTCATCGTCTCCCTGTGATGACGGTGACGCAATCAGGAGGTGAAAAGACACATGGGTATGCAACCAAGTGGGTGTCATTTACCGGGGAATATAGATCGAAAGGTGAAAACGGGCACGGTAGCATGAATCAGAACATTAGCTCATAAGGAAGGAATGAGTGAGCGGAGCGGATACTGTAAGACATGGAGGAAGAAAGAACAATACAGACTCCTCCAAGTCTATTATGGTCTTTCTGAGATACAAAGAGTGGAGAACATGAGACTTTCCCAATGTAGCAGCGTGATATCCGATGATCGAAAAATCACAACGTCAGAAAGACATACCAAACACCACAAGTCATGGCTCCACCCTTCGAGGGTCCTCAAGGTGAGCACGAGGGTCCTCAAGGTGAGCAGACTTAGATGAGTCAAAGATTATTAGAAGACTCGGCTCTGTGGTCCACCAAGTAGGAGACACTAGGAGTGAAGCCGAGTACCTACAAAGTGGTGTACCCTCTCACAGATAACCCTCGAGGAGTAGTACGTGCTAGACAATGAAAAATCAAAATAGAGGCCCCCCTTGCGAGGGTCGTCAAGGTGAGAAGGCTCACAGGAGTCGGATCCATCAGACAAATCACAAAAGCAGCCTTGGTAGGCGACAACTCAACTACCAGCAGGAGAGACCAACGGAACTAGAAAATGTGATAGCATCCCGTAAATAACCCTCGGGGAACGTGCTACCAAGTAAGCATCCAATAATCAGAGAAGCATGGCTCTCCTTGCGAGGTTAGTCAAGGAGAGAGGGTTAAATGGAGCTGGATCCATCAGACAGATCCTTACAGGTCCTCGGTAGATGACAGATCGGCTACCATCAGAAGAGATCGACAGATATAGATAAATGTCATAGTCTCTCGCAGAAAACCCTCGGAGAGCTCTATGAACTAGGCATGGAATAATCAGAAATGTGAAACTCATCCTTGCAAGGACCGTCAAGGAGAGGACTCAAAGAAGTCCATGAAATTGGCCTCGTACACTGACATATCGGGCACCTATTCAGACATGGAGGCCAATCAGTCAAATCAGACGATGTGGTTTCGGGCTCCGACAAGGCGGAGACAGAGTCAATGAATGAAACCTGATCGTAGAGAATGTGTTGCATCCTTCCGCAGATAGTCCTCAGGGAGTGATGCAGGGTAGGTCAATCAAATCATGGGATTGTTGGCATCACATCTCATGTCATCAACAGGAAACAATCAATCAATCCTCAAGAGGGCATAAGGTCGTGTGAGGGATAAAAGATTCAGTCTCATCAATACCAATGCGGTCCTTCGAATCAGTCCAATCAGTTGAGACGACACAAAAGAGAGGCAGAAATCCTCGAGGTACCACGGGTGGATGGACAAGTCAGGAGATCGAGGATGGATCAATCAGGTAGATGAAGGAATTCATGTGGGATCCAGTCACCGTCACTCTGGAGCACAAATCAAGATAGATAATCAAGCTCATAAATCAAGATGTGTGGAACTTCAAAATAGATCGATCATTCATAGCTCATGATATCATCATCAAATCATCGAAATATATCCCATCCTTAATCCGGTGTGCATGATCAAAAATCTGCAATAAGAGTCACACCTAATAGTCGTGCATCATAAAAATCCTCAATAATAGGTATGCACAATCTTCAAGTCAGATCCACCAAATGCAGCTCACCAATCTCAGCATCCACAAATTTGTGCCTGACTTACTCAAATCATTAATAGAAGTCGCAATCCTCGATACAGGCTATCTCTATAAGCGCAACAATCCCGGGTAGAAGAAGAATGATACGAGGGAGATGAGGAGGGTGGGTGAGATGAAGGTGGACACAGTCAAAATTGTGGTTCAAGGAGAGGGGCTCCTCGAGCCGGACTAGATGTAGGTGATATGGGCAAGGAGAGAAGCCACAAAATCTGACTAAGAAGGTGAGCATCATGACCCAATATCACGACTTGAATGTAGATGAGGAACTGCATATATAAGAGAGGTAGAGAGACTCAAAGATAAAAAATGATGACTCACACGGATGGGACAGTGAACTCAAAGATAGATGGAAAATGCAAATGGACTCAAAGCGCAATCAATACACAAAGCAAACCCTTATTCACTTACTCAACGCAGTGAAGACCGAGATGTAGTCTTTTTTCTTTAGAGTTAGGTGATCATCAAAAGTAGTACACACCGAAGTTAGGATTGGGATTTGGGCACTAATCCTTAGCATGTACGTAGGAATAAAATGCACAAACAAGGAGGGGGTTGCTCTCCCCAAGGCAAGGAATCCATTACATTTTTATTTTAAGTCTAATAGAATTAGCATATCACTTCCGGTACTGGCGGGGGCAATTACAATGTTATTAACCGATCACAACTTTAATACAACCTTTTTTGATCTTGCAGGAGGGGGAGACCCCATATTATACCAGCATCTCTTTTGGTTCTTCGGTCATCCAGAGGTGTATATTCTCATTCTGCCTGGATTCGGTATTATTAGTCATATCATCTCGACCTTTTCGGGAAAACCGGTCTTCGGGTATCTAGGCATGGTTTATGCCATGATCAGTATAGGTGTTCTTGGATATCGCGAGGAAGAGCTAGGAGTCGATGCGCACCTACTGGCGAGGTTCAGACTATTCTACTCCGGGAGATAGGACTCCTTTCCTTGGTTCTTGGTATTATCCTCGAAGCTAGACATGCTGCGTCAGCGGAATTGAGCTGGACTAGTGGATTATTAGCTAGTAGAGCTGAAGAATTGAGTGAAAAGCTTTTCCACTCCGTGTCCCGATTTTATTTAAGTTATCATTTTTTTGTTTATTTTATTTATATTTTTTTAATGCAAGAACCTAACGGTTTTCCAAATCCATTTAGCATCCTAAGTGAGCAAAATCAGAGGGAGAAGATCGGAAAAGCCATGCAAGTCGGAAATCGATGATGCATGTCAAGTTAGGAGACTTATAGTGCTTCCCAGCTCTCTCCATGGAGGATGCATAACATAATTTGAAAACCTAGACTATATGCAAATGCAATCCGATGAAATCAGCCTAGGTGAGAAATTGCTATTATCGTGAAGCACCATGTTGCAACATTTGACTAATTCCAAAGCCACCTCTATAGGTGCATGCAAATATATTAGGGGTTTGGACCTTAATTTATCGAGCAAGCAATTTCCTAAGCTAGGGCTCATTCACACAAAATAATAAAAAATATAAGGTGAAAAAAGCATCAAAACCGTCGAGGCCCCTAAGGGAACATGCCTCGGGCAATGGACCTCGAGAAGTCGGAGTGTTTGAGAGTCATGAATTATTACATGCCACATGTCATTATCCCACATAAATATACATAATAAATAAATAATGAAAAATAGACTAGACTGGTCTTAAAAAATTCTTCTCCATCAGCCTTTGATGCTCTCTCCTGCAAGCCGTGCAAGAATGGCTGACTCTGCCTTGCTTGGGTGCACTGATCCTCCTAAGAGGTCCTTCTTCATGCAACGGTCCCTCACATCAAAAGATAAACAAAGAAGAGTGGTCAGAGCAGCCAATCAATAATATCAAATAATAAAGGAGAATAATAAATTAAAAATAAATAAATAAATGTATGAACAAGAGATAATAAACAAAACAAATAAGCTCCAATTATGCGACGTTGCTCCCCGGCAACGTCGCCATTTGATAACTAGGTTTCTATCGAGGGTTGTATTAATCCATAAGGCAGAACAATAGGGTTTCTATCAAGGGTCGTATTTGATAATTAGGTTTCTATCAACGTTGCTCCCCGGCAACGTGCCATTTGATAATCACAAAATAATCATCGGTCGTGCATTCCACACAAGGCGGGAACACAATCGATGCGTTGACTGACAAAAACCTTGGATCAATCAACAAGTAACCCACAAATAAAAAGATAAGAAATAAAAATCAAAATTTGTGGAGTTAAAATTTATTATAACTCTACAACAACATGTATAGCATGTATAGAGGTCGAACACTGGGAGCAAACGGGAGGAGGAGGCACAAATGATGCACAAAAAATTTATCTTTTAGCTCTTGTCCAATTTATTTTTTATGGGTTTTTAATTTTTGTAATTTTTTAATTTTTATTTTTTTTTAATTTTTTATTTTGATTTTTAATTTTCTTATTTTTATAATTTCTTTTTATATAATTTTTCTTAAACTATATAAAATTTATAGGCTAAATATATACAATATATAGTAGTATATTTATAAATACAATTAAATATAGACAAAATTTAGAAAGTAAATTGTTTTTGGATTTATAATATTTTTCTAATGTTTTTGTAATTTTCCAAGAATTTTTGCTAATTTTTATGTATTGTTTAAGTAAAAAATAACCCAAATAAGGGATAAATAAAATACGTGAAATTGATTTGGATGTTAAAATTAATAAATAATGCCCAAAATTACCAAAATCAACTTTAATATAAATTATAATATATACATAATTATAAAATAGGAAAACATATTTTTGGGAATTTTGTATAATTTTATATTTTTTTGTTGGATTTTGGAGCCTTTTGATTTTTATCATTTTCTTTTTCTATTTCTAGGGGTCATGTTTTATGGACTCAATACAATGAATATACTATATATAATTTTTTTTATTTTTTCAAAAAGTTTTTATATTTTTTTGGAGTTTTTATATGTAAACATGGATTATATAGGTTCCTTTATATTTTTAATAAATATACTAAATACAAAAATGCAAAGTGGATGATGAATCTCAGATTCATCACTCTAAAAGTCATTAATTAAGCTTAGATCCCTAAAAATCATTGGCTTTTCTTCATTTATATTGCATAATTAGCATTCATGTATGTTTTGATAAGAATGACATTTTATCACTTATTATTGCAGAAAATAAGAAGCCAAAAAATCACAGTCCAATTGACCTGTAAATAGCCTAACTTCCCTAATTTTTAACTAATTCATGCTAACTCTAAATGACCTGAAACCGCTCCACTGTGCACATATCACTAACAAGAATAAATGAAAAATACAAAAAAGTCACTAACCTAAATAAGTGGACCAATAACCCAAACCTTAGTTCTAGGATTTCCGAACTAAAACCTTGATATCTTCCGCATCCACTGTCCGATCTAATCCTACTCACTTTTGAACTAAAGTACATTCAATTACCTTCAAAACAAGACCAAGTTCAAGTGAATCAGATCTCATATGTGAAAGTTGGGTTTTGGGCCTCTTTTGTACATTTTGTATTTTAGCGGTTTTTGACCTATTATTTTATGTACATTATTGACTCATTTTATTTTATTTCTTTTTCATTTATCTTCTTTAATGAAAGTTTTATTAAAATGCACAAAAATCCAAATTAAACTGAGCTTGAAATCAAAGAAACTAACTGAGTTCGAGCCTTCACTAACTGTTTGCACAAAAATTATCATTTTCGTATTTTATTTTATTTCTTCATTATCTTACATCTAAAAATTCCAAAAAAATTACAGTACATTCATTCATCATAATTGTCATCTTGGCCAAGTTTCATATTTTTCGGACATCGTTTGATTGATATTCATTTTCTAGTCCTTAAAATCGGCCAAATTTGCATTTTGCATCCCACACTTGCATTAAAAATACAAAAAAAAGACCGTTTCAAAAATCGTACTCGAACTTTGATAGACAAAATTATAGGTCGTTACTTTTCCTCCTTGAGTTCGACCTTGGGACTTGTCCATGTAAAATAAATATAAACCACATTGATTAAAATTGACTAAAATTTATTGTGGTTAATTTCTTGACCAATTCTGATTACCTGCCTACAACGAAATGACATTAATTCAAATGTACAATCATTCTCGCGAATTAAGCAAGGCACTTTCAAGATTCATCAAATGGCGCCGTTGCCGGGGAAATCACTCTACTTAATTATGTGAATTATCGTGTGTTTAATTATGATGTCATTTCGTTGTAGGCGGGAAATCGGAATCGATCAAGAAATAACCACATAAATTTAGTCAATTTTAATCAATGTGGTTTTATGTTTATTTTACTTGGGCAAGTCCCAAGGTCAAACTCAAGGAGACAAAGGAACAACCTAGAAATTTGTCTATCAAAGTTCGTTCACAATTTTCGAGGCGATCTTTTTTTGTATTTTTAATGCAATTTTGAGGTGCGCAATGCAAATTAGGCCAATTTTACTAGAAAATGAATATCAAACAAACGATGTTCGAAAAATATGAAACTTGGCCAAGATGGCAACTATGATGAAATTAATGCATTTTAATGTTTCTGAAATTTTTGGATGCAAAATAAGTATTTTAGGAATTTATGAATGCAAACACATCGAATTTCAATAAATATTTATAATAAATATTAAACCTAATTATTTTCAAGAGATAAAATTATCCAAGATCTACCACGAGGTGATCGATCTCAGAAAAATCCTAAACCTCAAAAATACTAGATTTAATACCTACTAAAAATTAAATATTGCAATATACAAAATGATTTTTATAAGGCAAATTATACATGCAAATGCAAATCTTTTTGGGTACGATGTGAAATACAACTAATCCTTCAATCTATATATTTTCATTAATTTCCAGAACTATGGTTAATTAGTAATGAACTTTGAAGTATAAAATGAGTAAAATATGTAATTTTTTACAAAACAATTAATTATTAATTAACCATTGATCACAAAAATGTCATACATATGCCATAATGTAGAGAATTAATTTAAGAATAAAAATATGCAACGTAAAGGTTCAAAATGAAGGAGAAACGTAGGGGTATCACTACAATTACAATAAATAAAAATATGCACGGAGGGACGGAAGTGTAAATACGTATACCCCTAGGGGTATTTCTGCAAAAATCTCAAGTGGTCACGTGCGAGGCACATGACCCTTGAGCGACGGGGCGTGGATTGCAATTTGGTGGTCCTCCGAGGTGAATTCTGCAAATTTCCACTAGGTCACGTGCGAGGCACGTGACCTATGGTCTTCGTTGTAAATCAGGCAGATCTTAGGGGCTCCTCCGCAATTGTCCCTCCGTACACGTACGTGCCACGTACGGAGGGATCCTTTTTGAATTTAGTAGAGCTTCAGGGGCCTTCCTGCAAGACGTCCCCTCTCGCACGTGCTCAACATGTGGTAGGGTCTCGGGACCAGTGCCCAGCTCTGGTGATGATGGTTCGCAGGTCCTTCAGCTTGGCTTTATTGGTGGCTCCGGTGGCATAGGAGCTGGAGGCCTTCGACGGGGATCCAACACGGGTCCGATGACGAAGGCATGTCGGTGCTACTTACGCGGAGGATCTGTCGGTGGTGCGGCTCCTGCAAGGTGTAGATGCAGGATGAGCAGATGTCCGGTGAAGCTGTTGGACGAAGTCATAGGTGGAGCAGCGGTCCGGTGGAGGCATTGATGATGGAGAAACATGGGCGAGCATCGTGGGCTTTGTTGGTGCAGTTCGGAGAAGTCCGTCGGTGAAGACAGGACCGTTGATGGAGAGGAGGAGCAGCGTTATCGGAGAAGAACGACGAAGTGGAGGTGCATGGCTCGATGCGAGGGTGAAAGTGGTATGGGTGATGATAGAGTCGAGGTGGGATGATCGGAGAGAAGGTGAGAGAGATGAGAAGGGCGAAGTGAGGTTGAAAGAGTACCTGGAGGTACGTGTCTCGATGGCGATGAAGCCGGCGCTAGCAGCGACGGTGGGGGTGTCAAGCTGCGTCAAGGTGAGGCCTTGGATCACACTGGTCTGGAGGACGAACCGAGCTGTCACCTCGGGGATTGCTCCTGTGTAGGTTTATAAGCGGATGGAAAATCAAGGAGCGGTGCTCGGGGTTAAATAGGAATGGAGGGAGAGGTCGAAGATGGTAGGTGATCAAGGTGATGGGTCGACGAGATTCGGGAAGGGATTTGGCGATCGGTGATGAGATTCGGGAGTTCGGAGATAGGCGCGGAGATGCGACGGGGATCGATGCGAGATCTGCAGGGGAGGATATCGTGGAGGAGGGCTGCGAGCAGCGGCGCAGCACATGTGGGAAAGGGGGAGGAAGAATTTGGGCTACAGGTGTCGTCCGATTGGCCGAGATTGGAAGACTCTAATGCCTCCACATGGCGGCGAGAGGAGGGGCCGACGGAGCACGTGCAAGGCAGGCGCGCAGGAGGCACGTGCTCCGCACATGTGAGATTTTTTTTTATAAAAACCCAAAATTAAAGGCCCAAAAATGGGTGACACGTGGTGGCTCCAGGAGCTGCCACGTGTCAGCCCTAGAAAAATCGGAAAATAAATAGAAAGATAATTCTGAAATAAATAGCAAATGACCTTGGATCGAAAAAGTTTCTTCACAAAAATTGCTCGTCTCGACGAGATCTACAAATTTCATGAATGGATCAAAATAAAAATCGATCATTTGCACAAAGCGATATTTTTGGCTATCCCATGTACATAGAATACCTTGATTTTTGGATTTTATATTTTTTTTTATCATTTTTATACCATATAAAAATCCGAAAAATATGATAAAATCAAAGATAAATATTTACACATTCATCTATTTTTTGAAATTTTTGTTGATTAAGAAAAGAAGAAATAAAATAAAACACGAAAAGGACAATTTTTGTACAGACAGTTAGTGAAGACTCGAACTCAGTTAGTTTCTTTGATTTCAAGCTCAGTTTGGATTTGGATTTTTGTGCATTTTCATAAAAATTTCATCAAAGAAGACAAATGAAAAAGAAATAAAATAAAATGAGTCAATTATGTACATAAAATAATTGGTCAAAAACCGCTAAAATACAAAATGTACAAAAGAGGCCCAAAACCCAACTTTCGCATACGAGCTTCGATTCACTTGAAATTGGTCTTGTTTTGAAGGTAATTGAATGCAAATTAGTTCAAAAGTAAGTAGGATCAGATCGGACGATGGATGGGGAAGATATCAAGGTTTTTGTCCGTAAATCCTAGAACTAGGGTTTGGATTTTTGTTCCACTTATTTAGGTTAGTGTTTTTTTTGTATTTTTCATTTATTCTTGTTAGTGATATGTGCATAGTGGAGTGGTTTCAGGTCATTTAGAGTTAGCATGAATTAGTGAAAAATCTGGGAAGTTAGGCTATTTACAGGTCAATTGGACTGTGTTTTTTTTGGTTTCTTATTTTGTGCAATAATAAGTGATAAAATGCCATTCTTATCAAAACATGCATGAATGCTAATTATGCAATATAAATGAAGAAATGACAATTATTTTTAGGGATATGAGCTTAATTAATGACTTTTAGAGTGGTGAATCTGAGATTCATCACCCCCTATACTTAAACCATGCTCGTTCCTAAGCATCAAAAGAAATGTCATGAGGTGAAATGAGATTGGGTTCCATACCAAGACCATGAGCTGAAGGTAAAAATGAAACATGACTCGGCCTTTGTATTATTAGTTTGGCGGAACGTCTGTGAGACTTAGAATTTTAAAATCAACAGCCTTCAAGTTCTACACATCATTGTTACAGTTTCAGCTCAGAAGTTATATTAGATCGATCCTTCTCCCAAAACATATCCCATGACCATTGAACAATCGACTCACGTGTATGAGGTTTTAGCTCTTCCCATCCAGAATGTCGGACTACCATGCAAACCTCCTCTCCAATAACTCATCCTAAGGGAGTCAGGTATTTCCTTCTAAGGTCTGTCGTGCTGTGTTCACAATCGAATAGAGGGAGAAGTTAGAAGAAGGAGAAAAGAACTGGAGGGTGGCCAGTGTAGTCACCTCTCCTTGTGAAGACGACTAGTTTAGCCAAGTCTCCACCAAGATCTGCAGGTTTTCTTGAAGCTTGGACCTTTTTGGTCAGATATTTATTTGGTAGTGACTTCTTTGTATTTGGATTTTTGGTGGTTTTGCTTGGATCTTGTTGTGCCCCTACGGATATAGAATCATTTTTTTCGTACATGTTTTGGGGTCTTAGAAAAAATTGTGCCCAGCCGTCCATCCCTTTTCCTAAGCTTTATTTCAACCCGTACTCCAGTCTTTAGATTTCCATGCTACCAGAAAAGAAACTCACACAGTCTTCCAACACCCCATCTGAGTTGATCTAAGTGCATAGTGCGAGAGTACAAATTAATTCCCTATTCCAGAGTCGTACCCGGAATGAAGAGACCAGGTCAGACACTAAGAATCAAACGTTGCACATTGTCATGTGGAACTCAAAGAATTAAGTCGTAGACCTGAAGCTTCTAAAACCCTATTTCTCGGTGAAGTTACTCTGAAAACCAGGTTGATTAAGGTCAAGTCCAGACCACTCTCGGTTTCTACTCATAACTCGATTCAGAACCCAAGGGCTTCTCACAAATGCGATGAATGTAATGTTGGATGAAGTGCATGTGTGTGAAATGCAGACAATTTTTTGTATGTTTTTTTATGCAAGGACTTGTTGTTGTTTTTTAATGCAAAAATGAATACGAAGCCATTTTTTTCAAAAAAAATTTTGTTGGACACAATGAATTTTTTTGAAGTTAGTTACCCATCCCGTATAGACTTATGTGAAAGTACGAGCTATGGGTAAAATATATACATAGTGTATATACACCCCCTATACTTAGTGAGTGTTGTATCCTTAGAGCACAAGAAGCATAGAGAAGACATATCTCATGCTAAGCGTAAGAGAGTGAAAAAGAAAAAGAAAAAGATAGATGGGTCCTCCCCCTATACTTAGGCAGTGATTAGTCTAAGTATAGGAGAAGAGGTTGTGCATCATCTTTAAG
This sequence comes from Ottelia alismoides, assembly GCA_037367405.1. Lineage (NCBI taxonomy): Eukaryota > Viridiplantae > Streptophyta > Magnoliopsida > Alismatales > Hydrocharitaceae > Ottelia > Ottelia alismoides. The sequence goes on along the minus strand of JAZKJV010001636.1, from coordinate 678,110 downwards.
TTCACTTCCATTGGTATCAACCTTCACTGAGAAAGGTTGTGCATCATCTTTAAGTTTGACAATATCCACACTTCCATTGGTATGCACATAGATGACAATGTAGGGACCCGTCCATTTTGATTTGAGTTTCCTATGAAAAATCTTAAACCGAGCATTGAACAACTACACTTTATGTCCAGGGACAAAGGTTTTATTCCTAATGTGTTTGTCATGCCATCTCTTGACCTTTTCCTTATAGATCACACTAATGTCATATGCCCGGTTTCGGATTTCAATTAGCTCATTCAGATTTAAGTCCCAGCATAATTTCCCAAGGTGACAACTCCAATTCAGCTTTTTTATCGACCATTCTGATTTGTGAATTAGCTCTGTGGGTAAATGGCATGGCTTGCCATAGATTATCCTAAAAGGTGAAGTACCGAGTGGAGTCTTGTAGGATGTCCTATAGGCCCACAGAGCCTGGTCCAAAAGTTGAGACCAGTTCTTCCTATCTGGATGAACCAACTTCTAAAGAATAACCTTCACCTCTCTATTAGAAACCTCTGCCATGCCATTAGATTGTGGGTGATATGGATTGGCTATTCTATGCTCAAATTTATATTCTTTAGCCAATGATCTCATTTCTATATTCACAAAGTAGATACCCCCATCTGAAATCAAGACTTTTGGTACCCCGAACCTTGCAATCATATTATCCTTGATAAACTTACAGACAATTTTGCTATCTGTGATTCGAGTTGGAATAACCTCTACCCATCTTGATAAATAATAAACCGCTAACATAATGTACTCAAATCCATGGCTACTTGGAAAAGGACCCATAAAAATAATTCCCCATGAATCGAAAACATCACAGAAAATCATTGGTTGCATGGGCATTTTATCTTTATAACCAACAGTCCCTCCCATTCTTTGACAAATCGGGCACGACCGTACAAATTCATTTGCATCTTTAAATAAGGTCCACCAATAAAATCCGCATTGGAGTACCTTGTCCGCGGTCCTCTTTCCCGAATGGTGTCCTCCAGCCTCAAGTAAATGGCAGTGTGTGAGGACACTCCGGTATTCCTCCTGAGGAATACATCTTCGCTAAACGTAATCCGCTCCATCATAGAAAAGGAATGGATCGTCCCAATGGTATTTTCTCAAATCAGATTTCAGCCAGTCAATTCTGCTCTTGGTCCAACCTAGGGGAACCTTCTTGGAGACAAGATAGTTCACTATGTTGGAATACCATGGGACTGAGTCAGTAACGCAAATTGACTTGTTTGGAAAAGTCTCTTTAATTGGTCCAGTATTAGAATAATCATTTTGCTCAATTCGAGAAAGGTGATCAGCAACAACATTCTTTATTCCAGGTTTATCCTTGATCTTTAAATTAAATTCCTGGATTAATAAGATCCATCTCAAAAGACGTGCCTTGGCATCCTTCTTTTCCATCAGATATCTAATTATCGTGCGATCAGTAAAAATCATCACCTTGGAGCCCAATATATATGATCTGAATTTTTTTAGGGCCCATACTACCGTGAGCATTTCTTTTTCAGTCACAATATAATTTCTCTGGGAAGGATCCAAAACTTTGCTCACGTAAGGAATCGCATAAGGTATCCCATCTCATCTTTGTCCAAGCACAACCTCGATAGCAAAATCCGATGCATCAGTGATGATCTCATAGGGAAGAGACCGGTCGGGAGCTTATAATATCAACGATTCACATATTTTCTTTTTCAGGAGCTCGAAGGCCTCTAGACACTTGTGATTTACAATAAACTCGATGTCTTTTCCTAAGAGCTCAGTCAGTGGGCGGACGATTTTTGAAAAATCAGGAATAAATCTTTGGTGAAATGCAACATGACCTAAGAATGATCTCACTGACTTAACGTTGGTTGGTGGCTCAAGTTTCTTGATCACATCCACCTTGGTAGGGTCAACCTCCATTCCCTTTTTGGAGATGACGTGCCCTAACACGATACCCTCTGTCACCATAAAGTGACTTTTCTCCCAGGAGAGTACCAATTAACCTCCCTACATCTCTTGAGGACTCGGTCCAAGTGCACTAAACATGTATCAAAAGAATCACCATGGATTGATAAGTCATCCATGAAGACATCCAGGAAGTCGCCCACCATTTCGGCAAAGACGACGATCATGCACTGCTGAAATGTGCCAAGGGCATTACAAAGCCCGAATGGCATGTGCTTGAATGCGTAAGTGCCGAAAGGACATGTAAAGGTGGTTTTTTTCCTGATCCTCGGGAGCGATGGCTACTTGATTGTAGCCTGAGTACCCATCAAGAAAACAAAAGTTTGCTTTCCCTGCAAGTCTCTCCAAGATTCGATCAATAAATGTCAGTGGAAAATAATTTTTCTTGGTCGCAGCATTCAGGCACCTGTAATCACTAGACGCATCACGATGTGGGTACTCAGGTCGCGATCTCTACCCCCTCCTTGTTGGTGACCATCTGGATTCCTGACTTCTTCAGGACAACATGAAGGGGGACCACCCACTTGGAGTCAAAAATGGGGGTATATAAACCCCACTTTGAACCATTTATCTATCTCTTTCTTAACTACTTCTCGGAGATTAGGATTTAATATTCTATGAAATTCACAGGAAGGTCTTGCATTATCCTCAAAATAAATTTGGTGCGAGCAGAGAGCGGGATTGATTCCCACGAGATCCGACACAGTCCAACCAATGGCCTTACGATTTCACTCAATAACTTCAAGCAATCTAGATTCCTGATCTTTGGTTAATGATGAGCTAATGATCACAGGAAATTTCTCCTTGGGCATCACAAGAAATGCATACATGAGTGTAGGAGGAAGTGGTTTCAGCTCCGGCAAATCTGAATCATCAATTAGGTCTGGCTGAATGGCTTTTGAGTCTAGATTTGTGTTGGTCGAAGATGAATCACTCTTGATGTGGTGGCTACCAATTCTGATGCAAAGTGAGTTGGATCGCAAAAGTAGTGCGGTAATTCAGCCAAAGCCACGTCCGACTCGTCATCGACATTTCTTGATTGTCCCGAAGAAGATGGGACTGACAAATCCAGAAGGATTTCTATGTCATCAAGGGTATATGTATCTGTGTCTCTAAATAGTTTAGGCAACATCTCACAAATTGCACTATGCACTGTTTCCTCTTCTAATGAGGGGCTCTTACTTTGAATTTCTGGAAGTTGATCCCAAGGCCCATTAGTGCTAATGAAATTGTACTCTGACGTTTCTGAGTATTCAGTGATAGATTCAGAGTCGGGTGTTTGCCACTTCGTCTGCTTCATCTCCAAGTCCACCTCTCCGCCTGGAGAGCGGAATTTCATCATTCCTCTACCGTAATTGAATACTGCTTTAGCAGTCCGCAAGAATGGTCTTCCAAGAATGATTTGAGATTCTTTCCAATGGTTCGAGGTCTCCATATCAAGGACAGTGAAGTCCACTTTGTATTCTGTACCCTTGATCAAGATGACTACGTTATTTACTTCTCCCTTAGGTCTTTTAGTGGATTTATCAGCAAATTGGAGTAGAGATAATGATTTTCTGAGAGGTCCTAACTGCAATTTGTAGTATAAGGCTAAGGAGAGAAGATTGATCGAAGAACCATTATCTAGTAGTGTGTGTGCGAATGCAATGCCGCCGATGCGACTCTCCACATAATGAGCACCTAGATCGCTTTTCTTTCTTGGTAGATGCTGATTTTTGACACATTTGGTAGTTGCCGCTGTCAAGATATGAGTCTCCACAAATTGACTTGGTTTCTTCCGATGAGTCCTGGTGGGAGTGCATTTACCTTCAAGTATTTTTGAAATGCTGGATTGCTAGCCACATATTGATCAAATGGTACTTTGACTTTGATATTTTCCTGACAGAGTCGTTCCATTTCTGGGTCATCTTGAATGTTTTTCTTTGATTTGCATTTTCCTCTCATAAGAGCATGGGGGAAAGGAATGAAAGCAGTTGAGACAAGAGATAAAGAGCCCGAATCATAAATAAGAGCATCTTTATTAGAAATGGAGTTCTTATTACAATCATTTTTCTGTTGGTAATAATCAAAATCATGTTGCTGAAAAGGTGACAAAGGTATATTTGCAGCAACTGCAGGTGCAAGGTCCTCTGTAGACTCCATGGATGCATTTCCTTTCTCGTATGCTGGGATCTTCGCTGGTGCTGAATTTAGGTTTCCTTCTTCTTCATTCTCGTAAGTATCCTCCGGTTGATCTTCCAAGTCTTCTTGATCCAATTTCCATGCCCGGTCAGGTACGCCCACGATCCTTCCGCTCCTAAGTGGTATAGCATTGATATTGTCAAACGAAAGGATCTCATGTTCAGATATGGGAGAGTCTGAATAGTATACTTGGCCATTTTATTGGGAAGATTGAGATTTGTTCAAGCTATTAGGGTTAGCTTGAACTTAGGCGAGAATGGTTGTAGCAGGGGCTGTCTGTTCATCTTTCCAACGGGACAAGCGATTAACGTCAGCCCGTAGATCTTGTAGTTCATTTTGAAAGTAGCGAATCTCCTCGAGCATCTATTGCCGAATATCTACGGGTTCTCCTTGGGAGTTGGATGGTTGAGATGGTTATTTTGAGGGATGACCTTGTGGAGCTTGGTATTACTGTCAGTATTGCTGGGATGCCTGCTGATGTTGATTCTGGCGTTGTATGGTTGTTGCTGCTGTTTCTGATGTTGGGATGGTGCAGTATTCTGAGTGTGCTGCGGAGCTAGTGGAAATGCGGCATTATAGAAAGTGGTGGGACGTCGGTAAGGCTGACGGTCCCCCATATTACTCTGTTGGGTAGGGTCTTGAGTGTACCAGATGCCATTCACCTCGAACACTGGAGGTGGTGCTTCTTCGACGATCTTAGTTGGTGAGGGCGACGTATGGGAAGGTTGGGCATAGGATTGATCCTGAGCCCATTGTTGTTGTTGTCCTGATCCAAGCTGCTCCTGGACGTGATGTATACGATAGATGGGAACCACGGATGTAGCTGGTATCCTAATCTTGGATACCTTCTCGGTCAGCTCCTCCATTTGCTTTGGAAACTGGGAGATCCTGTTGTTGATGTCATTCATCCTCTTATGAATCTGATCCACAACTACTGACTTATCAGCGATGATGCTCATGTTTGGAATCAAATCCTCAGCTATTTCTGCAACAGTCTACTTTCCTCCTTTAGATTGAAGTTTGTTGAGGGAATCCATATATGCCCTACTGGCAATCTGTGAGCGGCTTGTCTCATCCATTTGTTCCAGTATTTTCCAGACGATTTCAGCACCTTGTGGTGTATAGTTACCTCCGCAGGCAGCACTCACTAATCCTTGTGTCTCGTAGTCGAGGACAGAATAGAGTAATTGGACCAAGATGTTGTTATCGAGATCATGACACGGACATGTCTGTAATAAATCTTTAAATCTATCCCATGCATCACAGAGTGGTTCATTAGGCATCTGGAGAAACTGGTGATCCGTGTCCCCATCTGATTGGTCTGACTCAAAGGGTAGAATTTTTTTAAGAACAGGTTTTTGAACCTATCATATGTGGTCACCGTCACTCCTAAATTCTTCACCCAATGTCCGCCTTTCCTTTTAAGGCGAAAGGAAGTGCAGTTAGACGAATGTAATCTTGACTGACCTAGGGGTGCCTCAGATTTGAGCATACTAGCTCCAAATCCCGTTGGAATTCATATGGTTCTTCATCAGCATTACCATGAAATTGTGGCAATTGGCTCAAGACATGTGGCTTCAGTTCATTGTATTTCTGGCTCAAGTGGCTGCAAGTAATTTCTCACTTTATACATCCCAGGATTATATGCTGCTTCCATTGGCGGTTCTCCCTTAGCATTCAACTGCTCTATTTGCTCTCTCAGTAAAAGCTGTTGCTGCTCAGATGCAGCTAATCTTGTAAAAATCATCTGCATCGGATCTTCATTGGGTTCATCTTCATGATCTCTTTTCTTGGTAGGCATCTTCTTCTCATTCTTCTTTTTTCCAACTTCAAAATGTGAGAAATCGAAGTTAATAGAATCGGAAGAATCAAAATTAGAGTTATCTAGGTGAGAGTATTCCTCGATGTGATTAGGAGATAAAGAAAGAGTATGGGTTTGACATCCTTTCAGAAAGATGAAGGAATCATAGGAAGAGGATTCACGGGAGAGGTGTCCCCGAACCCAAGGTGGTCCGGAGTAAGAGTGTGTGCGAGCCTTTGAGATTGGTAAGTTTGTAGTGGTCAGTGAGAAGTTCACGAAGTATGAACAAAATTCACCACAATCTTCCATTCTCGATTTCAAGTGATTAGAAAGAGGCTTACGATTCATGATTTAGGCATAAGTGTGATGTATTCGATGTTTATCTTGAATCTACGTGAAAAACAAACACAATACAGATCTTTGTTTCACCAATTCACATAGTGAAGGCCGCAAGGGTTCGGCCAATTATCTTGTTAATTTTAATCAATGATAATTCCAATCTTGCAAACGTTTAAGCGAACTATTAGGTGCATGTATTTCCCTACCGATTGGCTCAAATTCTTATGACTAGTTGCACCTACTTTCAGCCAGTATAGGTGTAAGTACGGACCATAAAACGGCTACCCGTGTTACTTAAGAATGGAGCCTTATGCAGTGTCCTTTAAACCACCCACTCTGCTAAGGAAATCTGGATCGTTTACCGTCTACCCGTAAATCCTCACTGAGAAGTAGCTAATCGTTTTTGTAGAATCAGTAGTCAATATGAAAATCCTGGCTTGGCTCTATCTTAGTGTGCATCTCTTTCCTCTCTACAAGATATAGGAATACAAGATTAGGGTTTCTCTCCCGCAAAAATTCTTGATTTTATGAGTTAATGAAAGTCTGCTTTGTTTAGCAGTCCCAATTTTAATTTGGTGATCACTGAAAATTTTAGATGAGCACAAATGCACGTCTACCATTCAATCCCAATTTCCTTTAAAATTATGTGATAAAACAGGAGAGAGAAATTCGGCAAAAGCAGATGCATGTGAAAAACAATGATGTATGCTCAGTTAGAAGACTTACAATGATTCCTCGCAATGTCCATGTGGGATGCAATAAAAGAATTGAAAGATTATTCTAGATGAATGCAAGCCGATGAAAACCACACTTAGCAGAAAGTTCTATTAGCCAGGAAGAAATGAGTTAAATTTGACTAAGTTGAACGATCTAATGTGCGTCTCGATTAAAGTGAAGTGTGGTCCTAACTCCTACGAGCACAATCAAAAATTTAAAAAGCTCCAATAGCCATTGTGCAGGTCTATCCTAAGCGCCACTCAAGTCGGGCCCCACCCTCATCGGAGAGTGAAACAGGCCACAACACACCACAAAAAAAGTTTGAGGTTTTTTTTACACACGCGGAGTCCAAATGGACAATGATAGAAATGAGAAAATACTTACATAAATTAAAAATTACAGGAAAATAAATCCTGGACTCTACGCTCTCTCACAACTCGACTCGATCTTAAATTTAATGCGGCTTTTTTTCGGAAGTTGGTGAAGATGCTTCGGTTTCCAAAAACCGCTCCACGTACGCTGGGTACCTCACAAGAAAAATAAGACAGAGAATGTAAGAGAGTGACTCAAAAATAAATAAAAAATAAAACAAGAAATTAAATACTGAAAATAAAATAAAAATAAATGCAGGAAAAAAATGGAATTTATACAGTGAAGATCGGGGGTCAGACAACCTGAATGCGGAAAACCGAAAAAGAATTTTTTAGATAAAATCTAATCCGTTTGCCTCCCCGTCAACGGCGCCATCTGAGGAGTCGCAAAATCACCCTGCTTAATTATGTGAATTATCGTGCATTAAATTATGATGTCATTTCGTTGTAGGCGGGCAATCAGAATCGGTCAAGAAATAACCATAAGAAATTTAGTCAATTATAATCGATGCGGTTTTATGTTTATTTTACTTGGGCAAGTCCCAAGGTCGAACTCAAGGAGGCAAAGGAACCATCTAGAAATTTGTCTGTCAAAGTTCATTTACAATTTTTGAGGCGATCTTTTTTTGTATTTTTAATACAAATTTGGGGTGCACAATGCAAATTTGGCCAATTTTAAGTATTTGAAAATGAATATCAATCAAACGATGTTTGAAAAATATGAAACTTGGCCAAGATGACAATTATGATAAAATTAATGCACTATAATTTTTTTGGAATTTTTGGATGCAAAATAAATATTTTATGAATTTATGAATGCAAACACATCGAATTTCAATAATTAATTATAGTAAATATTAAAGAGATAAGATTATCCCAGATCTATCACGAGGTGGTTGATCTCAGAAAAATCCTAAACCTCAAAAATATTAGATGTAATACCTACTAAAACATAAATATTGAAATATGCAAAATGATTTTTATAAGGTAAATTATGCATGTAAATGCAAATATTTTTGGGCACGATGTGAAATAAAACTAATCCTTTAATCCGTAAATTTTCAACAATTTCTTGAATTATGGTTGATTAGTTATGAACTTTCAAGCACAGAATGGGCAAAATATGCAATTTTTTCACAAAACAATTAATTATCAATTAACCACGGATCACAAAAATGTCAAACATATGCTATAATGTAGAGAATTAATATAAGAACATCATGCTATTTTTGAATAATAAAAATGTGCAACGTAGAGGTTCAAAATGAAGGAGTAACGTAGGGGTATCACTGCAATTACAATAAATAAAAATATGCATGGAGGGACGGAAGTGTAAATACCTATACCCCTAGGGGTATTCCTGCAAAAATCTCAAGTGGTCACGTGCCATGAACGTGACCCTTGAGTAGCGAGGGGTGGATTGCAATTTGGCGGTCCTCCGAGATGAATTCTGCAAATTTCCACTAGGTCACGTGCGAGGCACGTGACCCGTGGTCTTCATTGTATATCAGGCAGATCTTAGGGGCTCCTAAGCAATTGTCCCTCCATACACGTGCATGCCACGTGTGGAGGGGTCCTTTTTGAATTTAGTGGAGCTTCTGGGGCCTTCCTGCAAGACGTGCCCTCTCGCACGTGCTTAGCACGTGGGAGGGTCTCGGGACCGATGCCCGGCTCCGGTGATGATGGTTTGTAGCTTCTTCAGCTGGGCTTCGTTGGTGGCTCCAGTGGCGTAGGAGTTGGAGGCCTTCAGCGGGGATCCGGCACGGCTCCGATGACGAAGGCGTAGCAGTGCTACTTGCGCAGAGGAGCTGTCAGTGGTGCGGCTCTTGCAAGGTATAGATGCAGGACGAGTAGACGTCCCGTGAAGCTGTTGGGCGAAGTCGAAGGTGGAGCAGCGGTCCGGTGGAGGCGTTGGCGATGATCGAGAAATACGGGCGAGCGTCGTGGGCTTTGTTGGTGCAGTTCAGAGAAGTCCATCAGTGAGGGCAGGACCGTTGATGGAGAGGCACAGCAGCATTGTCAGAGAAGAACGACGGAGTGGAGGTGCGTGGCTCGACGTGAGGGTGAAAGTGGTGAGGGTGATGATAGAATCGAGGTGGGATGATCGAAGAGAAGGTGAGAGAGATGAGAAGTGCGAAGTGAGTTTGAAAGAGTACCTGGAGGTACGTGGCTCGACGGCGATGAAGCTGGAGCTAGCAGTGGTGGTGGGTCGTCAAGCAGCGTCAAGGCGAGGCCTTGGATCGCACCGGTCTGGAGGATGAACCGAGCTGTCACCTCGGGGATTGCTCCTGTGTAGGTTTATCGGCGGATGGAAGATCAAGGAGTGATGCTCGGGGTTAAATAGGAATGGAGGAGGAGGACGAAGATGGTAGGTGAGCAAGGTGATAGGTCAATGAGATTCGGGAAGGGATGGCGATCGATGATGAGATTCGGGAGTTCAGAGATAGGCACGGAAATGCGACAGTGATCGACGCGAGATCTACGAGGGAGGAGATTGCGGAGGAGGGTTGGGAGCGACGATGCAGCACAGGTGGAAAAGCGGGAGGAAGAAGACGGGCTACAGGTACCCTCCGATCGGCCGAGATCGGATGGCCCTAATGCCTCCACGTGGCGGCGAGAGGAGGGGCCAGCGAAGCACGTGCATGGCACGTGCGCAGGAGGCATGTGCTCCGCACGTGCGAGATTTTTTTTATAAAAACCCGAAATTAAGGTCCCAAAAAATGGGTGACACATGGTGGTTCGAGGAGTTGCCACGTGTCAGCCCTAGAAAAATTGGAAAATAAATAGAAAGTGAATTCTGGAATAAAGAACAAATGACCACGGATTGAAAAAGTTTCTTCACGAAAATTGCTCGTCTCGATGAGATCTACAACTTTAATGAACGGACCAAAACCAAAATCGATTATTTGCACAAAGCGATAGTTTTGGGGTATCCCATATAAATAGAATACCCTGATTTTTGGGTTTTATAATTTTTTATCATTTTTAAACCAGATAAAAATCTGAAAAATATGATAAAATAAAAGATAAATATTTATACATTAATCTATTTTTTGGATTTTTGTTGATTAAGAAAAAGAGGAAATAAAATAAAACACGAAAATGATAATTTTTGTACAGACAGTTAGTGAAGACTCGAACTCAATTAGTTTCTTTGATTTCAAGCTCAGTTTGGATTTGGATGCTTGTGCATTTTCATAAAACTTTTATCAAAGAAGACAAATGAAAAAGAAATAAAATAAAATGAGTCAATTATGTATATAAAATAATAGGTCAAAAACCACTAAAATACAAAATGAACAAAAGAGGCCCAAAATCCAACTTTCACATATGAGCTCCGATTCACTTGAACTTGGTCTTGTTTTTTAGGTAATTGAATGTGTATTAGTTCAAAAGTGAGTAGGATCAGATCGGATGCTGGAAGGGGAAGATATCAAGGTTTTAGTTTGGAAGTCCTAGAACTAGGGTTTGGGTTTTTGGTCCACTTATTTAGGTTAGTGAATTTTTTTTATTTTTCATTTATTCTTGTTAGTGATATGTGCACAGTGGAGGGGGTTTCATGTCATTTAGAGTTAGCATGAATTAGTTAAAAATCAGGGAAATTAGGCTATTTACATGTCAATTGGACTGTCATTTTTTTGGCTTCTTATTTTGTGCAATGATAAGTGATAAAATGCCATTCTTATCAAAACATGCATGAATGCTAATTATGCAATATAAACGAAGAAATGCCAATGATTTTATTGAACTGAGCTTGATTAATGACTTTTAGAGTGATGAATATGAGATTCATCAGTGGACATGTGGCGTGAGAGTATAATGCATGAAACATCTAATCCTATTTTTGTGAATTTCTAGGAGCACATTAGCTATTTTTAATAAATAGATAAAATTTACAAAAATATGTCCTGACAGGGGCATTTTTTCAAATAATATATACTTCAGGGGTCACAATGCAAATTTGCCAAAAATTTACAATGTTTATTAAATTTTTAAAGACTAATTTATAATTACAAAAGCCGACAGGGTACTCATGCAATTTACCCATCACGTGGGACAACACGCGACACACGCTAGGTGGGACTAAAGTGCAGATATAAGAAATTTCTGGGACCTCTCAGCAATTTTTACAAAAATATACAATGTTAATTTCATTTTATTGGACTTTTTAGAAATATAAAAACATGCTAGGGTATCCCTGCAATTTCTCCAACTCACATGGGACGACATGTGAGGTGATGTGGACTAGACCCAAATGTAATTAAAATAAATACATGGGCCTAAGTGCAAAATGTCCATTTTATTTAGCATGCTACATTTTATTTACTAGACTAAATAATAAAATACAAAATTACAGACCATGTTAATACTCGTCGGTGAACAGCTGGGATGGCTTCACTTAACACGTGTCCGCTCCACAACGGTCGATGACGCTTTGCCGATGGACGTATGAGATTAGATCGTGGATTGTGATCGGACGGGGAAGACGTGGCAACATCCAACGGTTGCTGTTGCATCTGGAGGTGCCTTCATCATCCAATGGCAACGGAGGGGCTTGGAAGAAATGGGGAGGAACTCGCCGCTGACGAGTTCCTCCTAACGAAATCTCCCTCTTCAGTTGGTCTTTGCTGCTTCGAAGGGGCTCCAAATGCTCCTAGAGAGGTTCTCTAACGGTTGGAGGCATCAGAATGGGTGGAGGTTCGCTGGAGCGCCTCCACGAGGTCGAAGAAGTACGGCGTTCCAGGTACCTCCGGCGATCTTCGAAATCGCCTCGTGGTGCGTCTTTACGGCTCTAAGCTGCACAGGACGATAGAGGGACCGAGGGCAAAATGCCTCAGCCCGTTAAACAACGAGATGGAGGCGTAGGAAGGTCGTGGCGGTGGGGTCTAGTGAAGAGGCGAAGGAAGGACCCCGATAGCTCGATCCCTAGGGATTCAAGGTGAACGAAGGGTGGGTGGATATAGAGAAGAGTAGGGGAAAAGAAATGGAGGTGGCAGCGGCGACGGGGACAATCGGTTTCACAGTGAAATGTTTGTCGGAGTGCAGTTCCGACGAACTACGAATTGGCTGAACTATGCTACTTAACTAATTAAAATATGAAATAAAATGCACGAATTAAAACCTAAAGCTAATTCTAAGCTAAGAAAAGTAAAACGCGCAGCTCATACTGATGAATACCCATTCATCACTCTTTATTCTTCTATTTTAGCTACAAAAACCTTTGCAAATACATGTAGATATGTGTAAATACAAATAAATACCAAAAGCATGCATTGTGTAAAAACCTATAATTAGCATGTTTTTGTGCACAAAATAAAAGAATAAAGAGCAAAAAGAAAAAGAGGGAAATATTTAGCATAAATATTGAGCAACCTAACCCAAGGGAGGGCTCAGCATGGGCCTGACCGCATAAAAGCCACAAGTAGAGGGAGATAGGAGCTCATTTGTGTATATCTGTAAATAAATAAAACTATTTATTTTCCTCACCCAAAAAGATGCTTGTACATATTGTATATTCTATTAAAAACAAAATAAAAAGATAAAAAAATCAAAAAGCCAAAAATACCCTTCCTTCACCTTGTGCATACACCACACCTTTGTATTTATTTAACCCTATAAATAAATTCATTTATTTTCTAAAATTTTTTGTAAATATTCTTTGTTACATGTTGTAAATAAAATAAATAACAAGAAACAAAATAAAAATCAAATAAAAATCACAAAATTGAAAATACAAAAATAACATTGTATTTATACCATGTATATAAATGTATATATTTATTTATTTCACTCTTGTTTATAATTGATAAAAATCAAATAAAAATATTCTTTTATTCCATAATTCATCTTGTAAATAAATAAAATACAAAATGGGCATAAAAATACAAAAAAAAATAACAAATAAAAAAATCAAAAATAAAAAAATCCAAGTAGTGTACATATACCTATATATAGAGCTAACCTATTTTTATTTCCAAAAATTAAATAAAAATCACCAAAAAATAGAAAAAAATAAAAGAAAAATATTTCATGTTTTGAGTTTTCCCTAATTCAGCCTATTTCTACCCTAAAAAAATAAAACAAAAATCAATAACACGTGGCCGCTCCTGATTGGGCCACGGGGGAATGTTGACCCCAGTCAACTCCCCCGCGACCCTTTCCTTTTCTGGAAACCGCGCGCCGCGCCCATCTTCCCCGATTTTTCCCACGCGACTCCAGCTGTCTCCCACTCAACCCCCGCGCCCGGACTCTTCGCCGCACATCCCTCTCCCTCGCCGGATCCTCCGCCATCAGAATCACACCTTCCATTGCTGTCGCCACTCAACCCTAGACGCCCCGGTCACACTATATATCCTTCACCTCCGCCGCCCTCGCGCCGCATCTTTGGCCCATCCCCTTCTTCCCCGTGACCTCCATCGGCATAGCCTGAGTGACAGCGAGCTTTTGCCCGTGTTGCAGTGAGGCGAGAGGGGCGATTCCATCGATCCGGCGTAACCTCGCCGTCCTTGCTCCGCCGCCGCGTCGAGCACCGAGCTTCAGGCGTTGACGACCTTCGAAGCTACGACCAGGAGATAGCCCATCTCCAGCATAGTCTACTTCAGCCATCAGGTAACCTTAGATCCCTCTAGTTTAGCTTAATTTTAGATTACGCCCAATTCCGACCTCCGACGCATACCTCCGATTCCGGCCACTCCGATCACCCATTTTCCAATCCGACTCGATCAGCACCTTCACGACCTCCTCACGCACCTTCTTCACCCCTCCACACAACCCAGATCGCACAGGATCTGGGAGTCGAGCTCCACCGCCGTCGCCTCGCCGGAGCTCCTTCGCCACGCCGCACCATCCACCTTCACGTCACCTAACCGGGTCGAGGCACTTTGCCCTCGACCCGCGAAGCTTCTTGAATACTTTGCAGGTCCAAAGGGAGCCATCTGAGGTCTCCCAACTTCCAGCCAGGAGCTTCTTCTCCGCCGGCCTTGCTCGAGCTCCTCGGAGCTTGGTTTGACCACCGGAGAACCGCAGCAGCTGCGCACCTTCACGCCGGAGCTTCTCCGACCTTCAGGCGCAGCAGAGGAGACCGGAGGCACCTTCACGAGGCCGGCGAAGTTCGCCGGCCACCTGTTCTTCGAAGACCCTCCATCGCCGTCAGATCCGCCTCATCGCTCCAGATCCGATCTTAGCCGTTCGATCGAGGAGCTGCTTCCACCGTCCGATCAGAGGAGGAGTGATCTGGAGCGCCCACCAGCCGCAACCGTCCGATCACCCACGTGGACGCGCTCCAACCGTCAGATCAGGCCAGCGTTTACAGCGTTAAAGGCGCGTTGCTTCTCCACCGTTGGATCTGCCACGCGTCACCATCGGGCCGTTGCTATTAATAAAGGGGTAAATTTCATAGGACCCCCCTCTGTTTATCGTATTTTATTTCAGTCCTGTAATTTTTAATTTCAGTTGTTTATTTTCTGGGTTATTTGCATCAAGGACCTTGCGCTTAATTTTTATTGCACTTATACCCCTGCCAGTAGAGACCCACGTGCTTGGGCACGTGTATTTCGGGTTATTTGCAATGTATGCCTTGTAGTTCTGGATGTTTTGAATTGAATGAAATGTTTTGATTAATTGCATTTATACCCCTGTGAACACTTTATATGCGCATGTGCGTTTTTATTTTGGGTTATTTGCATATAGGTCCCTGGACTTTTGGTACTTGTTACCAATAAGCCCTCGGAACTTATTTTTCTTACATTTAGGTCCCTGTGTGCCCCAGACACGTGCTTGGCACGTGATTTCTTGGGTATTTTGCACCAGGACCCCAGAACTTTTGGGTATTTGCATTTAGGTCCCTGTGCACAGTGCCCAACCTTTCTTTTTGAATAAAATATCAAACGAACTCCAAATCCAATGAAATTTTGACACATGGCTCCTGCCATGGTGTAGGAATTTCTATGATTTTTGGGGACATTTTGGATTTCATTTATTATTTTTAAAAATTCAAAAACCCTTATTTTTGCTACTGTTTGACTTTAAAAATACCAAAAAAATATAAAAACTCCACTAAAAATTCCAAAAAAAATTAGGCATTGTTGTTTACTGGTTGCTTGATTTTCTAGCCAATTTTGGCTATTTTTCATCACATAAAAACCTTAAAAATTGAAAAACCCCTAAAAACTCATAAAAATTGTAGTAAATAAATTAAAAATCCAAAAACAATAATTAGGGTGCCCAAATTTTCCTTATTCTTTATAGAATATAGGAAAATTACCTTTAGGTTTTTTTTGAGATCCAAAATTATTTTATTTTGTGGTCTTAAGCCTTGCTGGACAGTACCCTACATTTTTGCATTGTTTGATTTTTAATAATTATTTTGTCCATTAGAAAAATTCCAAAAATTCACCAAAAACAGTAAAAAACGTAAAAAACATAAAAACCATTTTTCCATAATTTTTGCATCATTTGTGTGTCTTGTATAAATTGTTGAAGTCCCCTTGCATTTGCATTCCTTCATTTTCTCATCTTTTAAAAATCTAAAAAAAAAATTCCAAAACAAATAAAAACTAAAAAAAGACTCTTTGGGATACTTGACTACATCGTAGGCCGCAAGGCCAATCTGTGCTCCTTGTGTTCGACCCTGGGAGCTATACCAGGTTAATCTTATAGCAGACCGCTCTTTCTTGTGCTTGCTTGATCTATTTTGTGAGTGGTTTATTTTCTTGATTTACTCAGCCCGATTGATTGAGGTCGCAACGACATTGTGATTTATTTCTTTAGACCTTTTACCTTAGTCATTTGGGCGGTGATCAGAATGGCGCCGTTGCCGGGGAGCACGGCTTTGTAGTCAGTTATTCATTCTGCTATTTTTGACTCTCTCTACATTATAACTGTTTTCTGACACTTTCTCTTTCTATTTTTTTGTGCGAGGTACTACGGGGAGATTTGGAGTACATTTTTTTGAGGACCCGCACGGGAAGAAGAGCAGGAAGAGAGAGAGAGGAGAGGAAAAATTTTATTTCAGAGAGAGAGAACATTATTCTTTTTGTAATAATTTAGGACACTTGAACTTTGGACTCTTGTGGACATTTGTAACTTAGCGGGTCTGTTTCACTGAGCACCGGTGTGCTCGGGGGACCCATCCGGATTTTCGCGGCTTTTATCGTGGTTTTCATAGCTAGCTGCCTTTTCCGGTGTTTCTCGCGGTTTTAGCCCCTAGACATAGGAATTTTGATTGATTGTGACGTAGAATCCTAAGGCCCAACACTTAATAGAATATCTGTTCCCATAGAACGTAATTGGACCTTAATAAAAATCACTGAAAAAGTTAGTTTAATTGAATTTGAGACCACGTGCCGTGAGGAGTCACATACAGCGCTGGCAGGACCCACTGTGGTGGGCACCGAGTGACTCCCAAGATCGGACTCCGGACTCTATTCGATTAGCTAACTATTGTTCTTCACGATCAATAGAAATTGCTTGTCTAAGGCCGGTTTTTCCCGCTGCACCATTTAGGTAGTTTATTTCTGTCTTTTAATTCTGCGCGGATCACTTGCATGTAGAGTGCTGGAGACAAGGTACGCATTTCTTTCTCTGCATGCATCATTGATTTTTCCGTGCATCGGCTTTTTCGTCTTCTCCCTCTGTTTTATTGGACTTAATCATCAGGAGAATCGGAAAAACCGTTAGGCCGCTTGTATTTATTTTTGAAAAATATTTAAAAAGAAAAACAAAAAAATTGGGACTGGATAACATTATTGACCCTAAAAGACACTCACCATAAAAATTTGTCTTGGGGAGAGCAACCCCCTCATTGTTTGGTTTGATTGTGCGAGAGAGTGACCCGAACACTAGGTAAAGCCCTCCGGTGCTCATCTCGACTGATTACCGACTCTTCTGTGCGGGACAGTCGGCTGAGAGAGTATCGGGTATCCCAACAGGTCACACGTAATCGCTCTGATATCTTGAATGTTCACCAAATAAAATTGACCAGATAAATTGACCGATCTTTCACGGTCTTCACATTGTGTTGCGTTGGTGAACCGGGGGTTTGCTTGCAATCATAATTTCTCCAGATCCCATCCGCCCAACTCGCCAAGATCAAGATGATGGGTAGACGATCTCTTAGGCAGCCTCTGGCTGCACCGCTTTCCGGCGCGTCTTCTCCATCATCCAGGTTGGCCCGTGAGAGTCGAGACCAGCTCTCCGGGCCCGAGTTCGAATCCACCCTGTTCCCCCTCGATCCCCTTTCTTCTGTTTCTGAGAGACATGAGCCCGAAGAGAGACGAATTCATTTGACTGAACCTGAGTTGGGCTCTTGTGATTTTGCAGACATTCCAATGGCTGGAGCCGGTAGTTCAGATGATCGCCAGCCCGAACATTTTGTCTTAGACCAGGGGGCGATCAACTCCACCCTGATCGCGTCTTTAGAGACAGTTCAAAACCAGTTACGCGATCAGGGGGCTTTCATGATCGAGATGAGGAGGGAGTTGGAGAGACTCCGAAGAGAGCGAGACGAGCCGAGCGAGCCAGAGGACATCCCTGATGCTGATGCAGAGGCAGCAGCCGCAGCAGCAGCCGCCGCAGCAGCGGCAGCCGCCGCCGCAGCAAGACCGATGCGGGAGCTTCACAACCCAGGATCTACACTGATGCACCAGTGGGTAGTGATTCCTGCTATCGTGGGGGATTTCAAGTTCCCTCCGAACACCCTGCAGATGCTTCCTCACTTTCATGGACTCGCCACTGAGGAACCACACCTCCATCTCCAGGAGTTTCTGATGATCTGCAGCACTGTCCACGACCGTCGTGTGGACCAAGATACGATTCGAATGATGGCCTTCCCTTTTTCACTGGCAGATAGAGCAGCCGCCTGGCTGAAACATCTAGGGAAGTTTGTATATACTTGGGATCAACTCCGCACCGAGTACTTGAACAAGTACTATCCACTCGGGCGGACGAATGCAGCGAGGGCCCTGATCAACAACTTCTCCATGCAACCTAACGAGCAATTTCATGAGGCATGGGAGAGGTTCAGAGAGCTTCTGGATAGATGCCCCCACCACGACATTTCGAAGCCGAACCTAGTTCAGAGCTTCTTCAGTGGGCTGACACCAGAACTTCAGGGTCTGGTGAATGCTTCTTGCGGCGGGTCCTACTTTGCCAAGGACCACAACCAAGTCTGGGCCATCTTTGAGGAGATGTCCGAGAATTACATGGTGATGTCCCAGACTCGGTTGTACACACAGAGAGTTCAGCCGCCAGGACCCGTGCAGTATCAGCGGATAGCACGGGTAGATGCAGGTCCATCCAGTTCGTCCACAGTTGCAGCCGCACAGGCAGAGTCGGCCGCTGCGGACATGGGGATTATCAGTGAGAAGTTGGACCGCATGGAGATCATAGAGAAGAAGCAGTGCCAGGGCATAACTCAGATGGAGGAAATGGCACAGACTCTGAGTGACATGAAGACCCAGCTCTTGTGTCTTCAGGAGGCACAGACGGCTCCTCAGCCCCGTCTTCTGTCGCGAGGCGATTCCGGCGGCAGCCGCAGCTCGTCCCAGCGCTCCAGCTCCTTGCAGCAGCCTAGACAAGTTCACCTTGTACAGGCGGAGCCGTACCAGCAGCAGCAGCCCTCTTACCAGGCACCACCATCTCCAGAATTACAGATGGTGGTATATCAGCCGGATCAGCCTCTGGATGTACTCCCACCCGCCCCATACGATGAAGAGCCGTTGATGGACGTCAACGGAATTTGGTATGACCGTCCCCAACCTGGAATCCGACGAGACCATCCCGGATTCAGGTGGGGAAATGGGGGTAACCAACCCCAGCAGCAGCCAGCCGGTCATGGAGGGCAGTACTCCCAGCAGAGGGATCACCAGCAGCACCCAGCATCCCAGCCATCATCATTCGTATCTCGTCCCTATCAGCAGCAGGGACAGAGTTGGAGACGTGAGCAGCAGGCTCACCAGCAGCAGCATCCATCCTCTTACCCCTCTCAGCCCCAGCAGCACCAGGTCCAGCAGCCTCATTACCAGAGAGGCAACCCGTCGGGCTCCCATGAGAGCCCCGCCATGGATGATCTAGCCCGCCTCTTCACAGAGCAGCAGGCTACATTTAGACGGGAGATGGACGAGTTCCGCCAGGAGATGCGGGACTTGATGAGAGGGAAGGCCGCCATCCCTGCACAGATCGAGCCTAATCCGAATAATTTGAAGAGGAAATCTGAGCAGGTAGTTCACACTGAGCCTACCACTTCTAGTGACTCATTTGATGTTATCTCGTCGGATTTATTCGATGCTGATTTTGTCACACTTAGGAGCGGTAGAAGACCAGCAGGAGGCGCCTCATCTGAGCGGCCACACGAGGATCCATCTAGAGCGCCAGATGAGGAAGAGGAGAGCGGTACTGAAGCCGCACACCATGATGAGGGTGGTACTGATGCCACCCGAGATGCTGATTCACCCGGCGGTACTGAGGCCGCCATTTCATCACATAGAGGAGGTGGTACTGACGCCACCAACAGAGCCGAGCCAGCCAGCGGTACTGAGGCCGCAAGATATCTGCATGTAGAGCCAGCTAGAGGTGGTACTGATGCCACCAACATTTCTTCTGATAGAGCTGTTGTCTTTCCTCGAATAAATGTATCTCGGAACTCTGATTTGAATAAAGGAAAAGGTTTAGTTTACTTTGATCCCACTGTTGTGAATGATGTTTGTGAGGATCCAGACATTGAATCATCTAGGCCTATTCCTAGTCCTTCATCTGAGAAGGACCCTGTGATCCCCTTTCCTAGAGCCCTTGAGTTAGGGAAAGGGAAGAAAAAAGAAAAAGACCCAAAAAAGAGAGAGCAGGAGGAGTTCAGCCAGAGCATGATAGACCGATTTCACATCCAGCTGACCCTCAATGAGGCTTTGCAGCACATTCCTCTTCTTCAGCGATCCTTGAGAGATAGGACCACAGTCAGGAGGACGAAGAGGAACAAGACCGCAGAAATTCATGTGCTAACAAAAGCCACGTGTTACGCGATCCAGAACCATCTGCCGACTAAGAGGCCAGATTTAGGGGCCCCGTATGTCAGATGTCATATCAGTGAGCAGAGGTTCGACCGTACTCTCTTAGATAGCGGATCGTCGATCAACCTTCTTCCGGCAGCCCTTCTCCACCACTTAGAGTTGGGCACTCTTGTACAGAGCAGGACATACCTTCAGTTTGCTGATCGGTCTGTCAAGAGGCCAAAGGGGTTGTTACGAGACGTTGTCGTCACGATTCAGGGTTTGCAATTCCCCGTGGACTTTGTCGTACTGGACATGGAGACCCCTGACTCGTTGACCGATTCCCCCATCATCCTCGGTCGCCCGTTCTTGGCCACAGCCAAGGCAGTGACTGACCATGACAGTGGGAAGGTGTACTTTCGCGTCCAGGGCGAGAGTATACAAATAGAGACGGTTAAGGACCACAGAGCCAGATCTAGATCCCGCTCACATGGCAGAACGGATTCAGAGCAGCTGACAGACGCAGAGCCAGACATCCACCAGGACTGTGATTTTGTGATCACAGATGATGAGGCAGCTTGGGCAGATCCTGCAGCACGGACAATCCTCTCATATTCAAATACATCTGATGCAGAGATGATAGAAGAGGATTGTCTGGAGAGCACAGCCCTGGTTCAGGATACTATTGAGTCAGCAGAGTCGGATCTTGATCGCGACACGATTTTCAGTGATGGTGGTACTGAGGCCACCCTGCTCTATGGTGGTGCTGATGCCACCTTGTTCTCCAGTGGTACTGATGCCACTGAGTCTGACATAGATCCCTCGGATTCAGAATCTGATTGGGCAGATTGTAATGATCAGATGCCAGATCTGGATCCACCTGAGCCTATAGATGAGGAGGAGGTAGAGGCAGAACAGATCAGAGACGATGTAGAGGACCCGCCTTCTCCAGATCCAGTTTGTGAGAGTTCGCTATCATTTTCCCAGGCAAATTTGGCAGAATTGTCTGCATACACACATCTTCTTCAGAAGCCAGATTTGCCAGCACCCAGCTGTCCAGAACTAAAGCCGCTCCCTACTTCGCTGAAGTACCGATTCCTTGCGGGAGAGTCTGAGATGTACCCAGTCATCATCTCTGCAGATCTGACTGGAGAACAAGAATCCCGTCTGATGGAGGTTCTTGAAAGGAACCGCAAGGCAATCGGATGGAGCGTAGCAGATCTCCATGGGATTAGTCCCTCGTTGTGCTCCCACCATATCTATCTCGAGGAAGGGGCAAAGCCGTCGCGTGAGTTCCAGCGGCGACTGAACCCCAACCTAAGAGAGGTTGTTATGAAGGAAATATCAAAATGGTGGAGTGCAGATTTTATTTATCCCATTTCCGACTCCAAGTGGGTCAGCCCCTTGCATGTGGTGCCCAAGAAGACGGGCATCACGACTGTGATCAGTGAGTCGGGAGAGGAGATTGCTACACGAGTACCCACCTCTTGGCGGGTCTGTGTTGACTACAGGAGACTCAACCAGGCCACCAAGAAGGACCATTTCCCCCTGCCTTTTATTGACCAGATCATAGAGAGACTGGCAGGGAAGAGCCATTACTGCTTCCTAGATGGGTACTCGGGCTACAACCAGGTGGCCATCGCTCCTGAGGATCAGGAGAAGACCACCTTTACCTGTCCCTTCGGTACTTACGCCTTTCGACGCATGCCATTCGGGCTATGTAACGCCCCTGCGACTTTTCAGAGATGCATGCTGTCAATCTTTTCGGACATGGTAGGGGAGTGTTTGGAGGTCTTCATGGACGACTTCTCGGTTTACGGCGACGATTTCGATTCCTGTCTTGACTGCCTAGACCGAGTACTCCAGCGATGTATTGCCACCCGCTTAGTTCTGTCTTGGGAGAAGAGTCACTTCATGGTGACTCAAGGGACGGTGCTTGGCCACATCATCTCCAACAGAGGCATGGAGGTTGATCCGGCCAAGGTCGATGTCATTAGGAAACTCACACCGCCGTCCAATCTGAAGCAGTTACGGTCATTTCTGGGGCACGTTGGTTTTTACAGGAGATTCATTCATGATTTCAGCAAGATTGCCCGACCGTTGACTGACCTCTTAACGAAAGACACCGAGTTCCTTGTCGATGACAAGTGTCTTTCGTCCTTTGCGACTCTCCAGCAGTGCGTAATTGAGGCTCCTGTCCTTCAGCCACCCGATTGGTCTCTCCCATTCGAGATCATGACGGACGCCTCCGATTTTGCCGTAGGGGCCGTGCTAGGACAGAGGAGGGATGGAGTGCCATTTGCGATACACTATGCTAGCCGCACATTGGATTCCGCCCAGCAGAATTATACAGTCACAGAGAAGGAGATGCTAGCAGTAGTGTTTGCCCTAGATAAATTCAGATCATATATCATTGGATCAAGAGTGACCTTGTACACAGATCATACCGCCATCAGGTACCTCATGTCAAAGAAGGATGCCAAAGCCAGACTGACTAGATGGATCCTTCTACTCCAGGAGTTCGACATTGAGATCAAGGATAAGCCTGGAGTCAAGAATGTAGTGGCGGATCATTTATCCCGATTAGAGCAGCCTGAGGATTCTGAGCAGATTGATCCCATTTGTGATACCTTCCCAGACGAGGCGATCCTTGCTATCGCCTCACTCCCGTGGTATGCCGATATTGTGAACTTTCTCGTTGCTGGGAAAGTCCCACAAGATTGGCCCAAGCAGAAGATTGAGACCTTCCTTGCGAAGGCCAAGTACTACCACTGGGAGAATCCCATCCTTTACCACGAAGGAGGGGATAGCATCTGGCGTCGGTGTATTCCTCAGGAGGAACACCATAGCGTCCTCACTTACTGCCACAAGCTTGAGGCAGGAGGACATCATTCTGGGAGGAGAACGGCACAGAAAGTGCTCCAATCCGGTTTGTGGTGGCCTACACTCTTCAAGGACTCTGATGAGTTCGTGAAGAGGTGTACTGACTGTCAGAGGATGGGCACTTGTGGACAACGTGATATGATGCCGATGCAGCCCATTCACTTCTGTGAGGTTTTTGACGCATGGGGCATCGATTTCATGGGTCCATTCCCTAAGAGTCAGGGATTTGAGTACATTCTGTTGGCCGTAGATTATGTTAGTCGTTGGGTTGAGGCTATCCCCGCCCGAGCCGCAGATGCAAAGACAGTTTGCAAATTTTTGAAGAGGAACATCATTATGCGGTTTGGGGTTCCACGAGTTCTTATTTCTGATGGGGGATCTCATTTTATCAACGACCAGGTGAAGGCACTTGCTAGAGAGTTCGGCATAGACCATCGTGTTGCGACACCATACCATCCACAGACGAATGGGCTAGCCGAAGTATCGAATAGGGAGATCAAGAATATTTTGCAGAAAGTCGTCCGCCCTGACCGAAAGAATTGGTCACAGCTTCTGGACTCGGTCTTGTGGGCATATCGGACGTCTTTCAAGACTCCATTGGGTACATCTCCCTTTCGCCTCGTGTATGGCAAGCCTTGTCACCTACCAGTTGAGCTGAGGCACAAGTCACTCTGGGCAGTTACAGACATATTGATGGATCCAAATGGTATAGGAGACCAAAGGAGGGCAGAGTTAGCCGCCCTGGAAGAGCTTAGAGATACAGCTTTCTCAAACAGCCTACATTATAAGGAGAAAGTCAAGGAGTGGCATGATTCTCATATCAGCCACAAGCATTTTGAGATTGGACAGAAAGTATGGTTGTTTGATGCGAGGCTTAGATTATTTCCAGGGAAGCTACAGAGCAAATGGAAAGGACCCTATTTGGTCAGGAAGGTACACGATAACGGTAGCATTGATATATCTGAGTTATCTTCTGAGAGTACCTTCCGAGTGAACGGCCAGCGGCTCAAACCATTTCTAGATCATGAGCCGCGGGACGTTATTATTGCCGCTATTCATTTTGCGTGAGATGTGGTCTTTTGACTCACATCTTTTGCATCTCACGCCTGATTTTCACTGATCCTCCGCCTGTATAGATCCAGTTGTCCATATCATTCTATTCTTTAGTCCCACATCCCATTTCTCATCTTATGATTATGCTATACTTAGGGTGTACTTTACCCTAAGTATAGGGGGGATGTCGGACCTGTGAGTATTCTTTTCATTCTTTCTGCTCTTGTTTTTGCTGCCTATACTTAGGGATATTTTACCCTAAGTATAGGGGGGGCAGAATCTGTATATTCTTCACTCGGTTTTTCCCTTCATGTACAGCTTTCTATACTTAGGATTAGTTAATCCTAAGTATAGGGGGAGACCACCGAGTTCCTCTCATTCTATTCATTTATTCGTTTCTGTACTTAGCCATTCCTTTTCACTTCCCTTTTACTAAGCACGAGTTATGTCTTCTTCATCGCTCTTGATCACTCTGAGGACATCGTTCGAGCTAAGTATAGGGGGGGGTGTATATATTTCATATATACTTTAGCCATAACTCGTACTTTGTGTGAGTGTGTTAATAAATAAAATGGCTAAAAATCACAAAAATCACAAAAATTAAAAATTTTTCATGTACATAAACCTCTTTTATTCTTGCACATACATAGCTAGTGTACAAAGTATTTTTGTAAAAATGATTTCAAAAATCTTTTGTGTAAAGCTTGTGTAAATATTTTTGTATCAAAATTATGTATATAGTACAAAATTTTTTTCAAAATGTTTTGAAAATCAAAAGTTTGCAAAAATCTTGTGTAAATGTGTGTAAATATCTTTTTGCAAAACCTGCACTTCATGCATCATTCATTCATGATTTCAAAACATTTTTCAAAATTTTTGCATGATTGTAAAATATTTGTAAATAGCATCTTGTGTACATATCTGTATATAGTTTTTCCTGGATGAGAGTTGACATTTAAACCAAGCCTGGAATTAAATTGAGAAATGGAGCTTGAAAAAGATCTTAATTCACTTAACTTTAAGAGGAACCTTGTAGGACTTAGGGTTAAGGCTTTTCAGGTCCATAAGGACTTAATTCTTTGAGTCCACTAGGCTATGAGCATATGTCATCTTGATGAGCCCAAGTAGAGCACTTAACAACACACGCATGACTCTCAGAGACAATGGCTTAACTTGCACCTGCACTTTACACATGGCTCTCCATGGATGAGGTGGTGAGGAGGCAGTTTCCTTTGGCTTGGGGTAGCATATGAGGGTAGTACTTCTAGGCGGAACCTCTCTTCTTCTTATAGTGAAGGAAGTGCACCTCAACTTGGTCTAGTGGTGTTGAAAGCTAAAGACAGAAGCTGTGGGTTGCAATAAAGCTTCAAAAGAGGGATAGTCTACTGGCTCAAGGAGAAATTTCTTATATATGCTGCACCATGTAGATATGTTGTACAGAAGTTGTTGAAAAAAAAAAAAAAAAAAAAAAAAAATGCAAAAATGCAAAAAGAACTCCAAAAAAGTGGTGGGTCGGATTGAAAATTTAATAACCCCACCGGAGTGTAAAGATCTCATGAAGCTTGCAGCGGGAGACTTAGCTACACTGGCTAGGCTTCCAAAACTCTATACTTCTACCCCCTCTTCTTGAGCCGGTTGCACTTGAACTTAGAAGGGAATACCCCGCTTCTCGAGGAAAGAGTTGCTAGACTGAGGCATTAGAGTTACCAGGTTGAGGGAGGTTGTGTCTTTGTCACTTCTGAGGTGGGGAGCCACATATCACTTACACAGCAAGAAAAGATTCATGGTCATTAGAGTTTGTGTATGTAGACTTGTTCTGATCTGGTTGATTGAGGAGTCTTGCCCATAGATTGGTGGAACTTGGAGGCTGTTGAGTTTTAGGCTTAAGTCCAAATAAGGTTCCGACACATTAATAATCCAAAGATCTGATCGAGCTCCATATTTCAAGTTAATGAAGGCAAAAATTTAATAAGTCAACCTTGATCCATGTACATCCTCTTTTTCTTTTTCTTTTTCTTTATTTTTCACTTCTTTTTCAAATAAGTGTTTGCTAAGGGACTAGCAAAGTTAAGCATAGGGGGGTGATGAATACCCATTCATCACTCTTTATTCTTCTATTTTAGCTACAAAAACCTTTGCAAATACATGTAGATATGTGTAAATACAAATAAATACCAAAAGCATGCATTGTGTAAAAACCTATAATTAGCATGTTTTTGTGCACAAAATAAAAGAATAAAGAGCAAAAAGAAAAAGAGGGAAATATTTAGCATAAATATTGAGCAACCTAACCCAAGGGAGGGCTCAGCATGGGCCTGACCGCATAAAAGCCACAAGTAGAGGGAGATAGGAGCTCATTTGTGTATATCTGTAAATAAATAAAACTATTTATTTTCCTCACCCAAAAAGATGCTTGTACATATTGTATATTCTATTAAAAACAAAATAAAAAGATAAAAAAATCAAAAAGCCAAAAATACCCTTCCTTCACCTTGTGCATACACCACACCTTTGTATTTATTTAACCCTATAAATAAATTCATTTATTTTCTAAAATTTTTTGTAAATATTCTTTGTTACATGTTGTAAATAAAATAAATAACAAGAAACAAAATAAAAATCAAATAAAAATCACAAAATTGAAAATACAAAAATAACATTGTATTTATACCATGTATATAAATGTATATATTTATTTATTTCACTCTTGTTTATAATTGATAAAAATCAAATAAAAATATTCTTTTATTCCATAATTCATCTTGTAAATAAATAAAATACAAAATGGGCATAAAAATACAAAAAAAAATAACAAATAAAAAAATCAAAAATAAAAAAATCCAAGTAGTGTACATATACCTATATATAGAGCTAACCTATTTTTATTTCCAAAAATTAAATAAAAATCACCAAAAAATAGAAAAAAATAAAAGAAAAATATTTCATGTTTTGAGTTTTCCCTAATTCAGCCTATTTCTACCCTAAAAAAATAAAACAAAAATCAATAACACGTGGCCGCTCCTGATTGGGCCACGGGGGAATGTTGACCCCAGTCAACTCCCCCGCGACCCTTTCCTTTTCTGGAAACCGCGCGCCGCGCCCATCTTCCCCGATTTTTCCCACGCGACTCCAGCTGTCTCCCACTCAACCCCCGCGCCCGGACTCTTCGCCGCACATCCCTCTCCCTCGCCGGATCCTCCGCCATCAGAATCACACCTTCCATTGCTGTCGCCACTCAACCCTAGACGCCCCGGTCACACTATATATCCTTCACCTCCGCCGCCCTCGCGCCGCATCTTTGGCCCATCCCCTTCTTCCCCGTGACCTCCATCGGCATAGCCTGAGTGACAGCGAGCTTTTGCCCGTGTTGCAGTGAGGCGAGAGGGGCGATTCCATCGATCCGGCGTAACCTCGCCGTCCTTGCTCCGCCGCCGCGTCGAGCACCGAGCTTCAGGCGTTGACGACCTTCGAAGCTACGACCAGGAGATAGCCCATCTCCAGCATAGTCTACTTCAGCCATCAGGTAACCTTAGATCCCTCTAGTTTAGCTTAATTTTAGATTACGCCCAATTCCGACCTCCGACGCATACCTCCGATTCCGGCCACTCCGATCACCCATTTTCCAATCCGACTCGATCAGCACCTTCACGACCTCCTCACGCACCTTCTTCACCCCTCCACACAACCCAGATCGCACAGGATCTGGGAGTCGAGCTCCACCGCCGTCGCCTCGCCGGAGCTCCTTCGCCACGCCGCACCATCCACCTTCACGTCACCTAACCGGGTCGAGGCACTTTGCCCTCGACCCGCGAAGCTTCTTGAATACTTTGCAGGTCCAAAGGGAGCCATCTGAGGTCTCCCAACTTCCAGCCAGGAGCTTCTTCTCCGCCGGCCTTGCTCGAGCTCCTCGGAGCTTGGTTTGACCACCGGAGAACCGCAGCAGCTGCGCACCTTCACGCCGGAGCTTCTCCGACCTTCAGGCGCAGCAGAGGAGACCGGAGGCACCTTCACGAGGCCGGCGAAGTTCGCCGGCCACCTGTTCTTCGAAGACCCTCCATCGCCGTCAGATCCGCCTCATCGCTCCAGATCCGATCTTAGCCGTTCGATCGAGGAGCTGCTTCCACCGTCCGATCAGAGGAGGAGTGATCTGGAGCGCCCACCAGCCGCAACCGTCCGATCACCCACGTGGACGCGCTCCAACCGTCAGATCAGGCCAGCGTTTACAGCGTTAAAGGCGCGTTGCTTCTCCACCGTTGGATCTGCCACGCGTCACCATCGGGCCGTTGCTATTAATAAAGGGGTAAATTTCATAGGACCCCCCTCTGTTTATCGTATTTTATTTCAGTCCTGTAATTTTTAATTTCAGTTGTTTATTTTCTGGGTTATTTGCATCAAGGACCTTGCGCTTAATTTTTATTGCACTTATACCCCTGCCAGTAGAGACCCACGTGCTTGGGCACGTGTATTTCGGGTTATTTGCAATGTATGCCTTGTAGTTCTGGATGTTTTGAATTGAATGAAATGTTTTGATTAATTGCATTTATACCCCTGTGAACACTTTATATGCGCATGTGCGTTTTTATTTTGGGTTATTTGCATATAGGTCCCTGGACTTTTGGTACTTGTTACCAATAAGCCCTCGGAACTTATTTTTCTTACATTTAGGTCCCTGTGTGCCCCAGACACGTGCTTGGCACGTGATTTCTTGGGTATTTTGCACCAGGACCCCAGAACTTTTGGGTATTTGCATTTAGGTCCCTGTGCACAGTGCCCAACCTTTCTTTTTGAATAAAATATCAAACGAACTCCAAATCCAATGAAATTTTGACACATGGCTCCTGCCATGGTGTAGGAATTTCTATGATTTTTGGGGACATTTTGGATTTCATTTATTATTTTTAAAAATTCAAAAACCCTTATTTTTGCTACTGTTTGACTTTAAAAATACCAAAAAAATATAAAAACTCCACTAAAAATTCCAAAAAAAATTAGGCATTGTTGTTTACTGGTTGCTTGATTTTCTAGCCAATTTTGGCTATTTTTCATCACATAAAAACCTTAAAAATTGAAAAACCCCTAAAAACTCATAAAAATTGTAGTAAATAAATTAAAAATCCAAAAACAATAATTAGGGTGCCCAAATTTTCCTTATTCTTTATAGAATATAGGAAAATTACCTTTAGGTTTTTTTTGAGATCCAAAATTATTTTATTTTGTGGTCTTAAGCCTTGCTGGACAGTACCCTACATTTTTGCATTGTTTGATTTTTAATAATTATTTTGTCCATTAGAAAAATTCCAAAAATTCACCAAAAACAGTAAAAAACGTAAAAAACATAAAAACCATTTTTCCATAATTTTTGCATCATTTGTGTGTCTTGTATAAATTGTTGAAGTCCCCTTGCATTTGCATTCCTTCATTTTCTCATCTTTTAAAAATCTAAAAAAAAAATTCCAAAACAAATAAAAACTAAAAAAAGACTCTTTGGGATACTTGACTACATCGTAGGCCGCAAGGCCAATCTGTGCTCCTTGTGTTCGACCCTGGGAGCTATACCAGGTTAATCTTATAGCAGACCGCTCTTTCTTGTGCTTGCTTGATCTATTTTGTGAGTGGTTTATTTTCTTGATTTACTCAGCCCGATTGATTGAGGTCGCAACGACATTGTGATTTATTTCTTTAGACCTTTTACCTTAGTCATTTGGGCGGTGATCACATACCTGCCGGCAAAGGCAGGGAGCAGAGGTTGCCAGTGCTCTGCAGCATTGGTGCACCTCCGCCTCCTAGATCCGCTCCAACATCTCAGGGGACCTCCCCCTATCACGAGGATGTGCTCTAGGCCAAGAGTTGGGGGTTCTAAGATTTGGGGATGACCAAATTTGAGGAAGAAGAAGAAGGTCTTTATTTATAAATGTTAGAGCACCCTTATTTGACCGGCGGAAATCAAAGAATTGACGCTATACACAACGTATTTATAGGTTGGGCATGGATGTACAAAGATCCTGGAGCATTTCGTCTGAAGGAAGCATTCTCGATAGATCGACGAGACGCCCAGGAAAAATGACATAAAATCAGGGAAAAGACAGACTGCGTCACTTCAGACGGCTGGAGGTCAAGTTGACCAAGGTCAAACCCACGGAGGTCTGTGATTGGCCCAGCTCAGCCACATAAAGACAAAACATGTTGATTTAATAAAGAATAAATGATTAAAAATAATAAATGATTTTATTAATTTTTTATTATAAAATAAAAAATGTTTAATATTTAATGTAGTATTTTATTATGACTTTTATTTATTTATTGGTGTATTTTATTAGTAGCTAATTTTTATTAATGTATTTATAGGTATATTTGCCTATATTTTGTACATTTTTATTTTGTATATTTTATTTTACTATTTATTCTCTTATTTTATATATTTATAACTTATTTTTGTGAGTGTAAATATATTTTATTGTATTTTTGTTATATTATTTGTACACTTAAATAAATAGATATGTATATTGTATAGGTATATTTATAGGTATGTATTATATACATCTTTTTATTTTAATGTATTTTGTTAGGTTTTATTTTGGTTTGGTATTTTTAATAGAATATGAATAATATTTACAATATTATAAAAATGAAAGAATATGTTTCCCTTTTTATTTGTATACATATATAATATAGGTATTTTGTCTATGTATTCTCATAGACTTATTTTATTTTACCTTTTCTTTTTAGTTTTATTTTAATTTTAATATGCACCTGTTTTATGAATAATATTTACAAAATTATAAAAATATGAATTTGTAAAAATAACGAATAATGAATAAATTGAATATTTTAGTCGGTATAATGTACAATGATGGCCCAAAACCTAACTTTCACACAGTAATTTCAAAAAATATGAAACACCACTATTAAATAGCTTGTGAAAAGTTATATACAATTAGTGGTGATTTTGATATGTTTTGAGTTTTTATTTGAAAGATATGGGTTTGTGAAGTTTGGTTTTTGGCTTTTTATTTTGTGTATAAAATGAACACTGTGTTATTTTTGTACAAACTCAATTTTATATTTTTATTTACATTATTATCTACAACTTTCATGTACAAAGTTTCTTTATTTGATGAGTAAATAATAAAGAATAAAATATGTGTCAAAAATGCATTAATAATAAATAAAAGAATAGGATTTTATTGTCTTTTTGGCCCTTATCTCCCCCTACTTTATTCCTTGTCGACCAACTCAATTCTTGACTTAGTCTTGAGGTTTAGGGTCATAAATATTTTCAATATTTTATTCCTTTTTCTTTTCTTCTCTTTATTATATAATTTTAGCATTAAAAACCTTATTTTATACACAATAAATGAAATAAATAGTGAATGCTATTATGCAAAAATTAATGCTATTTACGTGCATTAGCTAGGGTTTTTAAGGCCAAAATGATAGAATAAAGGTGATGAAACGGAGATTCATCATGTGTCCACCATCCATGTAGGAGGCCTCGTTCACCCATTTAAACCCCCAACTCGATCTTAACCTTAAGTTTTAGCCTTATGTTCAAAGGTCCTTCTCCCTTGAATGATCATGAAAGCAACACGAGCATCCATACCCATCACCGGATATCCTTTAGTAACCACCGCAACATCGGTGCCTTTGCTAAAGGACAAGAGATAGGGGTTGCATGTATAAATACTATTGGATCCAATGGTCGATTCCTTTTTATCACCGTCATCCACTGCAAACTAATGGTGACTATCATATCTAGTAATCATCAACGATCATCGATGACTCTCATGGCTAGAGCTAATCCACATGATCACTTTATTCTAGTTTATCTATGCCAACCATTAGAAAGAGAAGGCACACAACTAAGGCCATGTACATGCCCATTTTATAACAGAGACCTCGAAGGTCTATAGTTTTGAGATCATGCCCTTCCCTGTCAGCAACCACATCATGATATGTGGCCCTCTGATCTTTTTATGCTAGGATTACTCACTATTTTTCTATTTCCAAAGGAGTTTTTTGTTCAGACTTTATTTTGCTATTTAAAAAACACATATTTGCATTTAATTCATATTTTTAGCATTTACATGTGCATTTTTAATATAGCATAATTAAGATAAAATTTACAAAAATAGTCTACTAAGAAAACCAAGAAGGATGTACTTGTAGAGACTTTTAAAAAATAAGAAATATTAGGGCTATAAAGACCACGAATTTCACCTAACTCTAGAGACTCAGGCAAACATAATCTAGTTGACAAATAAATAGAAGAAGACCCGTGAAAATCTTAAAAAATATAACTTCACATGTATATATGTACCTATATGTATATAGCACTAACCTCAATCAGTTTTAATAAACCAATATTAACTTAGATAAACATGAAATGGCATCCACCATGTACATATACAACAAAAACTACAAAAAAACTACTAATCTAATTCCTTAGCATTTGAAAACAACAAATAGAAATATAAAATTAGAAGATTTGCCATTTTATACCTTTAAAAATTTATATCTACATGTAAATCTCTTTCTTTATTTCTTGAGTTCTTCATGAAAGTTGTAGATCTCAATGAGATCTAGAACTTTCATGTTGTACACATTTGGAGATTTTATCTTTTAATCTAGTTTTGATTTCCTTCATTTTTCTTTGTCTATTTTTCCCTTCTTAACATGTGGCGGTCAACCACTTGTTCCTCTGCCACATGTCACTCGCTTATTTGCCCCACTCCACTCACTAACCCATTACTTGGTCAGTCGTTGACCTGTGATCAATGGTCCCTTTTGATTGAGCCTGCAACACCTCTTATTGGCTCTCATTGAGCTCGATTAGCATCCACCTTGACCTGAGATCGTTGACATGGTCAACTATCTCCCCCACAACCTTTCCAGCTCGACACTCAACACTCGCATCCTTCCACAACGTCTGCCTCCACATTCACTCATCCTCCAGACTTTGATCCACTGTCATCCTCTACCTTTTTAAACCCTCACAAACACTAGAAGAGTCTAATGCAAAATCTCTATATTTTTTTGGGAATGTTTCATCTTCCATTTACGACTACTATGGTTGGATAGGTAAGCACATGGAACGCCATTATGCAATAAATGTTGTTACCAACCACTTCTTTATCTGCAACAAAATGTAATTAAGTTTTTACTATAGGTTCCTTTATATAATCAAACTATGGATCTAAAAATTAAATCATAGAGGTTGGTGCATGATGTATGTCTAAAGAGTTAAATTGAGGATACAATTAACATCACCAAGTGATTATCAAGAAATGATCTCCAGTCTGCGAAAGAGATGATATTTTTTTTCTAAGGACTGGCAACCAATCATCCTCTTGATGCATGTACTATGCATAGGAATAAAGATTCATATGTGTCGGATAAGTCATGTCAAAGTGTTGAGTAAATTCGAAATGTTGATTAAGGCAGTCAAATTGTCGAACAAAAAAGATCAAATGTTACTCAAAGTTAAAATGTTGATCAAAAGTAAAAATGTTGACTATAAGTCGAAATGCTGATTTGATAAGATCGAGATAACTCAAGACATGTTTGGTATGTTGTAACGAAACTAGCACACATCCTTTGACCAGAGATAGATATATATCTACATTCTTGAGTACCTATATTTGATAGACCAATAGATTGATGACCTAATTAAGATCTATATACCGACGAGTTGGTGTGCATATGAGGATATATGAGATGTATGATATCTTGAAGGTATCATATAGGTTCATTGAACTGGAAGGCATGATCTCACTCATGAGATATTAGGAATACACCAAATTCCATCGATGGTCATCTTGTTTAGGATAAAAGACAAGAATTTGAATTTATGATCTTTGATTTTGGAAAGCATATGATTGGTACCGTCTCCCTATGATCGATTGGGAAACTTATTGATAAACCTCTAAGAAGACAAATAAAAAAAGATTCAGACTTCGAGTTTAAACATGGTCGTCCAATATGTAGGATGTATGAGGGTGATGCATTCTGAAAAGGTTGTTTACCATGACGCTTCCATTCCTAGGGAGTGATGAAATATGAATGGATTTTAGTGACTCCACTTGGAAACTAAGAATCACAATCTTAATCCAAATAATTAGACAATTGATATGATTGGATCCAAGTCAATAAAAGATTCAAATTCACTTATCTGATCCAATCAAATTACTCGAAGTGTTTTGGATCATGAAATGAGATATAATCTCAATATCAAGTGACTATACATGGTCTGTAAAATCTCCCTGACCTTATCTCAAAGTATTTGTGGATGTTGCACGCAAATCTTAATTAGATTAGGATTTGTATGTTTAGAGATTTATCAATATTGATTAATGTTTATCATAGTAATATGTAAATATGATTCACACGTGTGGACACATTGATTAATATGAATTTTGATTAATAATGATCAACTGTGTGAATTCGATTCACATTAATTTGAAAGGACTTACTATGAATATGATTCACACAATTAGTACTAACATGTATTTGATTCAAATTAAATATCTATTATTGTAAATCAGATTTACAATGATGTGTGAATATTATTCATAAGTATACAAACAAACATGATTAATGTGAATATTTATTCATAGTAATCATATTTAATGTGAATATTATTCACATTTAATTACAAGTTTTATGTGTGAATTAGGTTTACACAATCAAATGTTAATATGAATTTTCATATTGAACATTGACAAATGAAAATTAGATTAACATTTATTTATGGGATATTGAATTTGATTCATTTATTTCAAGTATGTCTTATTAATTTTCACATTAATAATTATTTATTAAAGTGATAATTAGAAATGTAAATAATCCAATCGATGGTTAAAAGAGGATAAAGGAGAAAATGGGGAGAGAAGTTGGTAGATCTACTCCTCCCATGAGGACGTCCACAATGAGGACCAAGTCCAACATGGTGGACATCCACCTCTTTATCCACACCTTTATCATTTTGATAGTTGTCGAATTATTCAACTATTATCCTCTTGATAATTAACCGATGTGGTTGAAATAAGACTCCTTATAACCCTTGATTTCCTTGATGAAGACTTCCTTCTATCCATCTATTCTACTATTTAAGGATAACCCTTGGGTCCCTTTGAAAGGTGATTCTAGGTTTTTTATATCAATAAGTTCCAAATCCTATAATGAGAGTTCCTTTCAGGGAAAATAAAAGAGGAGAAATCATGTTATATCCGTCCACCCTACTCTCCCTCTCTATCCCTTTGGGCTTAGCCATCCATCATATCCCCTTCTTCGCCCCAACAAGTTTTTTGATTTCGTTGGGAGGATCATCTTCTTTGGTGCCTCGGGTTCGCAAAGAAGAAGATTTATTTTGTTAGAAAAAATATTGAACATTGACATTCTCTAAAGATCATGTTAGACATGGATATTAAAGAGGAGAGAATCATATCTCAAGTTCACATGGCGCACATGAGTCATCTCTTTGCCCACCGATGTTGATCTATTGGATCAGGCTCAGGGCAATAGGTCTACTACTTTTGAGGCTAAGGATCGTATTTACACTTCAAGGGTATTTTCCATTATCTTATGTGGATGGTAAAATAGATTGAAAATTATTTATGGTACCGTGTGGTTCATCTTTAGAATTTTTTGTTAAGTATATTTACACAATTTTTTGTTAAGTATATTTACACCCATAACCCTGAGTATTTGTATAATTACGTACATAACCATCAATAATCACGAATTACGTGAGAACTCCCGAATAGTTGTTACTGGCATAATCATGTGTTAACTTACATCCAATCTTGTCGTTAACTTTAACAGAACCGTATAAAAATGAGAACTTTAGACCTTAAGTACAAGATATTTAAAAGCATACCATTCACCCTTTCTCAACCTCCTCCACGACCGTGATCCACTCGTGACATGCCCCGCTGGCAACTGTCCCCATCGCTTTCTATCCACTCGCAAGGTCCTAGTGAGATCTAATAGAAGAAGAGAGGGTGGTGGATCTTTTCATCTAAGTCCCGCATCGATTCCACTTGAAACCGCCCCTATTTGAAGTGGTTGATGTTCTCATGCTAATGGAGAAGAAGAATGAAGGAGGAAGAGATAAGAGAGAAAAAGAGTGTGGGAGGAGGAGAAGTGTAGCACCCCAAACATAATATCACATCTAGTAATCACAAAAAGTGGTAGTAGCTTACAAGAAGTGGGGTTACTAATAGTCAGCCTGGGATTAAGCATTTTAGGTTGTGGTCATGGGCTCTAGTCAGACCTAAGCCCAACAACTTGTGCAGGCAATTCCCTGATAATGGATTGAGATTAGGGATCGGGACATTACAAATGGTATCAGAGCCATGTTTCCTCTGATAGTACAAATGGTTGTCCTAGAGGCGGAGCCACTCCTACCATAGAGTTGGAATGAAAGGACTACCCAACAGATGAAGTTGTCACTATTACTGGGTGTAGGTCATGGGCCATTATGCAACGAGGATGTTACAAATGTAAGTGAGGGTCAGAAACCACTTCCCTCAATTGACAAAAATACACACTAGAGGGGGTGCTAGAGAGGGTGAAGAGAAGGTGGCTCTAAGGGGGTCTGGAGGGAGTAGAGGGTGCTGGAGGTGGCAGTAGAGGGGCTGGAGGAGGGGGTGGGATGGGGCATTGGAGGAGAGGCGGAGGATTTGTCAGGAAGGGGGATCATAGAAGGTGGTTGGAAGTGGACTTGGGGGGTGGGGTGGGCTGGAAGTGGGGCTGGATGGGGTGAAGGAGGGGGTTGTTAGGGAGCAATGTGGGTGTGAAGGGGGGAAGAGGATGGGGAGGAGGGGAGGTGGAGGAGAGGGTTGCAGAAAGGTAGTCTGCTGCTAGAGCAGAGTGGGGAGGTGGTCGGAGGGGAGGGGTGTGGGCAGATGGGGAAAGGGGAGTGGAGTAGGCGGGGGAAGGAGGAGGATGTTGGAGGAAGAAGGGGAGGGAGTTTTTTTTTTCATTTTTTTGATTTTAATTCACCATTGAATTGAAGATGGGTTAGATTAACTCCATGGTATGGTTGAGTTAATGGAGTAAACTAATGGAGGGATATGGTGTATGCTATCATGCAACTTATACGATGAGTCTATTTCTTCGGATTCGATCCGAATATTTTTCCACTTTCATGACGTGTGAAGATTATAATCTCCCATGAAAAGGTATCAAAGCGTAGGTCAGAGGGTTTGTATTGGATCTTGGACTCGACGATGAATGTGCAAAATCTTAGAAGTTGTGGGCATATCCTTTTTCCATTTTTTGTGATTCTGAATGGATTGATGGGCATATGATGTAATTTCTGTCTGCACATGTTATGAACATGTTTTCCAAACAAATAGTGGATGGAGTGCTAGAAATGTATAAGAGAACTGCTATCTGAATCTTCAGAGCCAACCAGATAACTTTTTTCCTTCCACAATCAAAAAATGTGTAGTCAATGATTTCTGGTGTATCATTCCAAACAAATGGTCAATGGTTTCTAGGCCAAACTCAGTGGTACGTGTTCCGTATTGTGTAATTTTTTGCTGTAGTTTTTAAGTCATATAATATGTTAAACAAATAAATATCATATTTTAAACTAACCAACATTCGAATTTATTTTGCCCAATTCCAAACTGATAGCCCAAGATATTGGATTTTGAGGTGGCTATGGCCGGGAGATGATTCAATTGTTTAGATGACATGTTTAATTATGTTTCTAAATTCAAGTAAATCTTGGTTATGTATGATATATCCATATGCAGACTTAGATTACATATTTAATGAAAATTTTGAAATGCAACCACTTTTGAAAATTTTGTTTTGTGATTAATCCCTATTTGAAACACAAATGTCGTCGTTTGCACATTTGGATGCAAAAAATATGTTACTTGATATATTGGAAATATGTGATAATTGAAAAGGTGTTTTTATTTTTCATATTTCTATTTATTATCTTGTGCAAGCTTAGTCGAAAGATCAGCAAAACCTCTTGTACACATTGATACAATCAAGTAAACCCGAATTAAGATGTAATTTGTTGTCTAGCCTAGATTGCTGAAGAAGTTACTTAATTGGCACCTTAATTGGTAACAAGGTGCTCCCACTCAACAAATTTGTTAGACTTGATCAGGTTCATCTTGATAAAGGTTGATTTGAGCTAAGTCAAGTCATGATCTTAATATTAAAAATAGAATAATTTGTACATGTACTAAAAGATGATAACATATATCAATCAGAATTGGTTTGTTTGTTGTTTGAGTTGAATTTATATTGAATTAATATGATTAAATTAATAATCCAATTATCATAGTCAAAGGTTTTTTTTTACTTATTGATTGATCATGAGAATATGATTCAATAATGATTAATTTTCAATTTAAACAACATATGAACTAGTCATGTGATGACATCAATGGTCTCCCATTATTACAGGGGGCTCCATCGCCATGGATTGTATTTTTGAAGAAGATCATGCATAGTCATGATACCATAATACAATTATACATGGGTCAAACTCTTTGTTTCTCAAAAGAGATGGGATGTATGCGTTGTGACCCCAATAGTGTTCCTAGTATTATTGAGGTGATATTGGATTGCACATATTGTAGCATTTTCTTCCCTCATTGACAATTGATTTTATTGACAACATGCTAATACCATATATGTGGTGTGCATGGGTGTTAAAGATCAAACTGGGAATGCATTTAACTTGCAAGAAGGAAAGAGCTCATGTTTCTTTCACCGTAGTTGCATTTTAACAAATTATAGGAGCATGACAAAAGTGTAAAGGAGAGATCAATTCATGTTTGATGTATTTGTTATCATACTTCATGCTTTAAAGTTGAAAAGTGAATAGACTTTCAAAGTAACAAAATACACGCCGACTTTGAGTAGAATAATATCACCCTATGATTATAGTAAATAATTGTGCAAATTATTTTGTTTCAAATAATACTCAAATTATAAAAACTTAATTATAACCATCTTTCATGGATAAGATCCATGATTTGGATGTAGTACTTGTAATTGAACACAAAAATGTATGTGCTTATAATGTGCAGGACTCCTCAAAATGATGAAGATAGACAATTAGATACAAGGTAGAACAATGATCAAAAGTTCGTGTGTTGCTATGATCTTGATTCATTTTTGAATGTGCTTTGGAAGTGAATTGTTGATGTAGATATTATTGTCGAGATCCTTCTAGATCCGAAAGAGAAGTTTTGGCATACCGCGTGGGGCCCATGAACATATTTAATTTCCCATTATGTGGGGCATAATCGAAAATCACCCTCTCTCTCATTTGATACATTAAATCACTCATTTCTCTTTCTTTTATTACAACAAAAATATAATATACTATCTTGTCGTCTAAAATTTATAAAATACTCAACAACTAATCATTTTTCCAAACATCAATAAAATCACATCATCCAAACACCGAAACACACAAAAGGGTTATCTGGTGGATAACCCCTTTTTGGGATGTTTATCCTCTTCAAGAGAACCCTTTATCCAAACGCACCCTTAAATTCCCAACATTTGAGATGTAGCATCCAATACTCACATTGGGTCAAGGCTTTTAAGTTTCTACCTTCAACCCTATCTGTGTTGGTTCTGAAACCATGGCATGGAGCTCAAGGAGCAACTAACGCTTGTTTATTAACATCTTAGATGCTCAATATAGCTCCATTGTAGAGCATTCGAAGGAAGAAGGACAATAGGAGGTTAGGGAAGGGAACCCATCAATATCTTTCCCCATCTCGATATGAGAGCTTAGCCGGAGCTAAACCACTCCGCTCATGTTGAAAACATAATAAGAACTGAGGAGGAACGTACCATGAGAATCATCTAAGACAGGAAAAGTGGGCATTCACATCTTCATAGAAGCCTGATAACCTTTCTTTCTTATGTACCAAAGACCAGATGATGAGAACAAGGGCGAGGTGTATAAATTCCAACAGTCATCCAATGCCACCCCCCCCCCCCCTTGTTAACTCAAACCATTGCCATCAGTCATCCTCAACCATGTAGCCTTAAAGTGTGCCTCATGTGGGCTATAGGAACAACATCTCAAAGGATACATTGTAAGTTTTTTGGTAATTCATTATTTAAAAGATGGAATACACACAAAATATTATACCGTAGTCTCTCACATATTCTTTGTAATTGTAGGACTGCAAGTGTAGATCTCAGCTCGACACGACTGTGAAGAGTCATCACTCTCAAGAGAATCAAAGGCCATGCTTTGTTGTTGCTTGTTCAAAAGAGATATAATAGATTTTTTAGATTAGTTTTGCAAAATTTGTAACTTCAACAAGCTTCAACAAAAAGTTTCCTTTTTAAGAAGATCAAGCTTTGATGAACTTATCGATCATAATTTCAAATTAATCGGTCACACTTTATCGATCATATGTACTTCACTGATAAATCAAACCTTGTCGATCATGTATCTTGAAGTTATCAATCATTGTTTGACTTCAATTCAAATAGTCATCAATTGTTCCATCATTGCTATTTAGCTAATCGATCATTTATAGTTGATCAATCATAGTTGTTATTTGAATCAATCATTACATGAAATCTTCTTTGATTTCATAACATTTTTGTTTCTAAGGACAATTTTCTTGAGCTCCTATATAAGGGACCCCATACATATTTTTGCAAAATGCACCATTTGAGCAACCACTCCTACTTTCACTAGAAAAGCAAGAAACTATCTCTGGCTGAGTTCGTCGATATTCTTTCTCTTGTTCATCGATTCATTTGATATCTCGAGATGAATATTCTGGGTTGAAAAACTACGAAGCAAGTTGTTCAGTTTATTAGTGTTCGACCACTAGCCACTCTTCAAGTTATTCTAACAGCAGTCAGAGTACTTTTGACAGCGTCAAAATCATGTGTAAGGTCCTGTCAAGTTATGTCATGATGGGCATATGATTTGGATGATAACACTGCATGCTAAGTCGTTAAAACATGTAAAATTATCAAATATGCTTGCAAATACAACCATAAATGATTCTAGAGGTGTGGAAGTAGGTATACAAGTCCTTTTGATAAACCGTAAAATCACCTACTTAATAAGCCATTTTTATCGTAACACAAGAGGCGGTTTTGATTCTATGCATAATTGGCCACCTGCTTGAATATATGGTGATGATGTTTTACTTGGCAAGCATACAAAGTCGAACACATGGACACGAGAATCCAAGTCAATTAATCGAATCCCAATGATTAAGTTGAGTGATTAAATTCTAGGTCTTCTTTATGCAAACACAATGCATAACACAAAATGAAGACAAATATTATGCACACAATAATCACACAAACACAAAATGCATGAAATGAGAAGATACAATGAACAAGATGCAGGAGATGCATGTAGAGAAAAGACATTTTTTATTGATTTTTAAACACTTAAAATATGATGCTAACATAATGAAGAAGAAACATCATGCGGCACCCTTTTTTAATTTTGATTTTATTTGTATGAAAAATAAATACAATGCGATGTATAATGGAATACAATGCATTGAATGGTGAGAAATATGTCATTTTATTTTCATTTTTAGCAATATAAAAATAGTCCCAATTTCAAGATCAAGTGAAGCACGAAGATATGTCTCAATTCTAATAATGGCATAAAAATGATGTGAAAATGACTTAATTAATATCAAGAATTTAGCGTATAAAATTCTGCATCGAATCATAGAAATAAACATGCCATTAAGAAGAGCATCAGATTAGCAATCAAATGAAATTGAAATCATTCAATTTGGAGTTCGCATGCTTGAATTATGACCAAAAGAGTGAAAGGGCATAATTGTAATAGAAATATGAAGATAAAATGACACAATTAATATCCAGAATTTAGCGTATAAAATTCTGCATCGAATCATAAAAATAAACACGCCATTAAGAAGAGCATTAGATTAGCAATCAAATGAAATTGAAATCATTCAATTTGGAGTTCGCATGCTTGAATTATGATGAAAAGAGTGAAAGGGCATAATTGTAATAGAAATATGAAGATAAAATGCATAAAATTTGCATATCGATCCTTCTGAGGGGTATAAATGTAATTAACAAAAACTGATTGGGGCTCTTTCATAATTACTCCAAGTACGTACGTGAGTTCCATGTGCATGGAAAGAACCTTTTTGCAATTATTCAAACTTGGAGATTTGAAGGATGAAGAAGGTGGCGAAGCGGAGCTTGGGCTAAATCAACTAGGGGCTCGGGTCGTCACTCTACTTGGGCAGCTACTCCAGGGGGCTCAGATAGTGGCAGAGCCACCGTGACATGTCTTCCGATCATGGGTCACACCTGGGTAGAGCGACCATCATGGACCCTCAATCCAACCTCCGACTGTCACATGTTGGCGGAGGGTGCCTAGGCCTACACCATTGAATTGGTGGACAGAGTGAAACAATGGTGGCGGT
Organism: Ottelia alismoides; assembly: GCA_037367405.1. Classification (NCBI taxonomy): domain Eukaryota; kingdom Viridiplantae; phylum Streptophyta; class Magnoliopsida; order Alismatales; family Hydrocharitaceae; genus Ottelia; species Ottelia alismoides. The sequence goes on along the minus strand of JAZKJV010001636.1, from coordinate 635,356 downwards.
GGAGCTTTTTAAGGAAGTGGTGCCCGACCGTTACAAGTGGTGGAAGGGTGAATTGCAACGACTGCATGATTGAATGAGGGCATGGTCGTGAGGTGTTAATGACTCTACAAGGAAGAAGGGAGATCATGATACATGGAAGGACCGTTAGGTCATAGAGAGGTGTGGAAGTGAGGGAGCTAAAATTAAAAGGGGGAATATGGGTGGCGAGGTGAAGAAGGTGGAGGAGGCATTGTAGGAGGTGGAATACAATGCAGTAACTGTTGGATAACAACATCCAACGGTCCATATTGGCACGCGAGGTGAAGGATAGGATCTGAGCTGGGGTGGAGATTAGGGGCGGAGATCAATACACTGGGGAGTGGCCAAATGGGCTCTGGGGCTTCATTCTACGATGGGGAAAGAAGGGGTGATGTGGAGGAGGTGGGGCCGCTGGATGTGAAGCCATCCAATGGTTGAGATAAAGGAAAGAAGAGATGGTCAAGATGCAAGCTAGGATGGAAGAACAGATGACCTTGGATTGTGGCAGGTGGCTTGAAGAGGAGTGGGCCGCGTGGAGGCTCTAGGGAGAACCACACGACCCAATAAAAATCAAGGAAAAAGAAAAGCAAAGAGAAATTCAAAAAGAAATAGAAGGATCTAAAATTAGAAAAAAATCACAACATGAAAGTTGCTGATCTCGATTTGATCTACAAGTTTCATGCTGAACATAAATCCAGAAGAGATTAAATAAACAAGGTAAAAATTTTGGAAGCAATTTTAATAGATAAAAACACTATCTTTTAATTGTTCTGTATTTTTTTGTCTTTTTAATTTCTTTTAAAAAAAAATAAATATATACAATATTTAATCTGTTTCTGTAGTTTTTAATAGGAAATAAAATAAGAAAAAAAAATAAAAAGGGTTAGTCTTTGTATAAGAATTAATGATAATTACAAGAAAAGGTTCAATTGGTAATTAGAGCGAATTATTGGTGATTTTTATTAATTTGATCAAGCTCATAGGATAAGTAAGGGTTATAGTGATGATAAATCAGAGATTCATCACCTCTATACTTAAACTATGCTCTTCCTTGAGCATCTAAAGAAGGAAGGAGGCAAATTTATCCCTGACAATGCATGCGAATTTTCAAGGCCCAATTCATCAAAGACCGTTAATTTGAGTGATCCTATAATTTGAGGCTTAAACATGTCTAGTCAAAAGGAATCTAACTTCTCTAATTATCAGACTCTCTGTTTATACATATAATACAATGATATGACAATTAGTGTACTGCAATCAAGAGTTTCGAGTCGAGATGTCACCCAAGGTCCCAGACTTGAAAAATGTAGATGGAAGGCCAGATTATGGAGGGCACGGGTTTGTGTATTTTCTTCTCTCCCTCACATTGGAACAAGAGTCATCTCGAGTGCCTTATTACTAAACACATGTATTTTTGTTGTTGACCAGTGTGTCCATCAAGAGATGTTGACTCGCCCGTACTTGTTTCCTGGGAGTACATCAGTGTGTGTCTTATTTAAGTATCTAATATACTTTCACCCAGACTTGTATCGCTTAGGATGCAGAGTAGTTTTTGAGGTACTAGCCTGACTCATTGGTCCTAACAGCTTTGGTCCAAGTGGACACTTTGAAATGGTTGGGAGTGCTCGCCTTTGATTGAATCTCTTTGAGATTGCATTTGTATTTGAAAGCTCTTTTTATTTATATTTCTTTTTTTGGTACGCTTGCTCCACTTCTTTTACCAAGTTGGTGCACACCTTGGCACATAGATTAATGTCAAAAGATAACACGAGAACTTGTTCAGGTACTGGATAGGGTTTGCTGACACTCAAGTTTCTTGAAGACTTAATTTTCTTTATCCCATCCTTGAGCATCAATAGATCGGGTCCAAACTCAAATCTCCAATCCCAATCCCTCAAGTTAAATCTCAACTCATCTCATCCTTCGTGTAGTTGTGAAAGTGATGTGTCGATCATATTCTTAAAAGGTAGAGATTGAGAGTGCAATATGGTGCTCATATCTTTAAAACTAGGGAAGTGTGAATTAATAAGTCTCAAACCCTAATGACTAAGGATGGTTAACTCAGACTCTCCAGACCTCAAAAATCAAGTGTCCTCAAATCCTTAAGCCTTGAGTGATAGTGAAAGTGTCATGAATACACCAACTCCAAAGTTAGTGATTTTTTTTTATTTTTTTGTGATTTCTGATTTTGCAATTTTTATGGATTTTTTTGAATCTTAAGAGAAATAATGACTGCCCCAAGTTCATATGAATAGTTGCATCCACTTCCAACCAGTATGGGTGTAAGTATGGACCGTTACACAGCTACCCATATTACTTTAAGACGGTGCCATTCGCATGGTCTTTTAACCACCCACTCTGCTAAGAGAGACTGTAGTTCCCTGACTGAGAAGTAGCTACTCATTTTAAGCTTAGTAATCAGAATCGTTGTTAAAGAAAAGTTTTTAATTTTTTCAGATTTTTATAGAATTTCGAACAAGGTTAGAGGAACATATATTAGTCTCATTTAATCCCTTATTTTTGAAAGAATTTTGAAAACATTTTCCAAACCATGTCACATAATATATAAAATTTCAAAACATTTTTCAACTATTTTTCAAAACGAGTCAAACCCCAATTTTCAAAACATTGTCAACTATTTTTTTAAACAGTGTCACATAATTAAGAAACTTTTCAAAGATTTTTATAAACAGTTTTATGAAAATTTAGTTCACAAAATAATATACCCTAACCCCAATATTTTTTTTAAAAAAAATCAAAAGTTTCAAAAGTTGATATAAGGCTAAAGTATATTTATAATATATAAGGTACACCCCTATATACTTAGATTTTGCTATGTCCTTATAGCACAAAGTGATATGAAGCCATAACTCATGCCAAAATATAGAAGAGCACACATGAACTAACTCGGACCAAATGAAGGGAGAAGGTAACTGGGGCTCGGGTCCCCCTATACATAGGTTGATAAGAGCCTAATTAGGGAGATATGCAATGAGGATGGAGGGACCCAAGGTGGACAATTAGAGAATGTACAAGGTTCCCCCTGTACTTAGGCTAAAGAGTAGTCTATGTATCTGGATGAAAAATTAAGGATGGGGAACCCGGGATTTTTTAAGGTTAGAGAGGGGGTGGATTTAAAAAAATGAGTGAATATGCGGAGATGTGAATGGAGTGACAAGGGTTATGATAGGGTTTGGTGAAAAACACATTTGGGCTCAACCAAGCAAGCAATGATACCCATAATTTCACCAACTTCACACATGAGGGCCGTAAAAGGTTTGACCAGATTTATCTTGTCTGTTTTAGTTAGTGATCATACAAAAATTCAAGTTCATTACATAGGGTTTAAAGATAGATTTTGGGCAATAACTTAGGGATACATCCTCACCTCTCAACATTCAATCACAAACTGCATACAATGTGGGTATTGCTCTCCCATAATTAAAATTTCATTTTATTCCATTTACTTTTGTCGACTTGCATTACAGTCCCAAATTTATGCTTATGTTATCACTGTATTAATGTGAGCACATGTCAAGCATTCATCGCCTAATGACCATTCCCAATTTTCTTTAATATCCTAAGTGATAAATCAAGAAGAAGGTCGAGAAAAACTGATGGATTCGTGAAATCCATAATGGATGCTTGAGAGAGAAACTTACGTTGACTCCAGTATTCTCCATGCATGTGCAAGACTGTATTGAAATTTTAACACTATATGCATGCAAGTTGAGGAAACCACACTCTAAATATGATACTATTAGCGAGAAGAATTTGATTTAATTTTTGGCTAAATTGATTGATGTTTATGTGTGTTTCAATGAATCAAGAAGAAAAAAGTGAATTCTCCTTGATCCCTATTATGTGTCCTAACCTACGAATAAAGCACAGGATGAGGAACTCAGAGAGTCACATGCCTAACCCTAGGTTCAAATACTCAAAGTGAATCCCCATCCGGACTGGGGTGAAACAAGCTACACACACCACATGAAATGTCTAAGTTCGTCTACACATGCGAGCCCTCGGACAAGGACTATTGGAAATGCAGTTATTACACATATACAAAAAATAAAATGAAATTCATTGCTAATTAAACTCCTTGATTCCTCCCGAGCTTCTTCTGCAGCTCCTCATAGCAGAGCTCCCAACTCCATGCTTCCATGTTGATCGAGTATCCTCCATCTCCACATGACCTGCCTCAAAAGAGGAATGTCAGAAATACATCAAGAAGTTTAATTAACAAAATAATTGATGAAAAAACGAATATAATGGGAAGATTAAAATTTTTAAAAATAATCAACTCACAATAATTCAATAAAATCCAATAAATAAATGAGGATGAACCGTGTCCCCGACAACGATACCATCTGATTAAACCACAAAATCGCCTACTTAATAAGTTGTTTTTATCATAGCACAGGAGGCAATTTTAGATCTATGCAGAATCAACCACATGCTTGAATATGTGGTGATGGCATTTTATTTGGCAAGCATACTAAGGTCAAACAAGGATACAAGCCTCCAAGTCAATTAATCAGATCACAATGATTAAGTTCAGTGATTATATTCTTTGATCCAGGTCTTCTTTATGCAGACACAATGCACAACACAAAATGAAGGCAAACATTATGCACACAATAATTACGCAAACACAAAAATGCATGAAATGAGAAGCATGCAATGAACAAGATGCATAAGAAGCATGCGAAGAAAACACATTTTTTATTGATTTGTAAACACTTAAAATATGATGCAAACAAAATGAAGAAGAAACGTCATGCAACACCCTTTTTATTTTGATTTAAATTGTATGCAGAATAAATGCAATGTGATGTATAATGAAATACAAATCATTGAGTACTAAGAAATATGCCATTTTTATTTTTATTTTTTGCAATATAAAATGATGTAAGATGATGTGCAATACTATATGATGGTGCAAGCAAATAGATTGAATATGCATGCAACTACCCCTTTAAAATAATTAGATTATCGAGCAATAAAAATAGTCCTAATTTCAAGATCAAGTGAAGCCCTAAGATATGTCTCACCTCTAATAATGGCATAAAAATGATGAGCAAGTGACACAATTAATATCTATAATTTAGGACCCAAAATTTGTGAAGAATCAGTGGAATAAGCATGTCATTAAGAAGAGCATGAAATTAGCAATTAAATGAAATTGAAATCATTCAATTTCGAGTTCACATGCTTGAATTGTGACAAAAGAAGGAAAGGGCATAATTTCGATAAAACTATGAACATAAAATGCATAAAATTTGCATATAGGTCCTTTGTAGGGGCATAATTGTAATTAATAAAAACTACATGGGCCTCCTTCATAAATTTTCCAGGCATACATGTGGGTTACACATACCTGGAAAGGACCTTTTTTTACATCATTCAAACTTTATGGGGCATGGATGCAAAATGCCCAACCCGCATGTGCACAACATGCGTGCGTGCTGAGGCTCAGAGGTGGGCGAGGGTCGGTGCAGGTGCCTCGGGCCACGTGTTGGCTCGAGGTTCTTCGGAGGTGGCTTGGCTCCACCAAGCCTAGTTGCGTTTGCGCAGGGATGTGGACACTTCTATGCCATTGGATGGTTGTCGAGGAGGGGCCATACAATAATATCTACTCACTATGGATGCCCTCCTCTACCACAAAGTTGGAGGCAATAATGGGCCTCCAACAGGGGGCCATATGTTGCTTCGTGCCTCTACACGACACTTTAATGTCACTGGAGATTCTTTAGCTCCATACGAAGAATCTGTCGGTGATAAGCAGAGCTGGAGGTGGCAGGCATGTGTTGGCGGTGAGACCTCACTGGAGGAAGAGCTCTAGAACGGAGCTCCTCTGAGGCATCGACCATTGACGAAGTACCTGTAGGGCGTTAGTGGAGATGGTAGCCAAAGCTTGCTGAGTGGAAGGATGGGCGAGCGGAGAGAAGAGTGTGGCACCCGGAGCGAGATCTCCTTCGCCTCCGATGGAGGAGATGGCCAAGAGTGGGGTAGATCGTGGAGTACCGAAGGAGATGCACTAGACCCGTTGCGAAGATTAGGGGTTTCCGATGATGCTTAGGGCAAGCTCAATCAATGGTAGCAGAGGATGTCGTTGTGTGATTAAATAAAAGAAGATATGTAAAAATCTACGAGGAGCTTACTTGGACATTTGAAGGGGAAGAAGGTGGCGGAGAGGAGCTTGGGCTGAACCAACTAGGGGCTCGGGTCGTCGCTCTGCCTGGGTAGTGATGAATCCATAATTCATCATCTTTATTCTTTTATTTTAGCTAAATTCATTAGCAAAACACCTGTATACACACACACACACACACATATATATATATATATATATATATTAAATCTAATAAATTAGCATTGTGCATGCGTTTGTTAAAATTGTATATTTAACATTCTTTTTATTCAAAATAAAAGAATAAGGAAGAAAGAAAAAGAAAAGATAAAAGAAGGATGTAATTATGTAATAAATATAGTCTGACCTGAACCCCGAGAGAAGGTCAAGTATTGATCTGATCGGCAACGAATAATAAGTATGGAGAGAAAGGGTCCTTATTTATTCAAACATAAAATTTCCAAAAATATTCAATGCACATATAATCCCCTATTTATCATATATATATCATCAATAAAAAGATCTCAAAATTGATTTATTTCCTTAATAAAATCTGTAAATAAAAATGTGTTTTAAATACTAAAATTTGCCAATTGTGTACAGTTGTATAGTATCTATACATGTATCTATGTATATAGTTATTTATTTTGTGTATAAATAGTATTTTAAACACTTGTATATTTTTTATAATTAAATAAAACTAAAACTAAATTCATAAATAACAAAATAAAATAAAAATAAAACAAACTCTTCATCATACAATAACATCATGTGTATATATGTTGTATATAATAGTAATTTATTAACTCCTATTCTTAATTTGTGAAAATCTAATAAAAATATTTTTATGTACTTTAATTTATTTTGTAAATAAATAAAAAATAAAATTTCATGTATTTATACAAAAATAACTAAAAAAATACATGTTATAATATATAGGCATATTGTACATATACATACTAACATATACTGTATATAATATAATGAGGAAAGGGAGCCTACATCATGATGTAGGTAACTTACCTACATCATGCGATTTTTTTCTCATTTTTTGAAAATGCTTTCGTGGATTTTCATAACTATATCCCTCTAATATGTCATTCAAATTTCGTCAGAAACAGAGACTCCTATTCCCTTCATCCAGAACATGTAATTTTAACAGTCTTAGATTTGTTGTAAGTTACATGTTCTAGATGGAGGGCATAGGAGTCTCTATTTCTGACGAAATATAAATGACATATTAGAGGGATATAGTTATGAAAATCCATAGAATCATTTTTCAAAAAAATAAAAAAAGTTGGGAAAAAATCGCATGATGTAGGTAATACATCATGATGTAGGCTCCCTCCCTCTAATATAATATATATTGTTAAAAATCATTAAAAATCACAAAAAACCATTTGTAAAATAATTAACAGTTTTCATTTTTAACTTTTTATTTTAAAACCATTTGCTATTATTAATTATTTTTTCTTTATTTTTGTAAATAATATTTTCTAATTTGCCAACCCGGGTCTGTTGACCCAGGTCAACCTTCCCTCTCCTAGGTCCGACCCGGGCAAATGTTTTCCAGGCTCGATTTCTCCATATTTTCCAGCCCAGGTCCGATCACCTCCTTCCTCAAATTGCGGACCCATGTCTTCCCTGAAGATCCACTACCCTCACAAAACCTAGGAGGGTGCGAATCCACCTCGATTCGCACGATTACTCTAGATCTTTCTAGAACCCGAGGATTTTTATAAATTATCTCTTCCAGCTCCATAGTGCCCTAGTTCTCTCCATGCCTCATTTTCCTCCACCTGAGTCTGTAGGGTAGTGACATGATCCTTCATCACCCTTTTGGATCTCGATTTGGTATCTATTTTGAGCTGAACTCGTTCGTGGCCGGAGTTCTCAACCGCGAGTAGACTCCTTGGTCTTCCGCATCCTGGTTGAGGCAACAACCCGCCCACCACCTCGCCATACTCCGCCTTCCACTCTAGTAGCTTCGGGTACCTTCATTCCTTTTCATTTCACCGTTTTTTTCAATTTTATCCATTTCTGTTGCCGTCCATTTTTATTACTCTAATCATTGGGTTGGAGCTCCATCTTCCACATATGATCGCATCGATCCGCTCTCCACATCATTAGCCACCTTCTCGTGCAGCCTAATCACCCATAGCTTCGTTCCTAGGGTCAGATTTAAGGCTTGACTTCTCTCCTTCATCTTCGCCGAAAGCCCACCCCCCCGCTTCTTTGCTTTTATCTCCAAATAACCACGACCAGAGCTACGTCTTCTAGCCTTGAGTGCCTTTGCATGACTTGCATCGCGAGACGAGCACGATTCGACTCCCGATAGAGGAGGCGGAGCTATTCCATATACCTTCACCTCCAGATCTCCATCAAGTTGTTCGACGCCTCATCGGAGCCCTCCACCCAACGCGGTTCCACTCCAGCGATGTGTTGGACCCTTTGGTCGATTGATCAAGACTCTACAGCTCCAGATATTGTTGATCGAACCAACCTTAGTAGTACCTTCTTCGTGATCTTCATCACCTCTCTTAGCCGTCGAATGATGAGGCCTTCTTTCAGATCTGATCGGGACCGCTCCTTCCACGACCAAATCTAAGTGCTCCGATCAAACCTAGCGTTGATCCTGCCATACGTAAGTGCCCGTAGATCAAGACTGTTAGATATGTACCTGGTAGTCAGATCTGAGCTGCACGTCCTAGCTTTTGGTCCTGACTGCCAGATCCTTTTCCTGTCCATCAGAGAGGTACGCCAGCGCACGTTCAACACCATCAGATCTTTTCAGAGCCATATGTCGTACATTGATGCAGGGGTATATTGCATCTTTTTCCCGGCTCTTTCTTTTATTTTGCTTTAGTATAATAAGTATAAAAGTAGTTATGAACATTTTTAGTAAGGACCCAATAGTTTCTCGTATTTGCTCTTTAGTCCATCCAAACCGCACTCACATGCCTGTTCACATGTATTTGTGGGATATTTGCATGTTTGATCTTGTGCTTTCACTTGTTATATAAATTGGAGAAGTTTTTGAGTATTTACATTTATACCCCTTTGAGCATGTGTCACGTGTGTCGCATGTTTTGTTCTGGATTAATTGCATTTTGGCCCCTGAAGTTTATTGTGTATTATTATTCGACCATTTAACTGAAAATAATTACATTTAGGTCCTCTGTTCACTATTTGATTTGTTTTCCGTTGAAAAATCAAAAAATTCTAAAATACACCTAAAAATGCTAAAAAAATAGAGTAGCTTTATTTTGACTTGTTTGATTTTCTTTCCAGTTTTCATCTTATTTAATTTATAGAACTCTAAAAATTTGCAAAACCATAAAACACCATAAAAATCACTTAAAACTTTTTAAAAATCCAAAAATTGTGATTTCAGTCTCTGTTTCTAGATATTTAAATATAGTTTTTTAAAAATTCATTCCCAGAAGTTTTGTGCTTATTTTCCATTTTTAATTTGAAAAATACTCCTAGTTGTGCATTGTTTATGTTTTTCTTAGTTTTAATTTTTTGTAAATCCATAAAAAATCTAAAAATCACAAAAAAATAGTATAAAATCCATAAAAAAATTTTGCTTGAATTCTGAAATTTTCACTATATTTGAAAAATACAAAAAGAGAGTGTGTTTTTTATTTCATTATCTTTATTTTCACTTTGTTCGAAAAATTAAAAGTATCAAAATTCATAAAAACTACAAAATCATAAAAATAAAAATTAAAATCCTTTGTCTCTTTGATTTGACTACTTAGTTTTACAGTTGCTCCTTGTGTTTGACCCTGATCGCTATACCATGTTAATAAAAATAGATTAGACCACTTGCTTTTACTTGCTTGATTCTTTTTGTGGTTGAATAAATTTTCTCGATTTTTGCCTAGTTGGCTTAGGGGACAACAACACCTTGATTTCTTAATTGATTAACTTAACCTTAGTAAACTGGGCTGGTCATCAAGTAGCTACTCCAGGGGGCTCAAACGGCGGCGTAGCCACCGTGACGTGGTTTTCCGACCATGGGTCACACCCGAGCGGAGCGACCATTGTGTCCCCTCAACCCCACCTCCATCTATCACAGGGAGGCAGAGGGTGGCTAGATTTACACCCTTCAATTGGTGAACAGAGTTAAACGATGACAGGGGTGGAGCTTTTAAAGGAGGTGGTGCCCGATCGCTATAGGAGGTGGAAGGGTGAATTGCAACGGCTGCATGATGGAATGCGGTTGTGGTCGTGAGGTGTTAATGACTCCACGAGGAAGAAGGGAGATCATGCTACATGGAGGGATTGTTAGGTCATGAAGAGGTGGGGAAGTGAGGGAGCTAAAATTAGAAGGGGTAGATGGGTGGTAAGGTGACGAAGGCGTTACATGAGGTGGAAGACGATGTAGTGACCATTGAATCACTACATCCAACGATCTAGATGGACGTACAAGGCGATGGATATGATCTGATCTCGGGCGGTGAACAAGGGTGGAGATCCTGGCATTTGGGAGAGGCCAAGATGGGCTCTGGGTCTTAATCCTACGGTGGGGAAAGAAGGGGTGACATGGAGGACGTGGGGCCATTGGATGCGAAGCCATCCAAAGGTTGAGGTGAAGGCAAGAAGGGACAATCATGATGCGAGCTAGGATGGAAGATCAGACAACCCTAGAAGGTGGCAGGTGGCTTGAAAAGGAGTGGGCCTTGTGACGACTCCAGTGAGTGCCATGTGGCCCAATGAAAATTAAAAAAAAAAGAAAAATAAAGAGAAATTCAAAAAGAAACAGAAGGGGGTAAAATTAGGAAAAATTCAAAACAGAAAGTTGTATATCTCGAGGCGACAAGTTTCATGTTGATCAAAAAGCCAAAAGAGATTAAATAAACAAGGCAAAAAATTTGGAAGCAATTCTAATAGATAAAAACACCATCTTTTAATTTTTTTGTAATTTATTATCTTATTAATTTCAAAGCCCAAAATTCTATAATATTTAATCTTTTTTTTTTGGAGTTTTTAATAGGAAATAAAACAAAAAAATGAAAGGGTTACTCTTTGTACAACAATTAGGGATAATTACAAGAAAAGGTTCGATTTGTAATTAGAGCGAATTATTGGTGATTTTCATTGACTTGATCAATCTGACCAGATAATTAAGGAGCATTGTGATGATAAATCTGAGATTCATCACCCTTCCCCTCATAACTTTAAAAAACATGTTATATGCTTCCTAGAAATATCCATCGTGATAACATAAAAATTGTACTATCATAAGTTTTGTTAAAGATTATATTCATCCCTTCTATTCTAATACAATATTAAACATGTAATAATATTGTATGGAGGCTTTATTAGATTATTCAATTTTTATGTAAGTGTTAAATTAATTTAAATTTTATTGGTAAAGCTTGGTAATATTGTATTAATTTCATTTCAAAGTACATTTTTCATCAATTTAGTATTTTTGTTCATACAAGAAAAGTAAAAACTTCACGATAGAATACATTTTGTTTATGTAAATACTCATTTATGTTTACAATTTTTTTTAACAAAAAGATAATGTAACCCGAGTAAAGTTAATAACTTGCAAATGATTATTGTTAATATGACATGGTTAACTAAACATGAGATGAGAATTTGATATAATAATATTAGTTATATATACAATAACAATACTAGCTTAAAAAATAGATAATTTAATATTTATTTCCATATATTTCATATTTAAAATTATATATATAATAATAAATATTAACAATAATTTGATTCGTTAAATTCGCAATGGATATCATATTCGTTGCTATATTCTTAGCAACAAAACATATAATAGTTATTAGTTGACTTTTTCTTATGATCGTTGTTAACCCTATCAACGACTAAAGCAAACTTTTAACAGATAAATCAATGGATAAATCATCATTATATGAACCTTTATCAACGAATATGACATTCTTTGTTAATTACTGTAACAAGGGTTAATTTTACAATGAAAAATATTCATTGCAATATTGCCATAGGCCAATTTTATTGTAGTGATATGTGCCCTTGCTAAGCTAACTTTATCGCTCCATCTTTGTGTAAGTATGTATCTATAAACACACACATATGAAATTAGAAATATGAAATGCGGAGCAAAGAAAAGCAAGAACAAAATAAAGAGAAGACTTTGATTTTACGTGGAACCCTACTCCCTAATGAGCGGGATGATGAGAACCGCTTCGAAGGGATGATATTCTATTTATCTTTCTCGAAGGATACAATAGGTGTAGGGCTCTTTATATAGCCCCACAAAGACACCAAACTCCTATCATCACATGTTGTGAGACTAAACTTGAGAGCAACAGAATACATTCTTCAACATCCCCCTCAAGCTAGAGCATGCAATGCTTAGCTTGGACAAATATTAAAAAAACACTCACTCACATACAAACTGCATGACACTGCAGAAAATATAAACTCAATATATATATACAGTCGGTTGCTGTCAAGGACGTTGCTTCTCATGCTATGCTTGTGAGGAGGAACTGGAGGCTGGAGTGTGAGCTGGCTCAAACTAAAATGAGTCTCCCATTAGGAGGACTCTGACCCGTAACATATCTTTTTCACTGGAGACTGCCTAGTCTCTCTGAAGGACTTAATAACAAATGAAAGATGTGGGTTGGAGTTCATGATCGGTGGAACATGTCATGGGAATACCCATTTGTACTAGATTTCACAGTTATTGAACTTGCAGAAGGAATATCCACATACTGGAGTTCACTGTCGCATGCCATGGGGATATCCATGTGTAAGGAGTTCACAATCAATAGAGAATGGAGTAAAACAATGAGTCTAATACCGAGAGAACTCTAAAACATTGGGTCTCTCTAATTTAGGGTGCCTCAAGCAATGGTAGGGTCTTCAAACCGCTACCCAACACTCTTAATCTCTCCCATACTTGTCGAAAAGTAAGGGTACTCAGCCAAGTTCGGGGAGCAACTGAATAGGGGATAAAAAATAAGATACATCATTTTTCCTTTTTTTAATCTCTCCTCTCTTTTATTCAACCACTTTGCCTTTTTCTTTTTAGATATCATCGGCATTTTTTTGAACTGCCATTTTTCGAATCCATCCAATTTTTTCTCTCATGGACTTTGATTTTACCTTTTTTTGTTGCTATCTTTTTTTTGTTGTTCCTTTTTTCTAGAACATGGCTACTATATTTTTACTATAGCAACCCCATCATGAAATTTTTATTGCAATATTAGTTTGCCCTCTCATTTTTTGCCTATAGAAGCATATTGGGCCAAAATATACCCAAAAATGCATAAAAAAGGTATCACCGAAGTCTAAGGGAGAAAGGCTTCAGGACTTCTCCTTCTAGGGTTCCCACGTCCAGTCGCTGGTCATCGGGTGGTGCTACTCCATCCCAAGCCATATGTATCTTAGTGGGAAGAGCAACGCCATAACCTTGTTGCACCTCACACTTACCGATGGAGTAGAGAAGAAGAAGATAAGAGGAGGAGGGCATGTCAGGATATGACACCCCATGATGGCGACACTTCTCTTCCATCAGTGCTTCTCTTCCTCTCATCAATTCTCCAGGTCACACCTCCAAGCGTGACTTTCCCTTCTCTAGGAAACGCACATGACCGTGCCACCAGTCACAGCTTCTGCGATGTCCAAAACCTTAGGTCGAGGAGATGGTCCCATCAAGAACTAAATAGAGCAACATATGAACAAACTGCGGTGCACCTATCTTGATCACCAAGCAATGCTTCGCCCAATTGGGAGATTCTACACCCAGATTGAAGCAAATGGCGTTGTTGTGATGGAGCTAGGGTTTCAAACAAGGAACCAAAGCGTCATCACAACAATAGATTTGTTGACTCGGGAGATGCTTGCATCGTCGATGAACTGAGATCAAATCCCAGTTTTTTTCCTCAAAATACAACAAATCTCTCAAACAAAATATCTTCATAATTCTGATAACAAAAGATGGAATAAAAAATAAATTACAACCTTGAATATGATCCCAAAACTGACTTGCTCTGATACCATGTAGAAATATGAAACGCATAAGCAAATTAAAGCAAGAACGAAATAAAGGAATATTTTGATTTTATGTGGAACCCTACTCCCTAAGGAGAAGAATGAAACCATGAGAGAACCACCTCAAATGGATGATATTCTATTTATCTTTCTAAAAGGATACAATGGGTGTGGGGCTTTTTATATAGCCCCACCAAGACACAAAACTTCGACCATCACATGATGTGGGACTAAACTTGAGAGTCCCCAACTACATTCTTCAACATGAACATATGTGCACACGTATGTTGCATACATACATATGTATGTGAAGGTGAGGGATTACAACTTGCACATCATTGAAGAATGGATAAATTATGGCATACAATCTTGGTTAACTAGTCATACTAGTCGATGGGGCAGTGGGAATTAAAAAAAATTCAGCAAAGTCACATACCATGGGAACCATTCACATGTTTTTTCATCAAGATGACACGAGTAATAAGAGTACCTCTTGAAGCATGATTGCAATGCATGAGTCTATAAGAAGAGACCTCCTGTTCAAATATGATCAGACATAGAGAGCATTTATAGGCGTGTAGATGAGATACGTGCTTTCCACAGTCTAGAGTGATGATCCGAGCGGAGAACCTCCTGATTTCATCTCATGAAATCCTACATCTCCACCATGTACATGAGGCCTCGAAGAAGATGGAGAACCACAAGAGATTAGTCCATCAACGCAATGATAATCGCACTCTCAACAACACCTTGGTGGACGATCACAAGGAATTTAGAGAGAGATGAGGAGGAGCAGAGATAGGAGAGGAAGAGTTGTTGCAACAATTTCTTCAACTTAATTGTGTAAAAGAAGACTAAGGTTGTTCATTCTTTTATACAAAATTGGATGGCTATGATGCAATCCTAGTTGAATCAATGGTCAAGTTTATGTTGCAATTTCCAAGATCACAATTAATATTGAAGAAAGTAAGTTGAAGACATTCTTCAATAAACTATCTCAATTAAATCAATCTCCATGTAGAAAGTTAGAAGAAAATAGATTCCTTCCTAAAAGGGGGTGGATGGCTGATGAATTACCATTCATGCACATTTATTCATTCGTTTTAGGCTTTAATACCTAGATAAATCCATGTAAATATCAATAACATACTTGAATTAACACTTGTATATTAACACACATATTATGTATAAACATCTCCAATTAAAACCTAAAATGAAGGAATAAATAGAAGGAAAGATAAATAAAAAAGGTATCATGGATGTTGATTGATCCCGACCCCGAGGACTATGTCAAGCATTGACTTGGTCGATAAGGAATAAAGTAGGGAGAGATAGGGCAGAGAAACTATACATGAAATGGAATTAAAACCCAAATTCTTTTTGTCAATATATTCATTTTGGGACATATTTTATTTTCATATTTTTATGCCTCAAATCAATAAACTTTGAACATGAAATTTGTACATAAAAAAACAAAGAAAAGTATAAAAATTATTTCATTAAAAAATTATGCACAATGTGCCCAAGACACAGAATAAAAGCCCCAAAGAAAACTTTGCAGACATGTATCTTCTCCATGCAGACTAAAAATTCAACAAATTCACCTTTATTATTCATAAAATTAAATTATCTATTTAATGAAGGTGGTTTCATTCAACTTGGAATTAAGATGCAAAAGTTGGTTTTGGGCCTCATTGTGCAGTTTACCTGCATATAATATTCAATATATTTTCATTTTATATTTTCACCTTTTTATATTTTTACAAATTTGTAAATATTACTAAAAATACATTTACATAACAAAATGAAAATAAAATCATTAAAATGCATTCAAATAAATAATGTACTTTATTGAATAGGTTAACATATCTATAAAATACCCATAATATATACGTACATAATTATTTTAGTACATAAATTAAGAAAATAAAAGAAAAATGTGTACATATGTATATAAATATGATATAAATATAAAATTTTTTTATATAAAATAATAAAATAAATATAAACTAAAAATAAAATATAGTATGTATAGGTATTTTTACCTATAATTTTACATGTAAATATTAACTCCTTATAACTTAACTTGTAAAAATAAATAAAAATTACTACACATAGCTTATTAAATATGGAATATCTTTCATGTTTTAAATTTATCTAAATAAATTATTTTCTATTTTAATTTAAATTTTCTTTGTTTTTATTTTCGATTTTATCATTTTGTGACTTGTGTGGTGCCTACGTGGCCTAATCGCAAGCCTGGGAGTGTTGACTCCAGGTCAACACGCCCTCCCCTCTCTGCTTTCTGTCAGAGTTGGTCGGGGCACCAACTTCTATGAGTTTCATGTGATCTCCATTGCCCATTTTGTCCCGATTCCTTTTTGAAAGTTGACCATCGGATCATGCTCCCTCACACAGATCATTTTGATTGGATCCTTATCTCTCAATCAAGATGAATCCCTAATCACCTTTTTCTTTTTCCCGCCTGTATAAAATCACCCCCACCTCCTCCTTTGATCATTTGATCATCCACCTTCGACTATAACCCCGTAGAACCACTAAGACGCTCCACCTTCATGAAAGGAGGGTTGGACATCCATTCCTAGGCGTGGACAATAGAGGAGGAGGTTGCATCCACTTCGTCGGAGACCTTCCCGGTGAAGGTATGCTCCCAGATGCCCTATTCTGATGAGATGCTTTTTATTAGTATATTTTTGTTCCTTATCATCTCAGTAGTGTAGGATTTACTTCTATTTGTTTTGATTTCATTGATATCAATGAAAAAAATATAAATTACCCTCATCAAAGCTTGGATCTCTAGCACTTATCTTTGATACCCAACACCGACTCTGCCGCCCCTTTCATCCCCATCTGCTTCCTTCTTACTTCCCTGGCTCCCAGACCCCCCCATGATCTCTCAAAGATTAGATCCGATGGGCCTCCCACTGCCACCCATCGGTTGACATCCCCCAACCCATCTCATTCTCGATTCCTCCTATATATTTTTAGGCATGGATGCTTCACTCCCAGGCCATGGTTCTAACAATGCAGACCTTAACAACTGAGAACCCCATCTGAGGGGTCCCATGAGAAGAAGAAGGAGCTCCAGGTCTAGCATACGTCTTCGATCTCCAGGACCCCATCACTAGGTCCTTCATGGACTTGATTCAGACCACCGACAAGCTTAGCCAACTCCCAGGAGTGTTACCCGACCATCAGCAAGGTAGGGAATGACCAAAGTTTATCTGGAGTAGAGATTGAAAGTCTTCGTGCAATAGTTCTTTTCCCATTCTTCCAAATACATTCTCCACCGCTTGTTAAAGAACATCGATCCAGATTGCGCAACTGACGTCCAATCGAGTCACTCTTCAACCATCAGATTGAGCATCAGATCTAATCCTAGCCACACAAATGCAAAGTGGTATCGGCACTGTACAAATGCAAAGCTTAAACTCAGCCATGGCTGGTCCCAAGCCTGGGAAAATGAGGAGGGTTGCATTAGGTAGCCGACGACCTACGTAAAATAGTCAGAGACAACTTCCTAAATAATATTTTTTTTAAAAAATATTATTTAGGATGTTGCCTCATGACAGTAGGATCTTTTCAACATGGATTTAAGCAAACATACATATTTCGTTGGGGCATTCCCTACTTGCGACGCGTTGCATCGCTCGAATGCAATGAAAAATTGGCAAGGGCCACTACATCGCAGCCTGGATGTAGTTCAAAATTTGCAAGGGTTCTCGCATGAGGAATGCATGTGTGTAATTAAGCTAGTTCCACTGCATCACCACCCGGATGCAGTCCAAAATTTACAAGGGTTCTTGCATAATGGACGCATGCTAGTTAAAAAGTTAGTCCAAAAGAGATTGCAACGGAAGTTGCAGATTGGTAGTTGGAATATTGGCACTTTGATTGGAAAATTTATGGAGATAGTGGATACTATGGAAAGAATCAAGATTCATATACTATGTCTTCAAGAGACTAAATGGTTTGGAGAGAAAGCAAGGGAGATCGAGAAGACAGGCTTTAAACTTTGATATTCAGGTAAAGATAAGGGTAGAAACGGTGTTGGAGTGGTTGTTCATAAGGATTTGAAGGATTGTGTGGTTGAGGTGCAAAGATTCGGGGATCGGATTATTTTGCTAAAATTGATGCTTGAAGAAGAAATTCTGAATATAATATCAGTTTATGCACCGCAAATTGGTTTATATGAAAGGACTAAACAAGCTTTTTGGGAGGATCTAGATAAGTTTTTACAAGGAATCCCACAAAGAGATATGATTTGCATAGATGGAGATCTTAATGGACATGTGGGAAAAGATGCTTCAGGGTATGCTAGTGTTCATAGAGGACATGGTTTTGGGGATAGAAATGAAGAGGGAAAAGTCATCCTAGATTTTGTAACGGCATGTGATATTTTCATAGCAAACACTCTCTTCAAGAAGAGGGAGGAGCATTTAATTACTTATAAGAGTGGGCCAATGAGAACACATATAGATTACTTTGCATTGAGGAGAAGAGATAGGTTGTGTTGTAAAGACTGCAAAGTAATCCCAGGAGAGAGTTTGACAACCCAACATCGCTTGTTAGTCTTGGATGTACAAATAAAAGGGATGGTAAAGAAAAGGATGGTTCCTAAGATCACCAGAACTAGATGGTGGAATCTTCCACTGAAATAATCGAGCTTCAGGGAGAAGGTTTTAGAAGATTTATCTTGGGATTGTAGTGGAAGTGCAAATGACATGTTGGAGGCAGTAGTATCTTGTATCCGAAAGGTATCCAAAGAGATGCTAGGCGACTAAAAGGGAGGAGTCCCAGGTCAAAAGGAGGCTTGGCGGTGGAGTGAAGGGGTGCAAGAGAAGCTAAAACTTAAAAGAGCATGCTTTAAAGCTATGTCTAAGGATAGAACAAAGGAAACTGTCACAAACTATAAAATAAAAAACAAGGAAGCAAAGAAGGCTGTAAGCGAAGCTAAGTCGAAATCTTATGAAGTTTTGTATAAAAATCTCGAATCTAAGGAGGGCCAGAAGGATATATTCAGGTTGGCCAAAGCAAGAGAAAGAAAGACCAAAGACCTTTCTCAAGTGAGATGCATTAAGGACGAGAAAGGTCACGTGCTTGTTACTCAGAAGTATATAGAGACTAGATGGGAGCAATACTTCCATAAACTTTTCATTGGGGAAGGAAATAAAGAGATCACTTTGGGTGATCTAGCTAGTAGTGAAAGTTACTTGAATCGTGCAAGCTATAGATGGATACAAATAAAGGAAGCAGAGGAGGCTTTGAAGGTTATGAGACCTGGGAAAGGTGTAGGACCGGATGACATCCCTGTAGAAGTATGGAAAGTTTTAGGTGAGTGTGGTTTGACTTGGCTTACGAATCTATTCAATGTTATTTGGCAAAGTAAGAAAATGCCTGAAGATTGGAGGAGGAGTATCGTGGTGCCTCTTTATAAGAATAAAGGAGACATTCAAAATTGTTCAAATTATAGAGGTATCAAGCTGATGAGTCACACTATGAAAATTTGGGAAAGTGTGATCGAGAGAAGGTTGAGGCAAGTTTCCAAAGTCAAAGAAAACCAATTCGGATTCATGACAGGTCGCTCAACTATTGAAGCCATCCATTTGCTGAGGAGAACAATGGTGATTTATAGATCTAAAAGGAAGAACCTCCATATGATCTTTATTGATTTGGAGAAGGCTTATGATTCTGCCCCACGAGAGATATTGTGGAGAGTTTTGGAGAAGAGACAAGTGCCTGACCTATACATTAACCTCATAAAGGACATGTATTATAGGGCTTTATCTTGTGTAAGGATCCCGTCTGGGAAGACTAGCTATTTTGACATCAACATTTGTTTACATTAAGGTTCAACTTTGAGTCCATTTCTTTTTTACTTTGATTATGGACGAGTTGTCAATTCACATTTAGGATGAGTTACCTTGGTGTATGTTATTTGCTGATGATATTGTGTTGATTGACGAGACTAGAGATGGAGTAAATGAGAAGCTTGAGGTCTGGAGACATGAGTTGGAGAGTAAAGGATTTCGTATAAGTAGGGCTAAGACAGAATATATGGAGTGCACCTTTGATGGAAGCAATGGTCAAGGAATTGAGGTGAGGATTGGTGATGATAACATTCAGAAGATATATTTTTTTAGATATTTTGGATCTACTTTGCAACATGATGGGGAAACTGATGGAGATGTTACTAATAGAATAAATGTAGGCTGGATAAAGTGGAGAGGAGCCTCTGCTGTTCTCTGTGATAAGAAAAATCCTTTAAAAATTAAAGGAAAGTTTTACAAACAGCCGTGAGACCTGCTATGCTCTATGGATCTGAGTGTTGGCCTATGAACCATAGACATGTTCATAGAATGGCTGTAGCAGAAATGAAAATGCTAAGGTATATGTGTGGACATACACATAAAAGATCGGATTCGAAATGATGCAATCAGAAATGAAGTTGGTGTTGCTCCGATCGAGGATAAGATGCGAGAAAACCGCTTAAGATGATTTGGTCATTTGCAAAGAAGATCAGTTGATGCACCCGTTAGGAGATGCGAGTGTTGGGATGTTGAGCCGGCTAAGAGAGGGCGGGGACGGCCCAAGAATTGTTGGAAAGAGACCATACGAAGGGATCTTTGTTTTTTGGATATAAGCCCGGAATTGACCTAAGATAGATCTGAATGGAGGCGAAGAATCCATGTAGCCGACCATACTTAATTGTGAGAAAAGGCTTTGTTGTTGTTGTTGGTGGGAATTTTGCATGAATTTTCATGGACTTTGTATTATTTGCAAAAAGGCCCCTTCTAAGAACTTTTAAATTGTGGATTTGATTGGTTTAAATTAAAAAATCACCATGTAATTCTGGATTTTGTTATAAAAGCATGCTTAAGGTTTCTTAAATTACAAAATAGTCCTTATGTTACTTTATTGATCTTATGTCTTTGTTTTAAATAGTTTAATTGTCTAATTAACTCCAAATATTCTAGGAAAATAATTTTAAATACCTTATACCATATTCTATAACATATATTTTTATTAAGGTATTTATTATTATTTTCCTATTTAAAATAATAAATTTAGTTATATTTTATTATTTTGACTTATAAAAATTCAAATATATCTATAAAAATTACCAAAAAATATAGTAAGTGTATTTTACTGTATTTTATCACATATCCCAAATTCATAAAAATACAAAACAGAAACATTAGAAATTGCAAAATACAGAAAAAACTAAAAAATCATACAAAAATCAGAAAAATATGTTCTAAAGCTTAAATTTTTCTTTATTTTGTCTACTATACAGGAAAAAATAAATTTGGGCCCTTACTTAACTGATAGGTATTAGACCCATTTTAAATTCATATATTGTTTTGTTGTTTATTTTATTTTGTGTATTTTTATTTTTAAAATCTATAAAAAGCTTAAAAATACACTAAAATAAAATCCAAAAACATTTTATTTTGTGCATTTTGAGTTTATTAACTATATTTTAAAAATATAAAGACTCCTTTCCCCCTATCTCTCTATGTCTCTCGCCTATATTTTATTATATAATTATTATAAATATTAAAAAAAGAAAACATTTGCAAAATTTAAATTTTTTTAAAAAAAATATAAAATTTGATTAAAATCACAAAAGTTTATAAAATTAAAAACCCACAAAATAAATAAAAACCTAAGAAGGCTGCAAAACCAACAAAAAATTGTGCTTGATTATTTGGATTAGGTTCTATTTTTGTGATCTATCCATGTTTGCTCCCATGGATGACATTCTACGTGCTTTCCTTATACACATTCCTTGTAGAGTTAAATAAATTTCATAACTTACACACTTGGATGATCTCTTTACACATATACATCAATGGGTTTTGATCATTCCTAGTCCATTTGGTTGTTGATATCTGAGAGCCGAGAGAAGGGTCGATATAGTGATTGTTGGATCCAACTTGACGGGCACCATATGCCCTCCGAGATCGGATGCTAGGATCCCTCGACTATCATTTTGACTATCAATAATTGGAGCCATTACCGGTCCGAAGTATTGAGCCTAGGCCATGCCCTCACGGGTGTGTCTATCTCATCGTCTTGCATCCGAGTACCTCACTCGTGGGAGAAGTAGTGGTTTCGCCTATTGGCTTCCTCCTCTATTCATTGGCTGAGTAGTGGATCCAGATCTGAAAACAAGGACCTCAAAATGTACATGCTAAGTGGAAAGTACACGACGATTGTCAGGTAGTACTCACTCACCTATAGGTATAGCCTCTAAGGACAAGCGATAAGATAATTTCCTGAAAATAACTTATAAAATTGCCAAGATAATTGACGAACTCTTATGTCTCATTGTGTTGAGTTGGTGAATCAACCCATGTTTTGAGGTTTGTTTGGATCAAATAAAAGTAGGTCAAGATCAAAGATTTTGTGCTCTTTTTGCCCTTCTATCTCTACTTCTCTTCTTCTATCCCTTCTTCATCCCGCTCACTTCGAGCATTCTCTTCTCAATTCCACATGAATTCTTCTTCTATCATGTCCTCTTATTCTATCATCATCTCACTTATCTTGTCATCACGATATCACATCTTGGAGAGTTTTGTTCGGACTGCATAAATGCCTACATCAAATCCACGATGCCGACATCATCGCTTCATCAGGGTGACCTTAGAGAGTTGTGGTCAGCTTTTGCGAACCTCTTTTTAGGCTCCTCGATCTTCACTCCACCTCGGGTTTTGGATGTCTCTCTTCCCAAATTCTCTTCTTTCACTACACATCTACAACCAATAAATTATTTGTTCGAGCTTGACCCTAAGCTCAAAATTTCTTTTTAGACTCCATTATTTCTACAGATTGATCCGAGCTTATTTCACAATGCCGATTACAAGCCAAAACTAGAGTCAAATAGCAGCACTGATTCAGAGATGCCTCCTCATAGACAAGGAAAAAGGCCAGGGATCCGACCAAGGTGTCGATCAGAATGAGGTTAATTCCTAGATGCTAGCATCCATTCAGATCATTCAGAAGTAGTTTACCAATCAAGACAATGCCCTAGGTGTTTTCTAGGAAATGTTAATGGAGATGAGGAGGGAATGTGAAAATCGAGGAGGAGGAGAACAAGGAGGTGAACAACCAGGAGGTGCACAAGGAGGAGGAGAACAAGGAGGTGTACATGGAGGAGAAGGAGAGCTGCATGAGGAAACTATGCAGGAGAGGATGAGGAGAGAGAGGTCGAGCATAAACCGACTTTCAAAGAGACATACAACCCTGAAGCAGGGCATGTCACTGACTGGATTCGTATTCTGCAGATTCATGGTCACTTTGAGTTAAATACATGACTACTACCTCTCCTACATACTTTCCATTGAAACACAAATGAGGAACCTTATATTCATTTGCAGCAATTCAATCGTATCTGCGGTACCATGCACTATCCAAACATACCACTTAAGGTGGTGATATGGAGAAGTTAGTCACGACCTAAGAAGAGTTGATGTCTGCATTTCTACACAAGTACTATCCCCTAGGTTGCCTCAATCAGATGAGAGCTCTCATATCTAACTTCTCACAATTGTCCCATGAGCCTTTGCATGAGGCTTGTGAACGATTCAAAGATCTTTAGGAGAAGTGCCCCCACCATGATTTACCAAAGACAAGCCTATTGCAGAACTTCTTTGGGGGTTACATCAGGAGAGCATGCAGATTGTGGATGCCTCCTGTGGAGGATCCCATATCAATAAAGATGAGGATGTGGTCTGGAAAATATTTGAAGAATGGCCGAAGGATCGACAACATTGTCCTCATCTCGCGCATTTCAGAAGAATCCACAGACTTATCACAAGGCCATCAATATGACGGAAACTCAATATGAAAAAGACACGAAAGATGAGAGTTCCAACCCAAGCATAATTGGGAAACATCTTTACAAGGTGGACATAATTGAAAAATTATCACAAGACTTAGAAAAACTTAATGTGATCGAATAAAGGACAAAACAACTGGATAAGCTCGATATGGTTACACAACAGCTGGAGCTTCTTGTCGGCACCATCAATGTAAGGAGCACATCTGCTGAGACACCTGCGGTAGAAACGAAAGAGAAGCCACCTTCTCCATCATCACAATCTTTGTGTCCCACGCAGCCGCAATCATCCCAACATGTTTATTGCATGCTAGCACTAAACCAAGGATTGCAATCATCGCAACACTCGCCCCAACACTTCATATGCATGACTTCATATATGATGAGATGAGTTAAGGTTTCAATAGAGGAACTAGGGTGGTATATTTGAGTTTGAACCAGATTTAATGATGTTCAAGGATGGAAAAAAATTAATGAAGGCGACATGAAATAAGCTAGTATGAGAGCATGGTTCTTATACAAATCTCTTGACATTTACACGATGTTATGAAATTAAAATAAATTGTTGACTAATGTGTATCAACTTTTGGTAAGTAGTGGAGATAGATTAAAAGAAAATAGAAGAATGATTAAAGAAAAGTTCTTACATCACAAGACAAATTCAAAGAGCTTCCACCAGTGGCGAGCGCTCCCAACCTTTTAAGTCTCCACTTGGAGCAAAATATTAGGATTTTATGACTCGGACTGGTACCTCAAAAAGGGCTCTGCATCGTTAGTGATACAAGTATGGGTGTTAAAGGTATAATAGATACTCAAAAGAGACACCCCAGTGCAGTCCCAGGAACACAAGTACAGATGACTCAATCTCTTTTGACAGACACACTGATCAACGACCAAAAATATTTGTATTGAGTTAATAAGGCACTTGAGAGAACACTAGTTCCAATGAGAGGGGGAGAAGAAAATACACAACCCTATACCCTCCATCTTCTGGCATTCCATCTACCTATTTAAGTCTAACAACTACAGAGACAGTGGATTGAATGCAAGAATAACGATGGTGAAAATGACTAGGTCCCTAGGAGAGTCTCTTGGATGTTACCTTTGGTAACATTTCAACTGGACTCTTGTGAATGTAGTCAACACTTAAAGTTATATCTCTTACTATTTATGTATACACAAAGAGTCCGATTATTAGAGAAGTTGTGTTCCTTCTGATTAAGACCTGTTTCAACTTAGAGTCTTAGGACCACTAAAACCAAGTGGTCTGAATCAATCTAGTCTTGTATATACACATGCAAAGTCAAGGAATCAACTAAGTAGTTCATTCTTTATTTGCTCGAGGACGAGCAAAGTTTAAGTATAAGGGGTGACAAATCTCCGATTTATCATGTCAAATTCCTTTAATTATCCCTCTTGCTTAGATAAAACTAATTAAGAAACCATCAATTAACCCTAATTAATAATTTATGCCTTGTAAATAATTAACATTAATTATTGATTTTTAATAATCCACTTTTTATTGTAAATATACATATATGTATATACATATTATGCTATTATTTTATGTATATTCTAATCATTAAAATTCCCATAAAAATGACATAGTATTTTTAATAAAAATATTTATATTATTTATTATTCAAAATACCATAGAAATAACAAAAGAATTAAAATAAGTGTTTTTAATACTTTAAAATGATTACAAAAACATTAAATGTATTTATGATATAATCTTACTTTGAGTTATACATGAAAGTTTTTCATTTTGAAACCATTTGTTATTTCTTTTCTATTTATCATTGATTTTCCTTTTTTTTTTTAAATTTTCTGATTGGGCCATGTCGCCCAATCCCTTTACTCCACCTCAACCAGCCTCAATCACATCAGTGCATTCATTTCTAGAGTCTGATCATTTAAATCAGAACACCAAGATTACTCCATTTACGCCTCTTTGCTAGCCTCTTGATCGATTTGATCAAGCAATCAAGGCTGCCTGTTAGCATTCCATCTTGCGCCCTTGGATCTCTCCATCCAATGGTTCAAGCGTCATCCCTAACCTCCAGCCACTTTCTCCAAGAGACGTGAACTCCATCACCAAACCCTACTTCCTCCATTTTCCTAACTTCCACTGATAACCTCCCTCCTTGATTCCACCACCAAAGTTTTCGTCTAACATCGCTCCTACACACCAACTACTTAACCTCTCCTTATCCTAACTCCCTCATCAACTGACCAGTGGTTGAAACCACTGTCTGTGAACCGCCAAAATTCTGCTTCCCCTCCATCAAAATCTTATCGCCAACCGCCTAAGATGACATA
Organism: Ottelia alismoides; assembly: GCA_037367405.1. NCBI lineage: Eukaryota > Viridiplantae > Streptophyta > Magnoliopsida > Alismatales > Hydrocharitaceae > Ottelia > Ottelia alismoides. The sequence goes on along the minus strand of JAZKJV010001636.1, from coordinate 609,011 downwards.
TGCCACTTTAATATGATTCTTGATAGCCTTCTTCACCTTCTAGTAATAATAGAAATTGAGATTTGAGAGCAACAACAGAGGATATCGCCAGCAAGATCCGCTTCAGTTTCGACATGATGCAGACATTCTTTGGATTCTGATTGAGCTTGCTTCTTCATCCCAAAAGCTTGAGCAACGATCAGAGCACTTGAAGCTCCTCCTTAGGCTCATCTTCTTTCCTTATTAGTCTTCATTGTCCTTCTCCAGATTTCAGGTAAACCTCTTTTTCATTTTCTCTATATTTTAATTTAATTTTTCTGTAAATCTCAACCACTCTATTACTCATTAAATCGTTCATATATCGTCATTGTTCTTCAAGTTTCCATGTGTTCACTCTAGTGATATCTCTCTGCTTCTACATCTCTATGAACCCCTCGATCCTTTCTTCCTCTTGAATAGAGGAACAACCCACACAAAGCTCACCTCCACCACCTCCAATGAGCTCCCATTCTACCCCATTTCTTCTCAAGTAGATTCCTCTAGGCATGACAATAGTGCTAACATTTGTAGAGTTTCATTTAATGAAAGTTTCGAGTCCCACTGTTCTCTGAGTTATTGCTCCGATGATGCTCATTGGTTGGCCATTCCAACCATCTCTAGAGCATCTACGACTCAGTTTCATCTTTGCCAGGACTTTGTGAAGGTTCCTAGACCTTTAGAGCCTGTAGAAGCACACAAAGGAGGGGAATGTGCTTCATCAGAGCCTAGGTTTCATTGTTGCTGCAGAAGGAAGAGAGCGAAGAACGAATGAAGTAGGTGTCGTCAGATCATCATCGTCCAGTGTCCATCCAATAGTGCGGAATCCTACATTACAATGTCTCCGAAGCAATGATTTGAGCATCACGTGCCCAAAGCACATGCGAGTGGGATTTTTGCAAAGATACTCCATCCGATCTTGTAAATTACAAATAAGTCCCTGCTGATGAATCACCAATTCATCATCTTTATTCATCTATTTTGGCTTAAAATCCCTTAAAAACACATGTAAATAGCATTAATTCGCACTCTTTAACAATTCATATTCATCTAAAAATAGTGTGTTATTATCATTATTTTAACCCAAATAAATAAATAAATAAAGGAAAAAGAAAGAGAAAGAAAATTGTATATATGAAATAAATACATGTTGATCCTGATCGTGAGAACGATGCATCCCTCATGGATCATCATTATTCATTATTTTTATACTTGATTAATAAGAACTTCGTGAGAAATTTTCATTAATTTCGCATCCTTAAGAATGACCCTACCGATGTATAATTAACACGATTTTTTTATTGTCATAATTATTGACTATTTTCTTTGATTTTTAGTTGGCTAATTACTGTCTATATTTGTTTTGGATTTTAAAAGAAATCAAAAATACAAAAAACCTCAAAGCCTTAAAAACAATGTTTTTATCTCTTAAAAATACTTGCAAAAATAGAATTTTGTATAAATGACCTCTTTTGACTTTTTATCCAACATGAAACTTTATAGATCTCATCAAGATCTACAAATTTCATGTTTTGACCTTTTTCCTTTTTCCTAATTTTGATTCCTTTTATTTCTTTTGTATTTTCTTATTTTTTTTTGATTTTCAGATTTTCAGGAGCGGCCACGTGGCCCCTCTAGGCAACCCACGTTGTTGCCTCCTCTCTCCCCACCCGGCATCCCCTTTAGGCCGTTGGATCACTTTCCCCTGCTTCCATCTGTGCCACCCATTTCCCTTTACTTCCAGCCATTAGATCCTACCCGCAGATTGAATCGCTACCGCTCCTTTGCGCCTCAATCCCAGCCGCATGATCCTCATTCCATCCTACGGCTCTACCTTCTCCACGTCATCCCACCTCTCATCATCGTACGATCTGATCTTAGATCAGATCATCACCGGCAGTCACTGCCGGCCTTACAGCCGCAAGATCAGATCTCTGGATCTAATCTGCACTGCACACCCGTGCCTCCATTTGGACCGTTGGATCACATGATCCAACGGTCCAGGTCTCGTCACCTACCTCCAACGCAGCCTCGCCCCCAAGCGTTACGCCTCGCAGCGACACCGCCCCCTTTCCATTTCAGCTCTGCCACCACCCCGTCTCTCCTCTACCTAACAACCACCCCTTGAAGCCGTTACCTCCATCTTCCTTGCGTGACCTTCAAAGGCCCTTGTCATAGCTCCATCTTCCTCGGGAAAACATTGCAAAACCTCACCCTCATCACCTATAACACCCAACTCCTCTGCCAATTTAACCTAAGCTCCGACCATCGTCTTCCTTGTCCACCAATCTACGACCTAAACCCTATCCCCTCTCCACCTCCTTGTGATAGACAGATTCAGAAGAGGGGTCATCATGGTCCTCCGACCAGGTGTTGTCCCATGGTCAAACTGGACCATGTTGCGGTTCCCCTAGCCTAGCCAAGCTTGATGGCGTTGCTGACTAGATCGAGCGATGACCCCGAGCTTCGTGAGAAGATCAGCCCAAGCTTTCGTCCATCTCCTCCTTGTTGGATCCTCCAAGGTATCCCTTCATCGCTTTTCCTTTATTTTTCTCGATTTTTTTTCCGCTGCCTACATCCACTTTCGACATCACCCGACCATTGTATCACCTTCACCTCACACCTCCGATCTTCGCACCACCTCCCCTTTCCTCCAGAACCCTCCCCTGCTCCGACCCAACTCCTCATTCTTCATGACGGAGGGATTCCCAGGGTCACCACTTCCTCCACCCCCGCATACCCTCCATTCACCCTCACCTTACTCACCATCACCTCACGCACGCTTCATCTACACTAACTCTGTGGGACCTTCAATGGCCAGACTTTGAGCTCCTGCTCCGATCTCGGTTCTCTTCTCTGGCGATGCTTCATCGATTGGGAATTTTAGCCATCATCGAGGGTTCGCATCACCGCCTCCATCTTCGCGAGCTTCTTTAGAAGGTCACTCGACCCTTGGAGGAGCAACATAAGGTTGGAGGATCTCCTCTTGGCTTACCGGAGCACAACCCTCTCAGGTGAGAAAGGGCATAGCACGAAGACACATGCAATGTCTGATCATCTGGATCGGATGGCCCTGATGCTACCCGAACCTCGACACAAAACCTATAGGCTCAGAAACCAAGTCGCCACCTCAGAGCACCAGATGAAGCCATGTGTCGCCCGTACCTCGATGTCTCCCGAGCCTGAACCATCGCGTGTATGGCACGTGAGGGCTGGGTAAATTGCATGAAGGACCCTGTGACTTTTTATATTACATTTAGGTCCCCAGACACGTGCCTCACGAATATGTCTAGGTATTTTATAGGGAGGCTTTCGCAGTTTTTAGAAATTACAAAATGGTCCCTGTACATAAATAAATAAATTGCAAAAGGAACTCATCGGTTTTTGGTATTTGCAAATAGGTCCTTCCAAGGACCTATTTGCAATATTTATCTTTATTTTCTTTCACATTTTTATTACATTTATGCACCTGCATTGTTTTCAGCATATCTTGAGCATTCTAAGTCTAAATTGAACGATTTCATATTCATTTTGTTGCTAATTTTACCCTCTATCTAATAGCATTATTAATTTCATGATTGGACACTATATTATGTAGGCTCTATTTTTATGTGCTCTGTGACTCTTATTTTTCATGCTAATTGCCATTAAGCATCTTTGCTGCAAATTTGACTCTGAAATTGAACAAAGATTTATGCTCATTGATTTGATATCTGTAGGTCATATTTGTAGGTAATCTTTTACATGCATGCCCTTTGCATTTAATCATGCATTATGTTCATGCATCATCTTATAACTGTAAATAAAAATCAAACAAAAATCGCATGCATAATTCCTTCCATTGTTTTATCTGCATTTTATATTACATTTGCATGAAGACCTAGAGCCAGAAAATAATCACACATTAATTATTCGACCAAATTTGACGAATAGACGAAGAGGCTCATGTCCCTGTGTTCGACCATGGTATGCTTACCAAGTAAATAAAATTTCTACATATTCGAAAATGTGGTCTTTGATGAACCATTTTCACCACCTAGACTAAAATAAAAGACATCAACTAAAGCAATGAAAATGACGTTCATCAAATGGCATCGTTGCTAGGGACATGACTCACCTTTATCATTTTGTCAAATTTTGTTGAAATATTTTTGATGTGAATTTTTCAAAATTTTCAGGTCTTTTCATCATGTTGTTTCTGCATCATTTTGTTGATTATTTTTCTTGATAATTTATCTGACTAATTCTGTTGTGGCATGGCCCATGGAAATCGAGGATGCTTGATCTACATGGAGGCATGGAGTTGGGAGCTCCATCTACGAAAAGACACAAAAGAAAATCAAGAGAGATTCAAGGAATTTTTAATCAACATTTCATTCATTCTGTTATAAAAATGTATCATGTGCATTTCCAGCGGTCCTCATTTGAGGGCTCATGCGTGTTTCAAAAAAAAGAGAGAAAAAGTAGATCACTAGATGATCTACTCCCCCCTTACACACACATACGCATGCATCATGTGTATACACCCACATACACATACATCCCCCCCTCCTGCATCTTTGTCTGTAAAAATTCACCACCCTCACCCACCTCTCCATTTTATTCATCTGTTTGAATAAACCCCCTAACCCTAAAGCCTCGGACCCCCCCAGCCCAATTTTCATATCCTATACCTAGGATATTTTCAGCCAAGTATAGAGGGGACCCGATCCATCATTGCTCCCTCTATCTGTCTTCTTTTACTTAGGTGATGTTTTGACCTAAGCATAGGGGGACCCTCCGATCAGTCCCGCTATATCACCTTATATTTAACAAGATCCATGGTTTCATATCACTTGTGCTATGAGGACATAGCAAAAGTTATGTATAGGGGGGTATACCGTATATTATTCTATATATACTTTAGCCATAGCTCATACTTTAAAATTTTTGAAAACTTTTTGTCCTTGGTTTATGTTGACCTGTGAACTGATTTTTGTAAAAATTCTTGTAAAAACCTTTTTAAAATTGAGGGATTAACTTTTTGTAAATAAAATCAACCTTTTCAAACATTCCATAAAAATTTGAAAAATTAAAAAAAATCTCCTTTGTAGAGGCTCGGACTACTAGGCTTAAAAATGAGCAGCTACTCTTCAGTGAGGGGATTTTGGTCTCCCTTAACAGAGTGGGTGGTTTAGAGGACACTGTCTATGGCTCCATCCTCAAGTAATACGTGTTCGTCTAATGGTTCGTACTTACACCCACACTGGCTGGAAGTAGATGCAACTATTCATATGAGTCTGGGCTAGTCATTGTCTCTCAAAGGAATTAAAAAATTGAAAAAAAAATAAAATTCATAAAAATGCAAAAGATAAAAACACAAAAATTCACTAACTCTGGAGTTGGTGTATTCCTGACACATTCACATTCACTCAAGGCTTAAGGATTTTGAGGACACTCGATTTCTGAGATCTTGAGAGTTTTAGTTAGACAACCTTAGTCATTAGGGATTTGAACTTAATAATCCACACTTCCCTAGTTTGAAAGATCTTAGAGCTATATTGCACTCTTTATCTCTACCCTCTAAAGAATATGATCAGCACATCACTTTCACAACTGCATGATTGATGATATGAGTTGAGATATCACTTATGGAACTAGGACTGGTGATTTGAGTCTAGACCCGATCTAATGATGCTCGAGGATGGGTTAAAGTTAAGGAAGGCTTCAAGAAACCCGAGTGTCAAAAAACCTTAGCCAGTATGCGAACAAGTTCATGTACTATCATTTGATATCTACCTATGTGCCAGGATGTGGTGAAATCTAATTTAATTGTTGATCAGTGTACGCCAAATTTTGGTAAAAGTAGTGGAGCTATCCAAAAAGAAAATTAAAGAAAAGAAAGAAATATATCAAGAAAAAGCTCTATCCTAAAGAAATATATCAAGAAAAAGATCTATCCTTCAAAGTCAATTTACGAAGAGCTTCCACCAAAAGCAAGCCCTCCAATCCTTTTCAAAGTGTCCACTTGGACCAAACACAATTAGGACCAAGGAGTCAGGCTAGCACCATAAAAGGGCTCTGCATCATATAGTGATACAAGTTTGGGTGTCGAAGGTATCTTAGATACTAAAAAGAGACACACTCTGGTGTACTCTTAGAAAAACAAGTGCAGATGACTCCAAATTCTCTTGACGGACATATTGATCAACAGAATAAAAAAATACTTGTGTTGAGTAATAAGGCACTCGAGAGGCCCCTTGTTCAAATGTGAGGGAGAGAAAAATAGACATAATCCTATGCCCTCCATCATCTGGCCTTCCATCTAAACTTCTAAGTCTGACAAACTAATGAGATAGTTGACTGGAGAAAGAGTAGAGTTATTCCCTAGTGTTTTGGATTAGGTCTAGAGGAGAGTCTCCTGGACTAGAATTTTGAGAGATGTTACGACTCAACTCTCATGATTGCAATACACTAAATTTCATATCCTTATATTTTATATACAAACAGAGAGTTTGATAATTAGAGAAGTTGGATTTCTTTTGACTAGAGCATGGTTGAGCCCATAATTTTAGGATCACTTAAATTAAGGGTCTTTGAAGAATTGAGCCTTGAATCACATGCACTGTTAGGAATTAATCCAACTCCGTCATTATTTAGATGCTCGAGGACGAGCATAGTTTAAGTATAGGGGTATGATGAATCCCTCCTAGATCATCATTATTCATTATTTTTATACTCGATTAATAAGAACTTCTTGACAAATCTTCATTAATTCCACATACTTAAGAATGAGCCTATCGGTGTATAATTAATGATTTTTTATTGTATATAATTACTAAATATTTTCTTTGATTTTTATTAGGTTAATTATTGTCTATATTTGTTTTGTCTTTTAAAAGAAATAAAAAAATACAAAAAACTCAAAGCCTTAAAAACATTATTTTTATCTCTTAAAAATACTTGCAAAAATACATTTTATATAAATGACCACTTTTGACCTTTTGTCCAACATGAAACATGTAGATCTCGAGATCTACAACTTTCATGTTTTAACTTTTTCCCATTTTGCTTCCTTTTTGTTTCTTTTGGATTTTCTTTATTGTTGGATTTTCGAATTTTCAGGAGCGACCACGTGGCGCCCTCTGGGCAGCCCACATGGCCACCTCCTCTCTCACCACCCGGCACCCCCTTTCGGCTGTTGGATCACTTTCCCCTGCCTCCATCTGTGTCGCCCATTTCCCTTCACTTCCAACCATTAGATCCTACCCCCATATCGAATCCATGCCACTCCTTCGCACCTCAATCCCAGCTGAATGATCATGTTTCCATCCTACAGCTCTACCCTCTCCACGTCAGCCCACCTCTCATCACCTTACGATCTGATCTCGTATTAGAACCTCACCGCTCGTCAGTACCAGCCTTACAGCAGCAAGATCAGATCTCTAGATATGATCTGCACCGCACACCTGTGACTCCATTTGAACCGTTGGATCGCATGATCCAACGGTCCAAGTCCCGTCACCTCCCTCCGGTGCAGCCCCGCCCCCAGGCGTTATGCCTCGCGGCGACATCACCCCCTTTCTATTTCATCTCCGCCACCACCGCATCTCTCCTATATCTAACGACCGCCCCTTGAAGCCGTTACCTCTGTCTTCCTCGCACGACCTTCAAAGGCCCTTGTCATAGCTCCACCTTCCTCAGGTAGACATTGCAAAACCTCACCCTCATCACCTATAACCCCCAACTCCTCCGCCTATTTAACTGAAGCTCCAGCCCTCATCTTCTTTGTCCACCAATCTACGACCTAAACCCTAGCCCCTCTCCACTTCCCTGTGATAGACAGAGGCGGAAGAGGGGCCATCATGGTCCTCCGCCCAGGTGTTGACCCATGGTCAAACCCGACCATGTCGCGGCTGCCCTAGCGCCCCAAGCTCACTAGCGTTGCTGACCAGCTCAAGCGATGACCCCGAGCATCGCCAGAAGCTCATCCCAAGCTTCCATCCATCTCCTCCTCGCTGGATCCTCCAAGGTATTCCTTCATCGCTTTTCCTTTGTTTTTCTCGACATTTTTCCGCCACCTACATCCACTTTCACCATTACCCGACCATTGTACCACCTCCGCCTCACACCTTCGATCTTCGCACCACCTCCTCTTTCCTCCAGAACCCTCCCCCACTCCGACTCAACTCCTTCGTAATCATAGCGGAGGGATTCCCAGGGCCGCCGCTTTCTCCACCCCCCAGACATTCCGTTCACCCTCACCTCACTCACCCTCACCTCACGCACACTTCGGCTACACTAACTCTACATGACCTTCAATGGCCGGACTTTGAGCTCCTGCACCGATCTCGGTTCTCTTCTCCGACGACGCTTCACCGACTGGGACTTTTAACCATCGTCGAGGGTCCGCATCACCACCGCCATCATCATGAGCTTCTTAGAAGGTCGCTCGACCCTTGGAGGAGCAATAGGAGGTCGGAAGATCTCCTCTTGGCTTTTTGGAGTACAACCCTCTCCGGTGAGAAAGGGCGGAGCATGAAGACACATGCATCGTTCGATCATCTGGATCGGACGTCCCTGATGCTACCCGAACCTTGATGCCAAACCTATAGGCTCAGAAACCAAGCCGACCCCTCGAAGCACCAGATGAAGCCACGTGTCGTCCGAACCTTGACGTCTCTCGAGCCTGACCCCTCGCGTGCGTGGCACATGAGGGCTGGGTAAATTGCACGAAGGACCTTATGACTTTTTGATATTACATTTAGGTCCCCAGGTGTGTGCGTCGCGTATGTGCCTGGGTTTTTTTACAGGGAGGTTCTCGTGGCTTTTGGAAATTGAAAAATAGTCCCTATGCGCAAATGGAGAAATTACAAAAGGACCCTGTCGATTTTTGGTATTTGCAAATAGGTCCTTCTAGAGACCTATTTGCAATATTTATCTTTATTTTCTCTTGCATTTTTATACATTTATGCCCCTGCATTATTTTGAGCATATATTGAGCATTCTAAGTCCAA